>OZ010605.1:66414578-66429578 GCA_963932145.1 Acanthosepion lycidas
TACCAACGTCTTCCGATACTTCATCCTTCTCCAATTCACACTCGTGTGGTCATGTGTGACGTCATGAGATGCGGTGCGATTTTCGCTTCTAGCGTCTTATATGCGCGTATTTATCGTTGCTTAGAAATCATCTATGTAAATATTGACAGACTATCATCACAGTCTTGTACGTATATTGCTTAATATGTTGTAATTGACATCTTTGATAATGGCTTAAGTAAGCCGAAAGCTTAGATTGTATTAAATAAATAAAAGATATGGATCGATATTGTGAATTTCTTTCTTCGTTCAACGATAATGGTATTAAACTTATCAGATGTTACGAAAAAAAATTACATAAAATAGATAGAAAACACTTGTCTATATTATTTAATGTTTCATGAATATAAATATTATTTAATGTATATGAATATAAATATATATATATACTTGAACATATATATATATATATATATATATATACTTAAATATATATATATATATATATATATATATATATATATATATATATATATATATATATATATATATATAGTGGGGGCACTCAACCTTCTTCGGAGATCAATTCCTACAGTATGACGTACACATGGTTTTAGACGTAGCTCGGAAGTCACCTACATCCACGAGTCTGGCCAAAAAACACACACACAAACGAAAGATAGCAAATTTAGTACAATCGAAATATGGCGTACAGCCAGTGAACAATAACCACCGTCTTCTTCATATAGCGCCGTGTGTCGAGGTTGTTATTTTATGTGAGATTGCAGGGTAACCAAGAAACGCCATACGTCGAGTTCAGTATAACCCGAGGACTTTATGTTTTCCAAAGTTGACGCAGGCCGAAGATAGGTTAGAACAATAATAAACCTTAACTTTCAAGTGAGCTGATTATTTTTGTTGTTTTAATCTCTAATATTTCCATAATCAAATGTTTGCGAAAAAAAATAACTGTTTTTGATTCATTTCCTGACTGATGTAATATTCAGTGTTAAAAAAGTTAATATATTAGTCATTTCCTTATAAGGAAACAATCGTCATTCATTGAGCGAACATCTAATGATATCCAACTTACACTTTGTTTATTTAGCTGTCATGAAAATGTCTTTATTTAGCTGCCATCTTTTTTCTTCATCTCTGTTGGTAATAGTAATATCAGCAGTTTCCTTATAAGGACACATTCGATGGTCTTTGACTTGGAACGTTCAGACAAAGGGCCGTGAAGCCTCAATGTGTATTCCAAATGTGGATGCTCATTGATGCCTGCAATTCGCGTCATCTGGACGCACTCATCATCGTACAAACCGAGTTCAGGGTTTTGCGTGTTTAACGAAAAATAAAATTAATGCGTGGAATTTAAAGATATTTACGAGGACCAAGAAGGTCGAAAACCGTCGTCTGAACCTCCAGTCAGCGTGACCCGTCATACTCTTGTCCTATGTCATACTATAGTCGGATGTAAATTTCTTTTTCGAGTAGTTTGTACACCTTGATACTTATCGGGTAGTATCACAGCTATGGCTAGCTTGGATCGGCTCTGGCCAGCATGGACCAACTATAACTAGTTTAGACCAGCTCTGACTAGCTTGGACAAGCTATGACCTGATAAGGTATGACTAGCTTAGACCAGCTTCGACAAGCTATGATTAGGTAAGACCAGCTATTAGGTTGGTGCAAAAATAATGTCGTTTTCTCACATAGTAACATATGTGAGAGAATGACATTATTTTTGCACCAACCTAATATTAGGTTGGTGCAAAAATAATGTCGTTTTCTCACATATGTTACTATGTGAGAAAACGACATTATTTTTGCACCAACCTAATATCATGAAGTCACCGTTTGACAAATCGAACGAACCCGCATCTCAATATCGAAAAGCGAACATTATAACCACTCGGCCACGCATGAAGCCAAGAAGTTCTTGTCAGTGAAATTGGATAGATGGTACTATTTAGGAACCGCCGTTGATGGTTGTGCACAAGTCATCTTGACCGAGGGTTTGAGCGTACTAATCGTGTTCAAACTATTGATCAGACAGGTAAATTGCTCTCTCCCAAAATATTTAACAACAGTGCGCCAATGATAGTTGTATAAAGCTGAGATAACTCACATTTAATATTCTTAAAGACGACTTGCATTTTATCTGGATGATAGCTGTCTTAGGGTCAAGACTTTTGATAAATCTTTAGACTTAACCGGGTTTAATAATATTACTCAGTGAATAATAATATTCGTCAGTGAGATGGGCGAATTTGGGAAGTGAATTGGCCTTTTTCACCTAATGTCGAGCTAGAAGCAAAGATTGTAACGAAGATCTATGCTTTATCTGACGAGGATGATATCACCTCAGGGTTATTTATAATAATAGGGACCAATGCTTTGCCTCTATTCAGAATTTGGTTGAAGATATTCCAGAACTCCCGGGTACCCAGTCTTTTGTTTTCGACTTTGGTCTGTAATGCCTCTGTAGACTTACGCTATATACAAACTTTTCAAGAACTTTCTTTTAATGATTGCAAGCTGTGATAGATACTGTCGTAGCGGTTACGGTGAGATAACGATGGGTGTTCGTTTTTGCTGGAATATTTTCTGGGCTATAAATCTCCCCATTCCAGAACGGATCTATTCTCAGATGAATTTGCAGTATTCTTGAGAGATGTTCCACCATATATGTTCGGAAGCTGTTCAATTCGGCTTTCCTGTACCGAAACATCTGTAATGACTTTAAACATAATAACAGTATCAGATTAAATAAACGTCGTATAAAAAGCAGCTAGACTATTAAAAAAACACGTAAATCCTAAAGTAACTCTCTTCTCAGGGCTTTACTCTTTCGAACACTGTGTTATGAACTTTCAATTCTGAAGCTAAATGAGCTGTGAATGCTTCGCACTAAAACTCACACAAAATAAGTTCCCACTATAACATATTAATGAACATTTGGCTGTGTATACAATTTAAGTCTAACAAAAGAATCTCTTGTTTTAAACGTTAATTTTGTTTTAGTAGATGTTATCTTTGCTTTGCAAATCAATTGGTCAGTTATTTTGGGATGTATTCTTTGCACCACCATTATTCAATCTGCTATAAAATGTTCTTGTATGAAACTAATTTAATTATTGAAGAAGCTAATCACTAAAATCGTTCTATGGAACGGCATATCAGTAGATACCTCTGGTTTGATATCAACATTGACAATAGCTAGTAAATGATCTTAAGTCCCCAGAGCTGTTGTAGAACTTCAGTGAAGTATTTCTTAGTGTAGAATGTCTGAACCAATTTTAAAGAGGTTGGCCTGATTTCCTGTTACATAAGTAGTACTTATTGGACCAATGATCTTAATTAGTTCGGAGACGACGTAGAAGTCTCTGCAGTGTCTCCCTTCTCCATCTGTTTAGCTCGAGTGCTGTAAGAACATTTTTTGGTAAATTTGGAAGTCACCACAAATATGAAACCTACATGAGTGATATTCAGTTCCTAAGAACGATACAAAGTGAAAAAATGGCACATATATGGAAGATAAGGGACCATATTTTCGGGGTTTCTTCCGCATGTAAACCCATCTTTAATATAGCTGATGAATCTGTGGTTGGGGATATTTTGATGTGCATGTTTAGCAATTAGGCGCAAGTATCTGGGATATGCGTGTTTCTTTCCTGAAATAGAGTTATTAATATCAGTTTCAGACAAGAATAGATCAGAACAAGAAGATAGAATGCTATGTCTGGAAAAATGGAACAGAGACACGTCACATTGAGAAGATAATGAATCTGGTATTTAATATTGTTTTTGTGAGGTTGAGTTAGGATATTTGTGTGTGTGTGTGTGTGTGTGTTTCCTATTTAGGATTCAGTACGTTCGGGAATATACTAGTGAGAACGTCCTGAGGAGATGTAACCTGGAATGAATTATCCAGAGGTACAGCCGTGAAAGTGTTCTACATGTGACGTCGTCCCCTGGTCGCAGCGCCAACCGTGTCGTTCTATCCCAGTCTACCACGGCACCAACTGTGACGTCCTACTTTGATTCCCAGTCTGCCTACCCACGTTGTGAATTGATCTAGGCAGAAAAATCAATCAGTCGTGGGGGCCGTACTACAAACCGAGTTCAACGGGGGTGATACCACACAAATATGCATAAAAGGCAATAAAATGAAAACTCAAAGTATCAAAGAAAAAGGTAACAAACTTTATGTCTTGTTGTTCGATACATAGGACTGCATCTATCTCCCGACCCGTTCTATGGATTGTGACACGTCGTTTTCCGCTAGGCAAGTTTTAATACTTCAAGTCGTCTGCTCTCTAAGAAATTGGTGTTTCGGTGGGTCTTTGGACGAAAGTCAAAAGAAAAACTCATTTCGGTGATCTTCAAAATAATTGTTCTTGGTTTGAAAATGGGTCCGGAATGTGCGTGAATCCTGGTCAGCTATCTGCGAGGCTTGCCTCAACCGAAGACTGACTCTGGGGACTGCTGGGACTCGACTCATTTCTGCTCGTTGTGGCTTCGTTTATATGGGCGCCGACCAAAACCTGGGTGAGTTTGTCGGCGCCGGGGGGTTCCTCGATAATTCTAAATACATATCCACCTCTCTGGTTAGGAATTTCCACCTTTTTCCATTTTATGGGAACCTTTCCTCACTCCCACCTTCTCATCATACTTCTGCCTTCCACACATCTTCGTGGCAACCTCTCTTACTCATCCTCCAGATGGGCGGCAACAGCCTCCCTCGTGCATCACGTGATTACCACTCGACCAATGATGTCTTAGTCGGACGTGGACGAATCTGCGGCTTTGTTTCAGGAAGAGAAAAAAAATATCTTGCTTAAAAAAAAAAAAAATGATCTCTTCTCTTTCCATTTTCTTCACCTTAATGGTTTATCATTTCTCCAGCCGCGAATGGGACAATATGACAATGGCAGTCATAACTCTTGCTCTACACGTGGTTTACGTCAGGTATTTTATCGCTAATTATCAGAATGTGTGGTCTTCTTAACACGGTCTCAAAAAGAAACATCTCCAAAGTTCCAGTCAGTCTATCGCCTCAAAGAAAAAGAAAAAAACACATTCATTTTCCTTCGGTACAAATTCCTGATAACAAAATTTTATTATCGCAGGCCAAGGATGTTCCGTCGGACGCTCGTGGGTGGTTTTTAATTTTTCATATCTGTCCAAGTCCTTTTAGTTGCCTGTTTTTCGTGACATAACGAAATAACATTTTCATTTGAATTTTTTTTTCTTTGGCCAGCCGGTCTGTAGTTGATAATAAGATGTCTTCCCGTACCAATAGTTTGTTTTCATATCCTTAGATAACACAACCGATGCCAAAACATATCTGATTCTTTCCTTCTTTCCCTTTCTTTTTACTCACAATTTCCCTGTCATTGTAATGACACTCTTTCGCCATTTGTTACTTATCAAAATATCCTTTTATCCATTGTCTCTTAGCTGTGTGTGTGTTCTTGCTTATCACTCACGATTCGGTTCTTAGCTTCTCCTTTTCTTCTTTTCTCTCTTTTCCCTTTCTGTCCCGTTAAATGGTGCCACAATCCTCCCCTAACCGATTTGTCATTTACCCGTAAATGACACCTAAACCCAAATACACCATTTAACATGCATCATGCATTTGTTCCATGCAATTCTATACTACTTTCCTACATGCAACGTAAAGTTCTATTTCAAGTTCTTCTGTTCTACATGCAATGTAATGTTCTTTTTCATCTTCTTCTGTTCTACATGCATCCACCATCGACATCCACCACAGTCAGCCAGCAGGTTTTTTTTGGGGGGTTGAGCCAGTGTCGTTACCTGTCGACACCGAATGTTTCTATTCTGCACAGCCTTCTTTGTTCTACTGAGATTTGGGGTTCTTCACCCTTCTTGATCTCATCTTCCGAGGTGGTCCCTGCTCAACCTCTAACCTTCCCTCTGTGTTTAATTCCCGTCCAGGAGGTGTTTTGTCCTCTTCTTCCTCCCCTGACTCTTCCTTCTGTTTAGAGTCCTCGCTCTGGACGTCTTTAATACCTCCTGACTCTATGTCTAGATCTCTCCTGTTCCTTAGCTTTTCCTTGAGCTGGGAAAGGGGTATTTGATCCTCTTCCTCCCACTCGCTGGGCCCTTCGTCCTGTTCAGGGGGCCTCTTTTTAGAGCCCTTGGCTGCTTGATTGGATCTCCTCGTCTTTCTTTTCCTTTCCTTTGGGCATGGGGGTGCGATGGCGACCTCGCAGGGTCTTCTCTGCAACGATATAGTCGACGACTGAACACCGCTGATATCCGACGAGGGTTCCAACCCCGTCACTCGGATCGCTTCGTCTATCTGGCCAAGTCGATCTATCTCCTCATTTTCTTCGGAATCTTCCTCCGTCTCCACTTCTTCCGGCTCAACCAGAGTTACCCTCCTTGTCCTTGTCTTCTTAGGCCTCGGCTCGCTCATTTCCAGGTTAGTTATTTCAGCCTTCTTTAGATCATTGGCATGGACCCTCCTTGCTCGTCCTGCCACTTGATCCCATATTACATATGATACTGGACCCGTCTGCTCTACTATCCGGTAGTACGGTTCCCATCTTTGGTCCAGCTTTCCTTCTCTCTGGTGGATTTTGTAGTAGACAGGGTCTCCAACCTTCAATTCTACTACCTTTCTTTCAGCATTCACTCTCTCATTTCTTTTCTTCTGGGCCCTCTTTATTCTTCTTCTGGCCTGAACAAATATTTTTTTTTGTTCTAGCAACAGCTGATGATGATATTCTCCCATATACTTTCTTCGGGGCTTCAATAGGTTATCAACAGGCAGGACCACTTCTCTGCCAAACAACATAAAGTAAGGAGAAAATCTGGAGGTTTCGTTTATCGTAAACCTCACGGCCGCCAGAGCCTGTGTCAAATACAAGTTCCAGTTTCCAGTGTTCTCTCTGACCAGCTTGGCCAATACATCTCCCAAGGTTCTATGAAACCTTTCCACTTTAGAAATTCCTTGGGTGTGATATGGAGATGTTTTTACATGCTCTATATTCAAACCTGTCAGCACTTCTCTCATTATGCTTTTTATATTCTCCGTGCCATTATCTGTTACCAACTGCACAGGGGCGCCATACCTAGGGAAGATTTCACTTATTATCAAACCGGCCACAGTTCTAGCCTTCTTGTCTGGTACTGCAAATGCCTCAAGCCAATTTGTTAGCCAATCGACAAAACTCACTATGTAGTTGTTTCCCTGCGCAGTTTCCCCATATGGTCCTGATACATCCATACTCACTTTCTCGAAGGGGAAGTTCGGCACGTCCGTCTCCTCTAATGGTGCCATCTCCTGCCTTCTGCTCTGCGACTGGCACACTACGCAGCTCCGAACGTAGTTAGTGACCTCTCCGTACAATTTGGGCCAATAGTACTTTCTTTCTATTAGATCACATGCCCTATCAATTCCCATGGGACCCAACCTCTCGTGGCACTGTTCCAATACCTCTGGTCTTAAACTTTTGGGCACATACAACTTGGGCTTGACTTCCTCATCCCTGCCTGAGAGATAATACAGCCTTTCCTCTATTATGGCATACTTGGTGGTCTCTCCTGCCTTCACCTTTTCTCTCAGGACAGCTATTTCAATGTCTGCCTGCTCCTTCTCAATTCCTTCTGTCCAGTAGGGATCGGTTATTATCTGTGTGTCCCCTTCTTCGTCCGATTCTAACATAGGGCGATCTTTTAGCTTATTAGAGTTAATTACTCCTATTCTATAGGCTTTATCATCTACTCCCTGCTCTACTTTTACAGATCTTTCTTCCAGTTGTTTCCGTATTCTTGAGAGTAAATCTGCGCACGTGTTTTCCTTCCCTGCCAAATACTCTATCTTACAGTGGTAGCCACTTAACTTAAGTGCTCACTGTTGAATCTTATTATTTGTCCACTCTCCCTGCAATAGGTACTGCAGAGGTTTGTGGTCTGTTTTTACAGTAAAGACCGCACCATTCAAGTAGTAGTCCAGTTTTTGGAGAGCATACATGATAGCATATGCTTCTCTTTCTATTACTGGCCATCTCTGTTGTGTCTCTGAGAGCTTATGAGAGAGAAAGTATATCGGTACTTCCTCTGGTATGCCTGGCACTGGTCCTTCTTTATCGGGGCACGGCTGGGTAAGAACTGCTCCTACACACTGCTCACTGGCATCAGTGTATAGTACCATGGGCTTGCTGAGGTCTGGGTACGTCAGCAGTGGGACGGCTGTCAACTGTTCTTTTAACGTATCAAATGCCTGTTGACAATCCTCTGTCCACTTGAACCTAGCGTATTTCTTCGTCAGGGCTACTAGTGGTATGGCAATTCTCGAAAATGCCGGGACGAAGCGTCGGTAGTAACCTATAGCTCCTATAAAACCTCTTACCTGTTTCACTGTCTTAGGTTCTGGCATTTCCCTTATGACTTTCACCTTATCCATGTCGGGTTTAATACCGTCTCTGTTTATAACAAAGCCCAAATATCTAGTCTCCTCCTTCAGAAACTGACACTTCGACAATTTCAATTTTAAGCCGTGTTTTCTTAACCTTCCCAACACTTGTTTTAGATGGAAAAATTGTTGTTCTACTGTCTCCGAAAATATTAAGATATCGTCCAAATATGCCATGGCAAAGCTCTCGTATCCTCCTAACACTATTGACATCAGCTGTTGGAAGATTCCCGGGGCATTAGCTAAACCGAATGGCATCACCCTGAACTAGAACAGTCCTAGGTGACACGCAAATGCGGCCTTCTCCTTCAGCCTCATCAAGGGCTACCTGCCGATACCCGGACCTCAAGTCCAACGTAGAGAAGTACTTTGCCTTCCCTAATAATGCCAATATGTCATCTATTAGTGGCAATGGCACCGCCAACTGCTTCGATATAGAATTCAGTTTCCTAAAATCTACACAAAAACGGTGCCCGCCATCTTTCTTACCTACTATTACGATTAGGAAGCTCCAAACTTTCGATCATCCCAGCTTCCAACATCTCTTCTACTGCCTCTTCTACAAGGGGTCTTTTATGAATAGGTGTCCGGTAGGGTTTTAATTTCACAGGGGGTGATCTCCGGTGTCGATTTTCATTTTGACTGTGTGGGTCTGGCCCAATTCCTTGTCTGACTGGGCTACCACATCTCGATTATCCCTCAGCAGACCTCCCACCCTGGTTCTAAATTGATCCGGTGCTAATATATCTTCGTCCACTATTCCTTCTGTTTGCTCTATAAGTTTTTTCGTTCCTCTTCGAATCTCACCCGATTCAGAGTCCGTAGGGTTAGCGCTTTCCCTATCTCTTCCCCTCTCCTAATCTTTATAGTCTTTTGGGCCTGATTCACCATCATAATGGGCACTAATTCAGCTGCCTACACCACCGTCTCACACAGAGTTACCTCATTCTCTTCTAGGTCCTTCCCTTCCACAGGGACCAACTGCAGGGGTCCTTTTCCTATTTTCTTCCCTGACATTAACCTACCCTTTCCCGACACCGCCGTTCTAGGGGGTAGCTTTACATCTTCCTCCACCACTATTGTTATATCTTCTTCCGGTGGGCATCCCACTGGCGTTCTCTCGCCATTCACTATCACCACAGTGGGGTTGAACTCTATCTGGGCCCTCTGGCTCCGGAGCCAATCTTCTCCCAAGATTGCCTCCGTACACAGGTCGGGGGTTACGTAAAAATTTTGGGTGCTTCTTAATTTCCCAATCCTCACAGGGAGCCTCACCATCCCTTTTATCTTCAGGGGGGCTCCATCTGCTTGCGTGACCTCTATGTCCGCTTCCCGTAACCTACTCTTCCGTTTCACCCGCCTGTATGCTTCCTCTCTCAGCAATGACACAGATGCTCCTGTGTCTACCAGAGCTTTCATCGCCTTACCCCCTATCTCTGCTCTACAGGATAGCTCTTTCTCTTGCGTCAGCGAAGAGAACACTTGGGCTTTCCTCTTCCTGGGCCCCCACCCTTGGGTCATCCCAGCTATAGGCGCCGGTAGCAATAAATCACCTTCATTATTCTTACGGGGGGAAGTTCTGCGCTTTTCGCACCTGGGCGGTCCCGGCTGGACCTCTCCCAGTCTCCCGCGGCTGTTCCTAAGGATACAGCTTCTCTTCAAGTGCCCTGGTCTCCTACAAAACCAGCACCTTCTTGCCGGACAGTTCGCCGCAAAGTGGCCCACCTGACCACATGTCCAACATTTTGCTCTTTTTCTCTGGGCTAACCTCTCGTTTACTCCCGGGGGGACCTGTCCTCTACCCAAGCGAATCGCCCGACCACTGGTCCAAGCTTTTATTTACCTTCTTTTTAACTGGGCCACCCTCCCTCTTAATTCCGGGGTGACCCGCTGGCTTTTCCCTGGTCTTGTCTCTTGGGCTCGGCCTTCTTTGTTAATATCGGTGGGGGGCCTTTTCTCAGCCCGCACCACTTGGCCAGGTGTCCTTTCTTTCCACACCTGGTGCACCTGTCCTGTTCGAAGTCTGGGGGCAAACCCCACTTCGTCGGACATTCCGCCGCTCTGTGGTCCTCCTGCCCACAGGTCCAGCAGACCAGCCCGTATCTACCCGGCGTGGGCTTATAAAATCCATGCCTGGTTGACCATGCCTTTCTATTGGGGTCTTCTTCCCACACCTCAGGCTGATCTACTTCTAGCTTGACCCTCCGATTCCACGCGGGGGGTCTTCCGCCTTTCCCCCTTTTTCCGACCTCTTGACTTAGTATCTGGTTCCTTCACACCTTTTTACCTTTTCCCCAACGACCTGTCTCTCTTTGGCCAGCTCTATTGCCGCCGATAGTCTCACCGGCCCCTCTTTCAGCACGTCGTGACGAACACGCTCGTCACTTAGGGCCTCCACATACGGGTCAGCTAACTGGGCCTGCATGACCGCATTGTCTCTAACCACTTCTGGGAAGGCCAATGATGGCAGCTTCCCCGCTCGGGCCCCCAATTCTCCAGGGGTTTCGTCCCGCAGCTGTGTCAGCTTTAAGAGGGCCCTCATGGCCTCTATAGACGTGCCCTCGTCGGTGAATTCTTTGGTCAATAGTCTCTTTAATCTTTCCCAAGACAAGTGGGGTTGACTCTCCAAGAGCTCCTTCATAAACTCAGAGGCTTTCCCCTTTGTGGTATCATATGCCAGATACAGGGTCTCCTGATCTGTGAGTTCATATATAATTCGGCTCTTCTCCAGGATTGCCAGCCAGTTTTTGAAATCTTTCCCACTGTCGTCAAATGCGGGACCCTCGGTCCACCCAACAACTTTCTCAGGTCAGCTGACAACCCTTGTCTAACACCCTCTTCATCCCCCACTGCTCTATCTGAATCATAGTCCGACATATTTAAAGAGAAAGACAATCTACGCAGCAACAATCGAGGTTGGGAAATCAAGCAAAGTGTCCTACCTTACAGACGATTCTGTTCTCGTTCCTCTCGGTCCCGGGTCGTTTTGAGTCCTATTCCAAATTTCTCAGCAACAGCGGTCGATCCAGGATACTGTCCTGCTGTCACGGTACTAATTGTGGCAGTGGTTGTTCCAGGGTCCTATCCTGAGTCACGGCACCAGTTGTGACGTCGTCCCCTGGTCGCAGCGCCAACCGTGTCGTTCTATGCCAGTCTACCACGACACCAACTGTGATGTCCTATTTTGATTCCCAGTCTGCCTACCCACGTTGTAAATTGATCTAGACAGAGGAAATCAATCAGTCGTCGGGGCCGTACTGCAAACCGAGTTCAACGGGGGTGATACCACACAAATATGCATAAAAGGCAATAAAATGAAAACTCAAAAGTTCAAAGTATCAAAGAAAAAGGTAACAAACTTTATGTCTAGTTGTTCGATACATAGGACTGCATCTATCTCCCGACCCGTTCTATGGATTGTGACACGTCGTTTTCCGCTAGGCAAGTTTTAATACTTCAAGTGTTCTGCTCTGTAAGAAATTAGTGTTTCGGTGGGTCTTTGGACGAAAGTCAAAAGAAAAACTTATTTCGGTGATCTGGATCTAAGTCGCTCTTCAAAATAATTGTTCTTGGTTTGAAGATGGGTCCAGAATGTGCGTGAATCCTGGTCAGCTATCTGCGAGGCTTGCCACAACCAAAGACTGACTCTGGGAACTGCTGGGACTCGACTCATTTCTGCTCGTTGTGGCTTCGTTTATATGGGCGCCGACCAAAACCGGATTGAGTTTGTCGGCGTCGGGGGGTTCCTCGATAATTCTAAATAAATATTCACCTCTCTGGTTAGGAATTTCCACCTTTTTCCATTTTATGGGAACCTTTCCTCACTCCCACCTTCTCATCATACTTCAGAGGTGCGTGAACTGCGCTCCCCACATCTTCGTGGCAACCTCTCTTACTCATCCTCCAGATGGGCGGCAACAGCCTCCCTCGTGCATCACGTGATCACCACTCGACCAATGATGTCTTAGTCGTGGCTTTTGTTTCAGGAAGAAAAAAAAATATCTTGCTTAAAAAAAAAAAAAAAAATTATCTCTTCTCTTTCCCTTTTCTTCCCCTTAATGGTTTATCAGTTCTCCAGCCGCGAACGGGACAATATGACAATGGCGGTCATAACTCTTGCTCTACACGTGGTTTACGTCAGGTATTTTATCGCTAATTATCAGAATGTGTGGTCTTCTTAACATGGTCTCAAAAAGAAACATCTCCAAAGTTCCAGTCAGTCTGTCCCCTCGAAGAAAAAGAAAAAAAAACACATTCATTTTTCTTCGGTACAAATTCCTGATAACAAAATTTTATTATCTCAGGCCAAGGATGTTCCGTCGGACGCTGGTGGGTGGTTTTTAATTTTTCATATCTGTCCAAGTCCTTTTAGTTGCCTGTTTTTCGTCACTTAACGAAATAACATTTTCATTTGATTTTTTTTTCTTTGGTCAGCCAGTCTGTAGTTGATAATAAGATGTCTTTCCGTACCAATAGTTTGTTTTCATATCCTTAGATAACACAGCCGATGCCAAAACATATCTGATTCTTTCCTTCTTTCCCTTTCTTTTTACTCAGAATTTCCCTGTCATTGTAATGACACTCTTTCGCCATTTGTTACTTATCAAAATATCCTTTTATCCATTGTCTCTTAGCTGTGTGTGTGTTCTTGCTTATCACTCACGATTCGGTTCTTAGCCTCTCCTTTTCTTCTTTTCTTTCTTTTCCCTTTCTGCCTCGTTAAATGGTGCCACATACATACTGACTTCGAGAAGCGCCACCAGAGCCCATTCATAAAATAATGGCACAATAGTTCTGATATTATACACCTGCTGATAGGTTAACCCCCTTCGAAGGCGGATAGAACCAAAGCCCAGGAAACGTTTACCTCCAGCACTCTTATGGAAGATACAAATATTTTGAGGAAAACGATACAACCTTGATACCCCGATTGCATATGTTTCGTTAAGCCATTATCAAGGATACAAAACTGATTGTCAGAAATATTATACCGTTTTTGGCCTCAGTTACCAAGACAAACTCGCTCATATTTGAGAATTAAAAACCCACTTGGAGAGTATGATAACGCAGTTTGCTCGAGTTTGCATCTGACTTAATTTAGCAAGGCGGATGTTAAACTCCAAGGGAGTTTCTACTTCTTTGTTCCTTTTTGGTCAAAAGTTTTTCTTTTGTAGAGCAGAAAAGGCTTCTCTAGCAGTTCTCAAATTATAGCAAATCCTTATGGGTCATTTAATGCCGAAATTTAATTTTCTTCAGGACATCAGTAAGTTTCTTTACAAATCTTAATTTATTCTATTTTTTGCAAAAACTTACTGCAGGTAATTTTTAAAAAAATGCATTGCTGTTATTTAAAAAAATGTATAGCCGATATTTTTTTTTTCAAAAACGTTTTGCTTGAATATTTTTTTCAAAAATGTCATGGTGGCAAATGTTTCTTTTCAAAAATGTATTGCTGGTAATTTCTTTTTCAAAGTATATATTGTTGGTAATTATATTTTTCAATAATGGCTTTATTTTTCAAAATAATATTGTTGGTATTTTTTTTTTTTGTCAAAATGTTTTACTCATAATTTTTTTTTTCAAAAAATGTATTGCTGGTAATTGTTTTTCAATAATGTATTGCTGGATTTTTTTTCTGATTTTTTAAAAATATATATTACTCGTAATTTTATTTTCATAAATGTATTACTGGAATGTTTTTCTTTTGTTTTCAAAAGTGAATTGCTGCTTCTTTTTTTTTAAAAATGTATTGCAGTTAATTTTTCTTTTTGTTTCAAAAATGATTTTTTGTTTCAAAAATGCATTGCACGTAATTTCTTTTTTTTTCAAAAATGTTTTGCTGTTATTTTTTCTCTTTTTTCCAAAATGAATTACTGGTATTGTTTCTTTTCTTTCTTTATTAAATATTGCAACTACTTTTGTTTATTTTTTCAAAAATCTTTTGCTGGTAATTTCTTTTTCAAAAATGTATTACAGGTATTATTTTTTTTTTTTTAAATGTATTCCTGGAAATATTTTTTTTCAGTAATTTATTGCTGAATTTTTTTTATTAATATTTTTTAAAATATGTATTGCTGGTAATTTTATTTTTCAAAAATGTACTGCTTGTATTTTTTTCTCTTTTTTTTACAAAATGTAATCCTGTTTTTTTTTTTTTTTTTTTCAAAAATGTATTGCAACTAATTTTTTTTCAATAATCTGTTGCTGGTAATTTGTTTTTTAAAAATGTATTGCTGGTAAGTTTTCATTTTTCTTTCAAAAATGAATTTATCTTTTTTCAAAAATGCATTGTTCCTAACTTTTTGTTTCAAAAATGTACCACTGATATTTTTCATTTTTTTTCAAAAATGAATTGGTGGTTATTTTTCTTTTCAAAAATGTATTGCAACTATTTTTTTTTTCAAAAACCTATTGCTGGTAATTTGTTTTTTAAAAATGTATTGCAGGTAATTTTTCTTTCTTTTTAAAAATATGTTGCTCCTAATTTTTTTTTAATAGGTGATACCAGTCTCGGTCAAGGTGGACTTAGCACCAGGGGCCTGTTTTGTCCCGTAATTTTCTGTTTTTAA
>OZ010605.1:66432078-66492078 GCA_963932145.1 Acanthosepion lycidas
AGATATTAAACCCGTCTTTCTTTCTTTCTTTCTTTCTTTCTTTCTTTCTTTCTTTCTTTCTTTCTTTTCCCCTCATTGATACATCAGTTCTCTCAACTGTTATGTTTTCCCTCATATTTAATAATAATGTACGTCAAGTGAAAATGAAAATTGGAAAGGTCAATATTCTATTGAGTAGAAACTGACAAACTTGAAGATCCATATCTAGTGAGCTGTCTTTCAAGTTAGCGCCACAAAATTTGGAGCCGCAGCGAGAAAATGAAACATTTTTTTTTTTGCTCTCTTTCTCTCTTTTCCTTTCTTATATTTCATCTTTCATGCTTGAATCTTACCTTTCTTTGGGATACATTTTCTTTCTTTCTTTTTTGTTTGTGTGTTTCTTTGTTTCTTTTTTTTTTCTCTTTTGCATAGAATTATACTTTTTTTTTCTTTTTGTCATTGTGTTTGTTTTTCTTTTCTTTGTATTCTGATTATTTTTTATTCTTTTTGTTTGTTTTTTTTGCTATTTCTTTGTTATTCCTTTTTTATTCTTTCTTTCTTGTTTCATTCTTTCTAATTGAAGTGACTTTTAAAATATTCTTGACGTATCTTTTCTTTTTAATGTCTATTCTGCAATTATTCATCTTTCTTTCTTTCTTTGGTACTTTCTTGTCCTGTTTTGACTTCTTTCTACACCTGAATATTTTATCTTTCTTTCTTTTTGTTTCTTATAATCTTATTTTTCGTCTCTTTTTTTTTTACTAGTGACATTATAGTGCTGTTTATTTTGTTTTTCTCCCTATTTTCCTCCTTTTCACTTACATTTATTCTTTTACTTTCTTTTCTATTCCCTTCATTTCTTTTTTTTTTTTCTTTTTTTCCTTTTTGACTTTCCGTTTATTTTTGTCATACTTCTTTTTCTTATTTTCTTTTCCTTCTGTTTTGACGTAATTCCATTTTTTTCTTTTTTCTTTCGATTTTCCTCGTATTCGTTTGCTTTCTTCTATTCTTTCCCCTTCTCAATAGATTATTTTCTTTTTTTTTTTCTCTGTTTTGGCATTCCGTTTCTTTTAATTTTTTCTATCTATTTCTTTGTATTCTCTTTCTTTTTTTTTTCATCCCCTTTCTTTTATTTTATTCTTTGGTTCTCTCTTTCTCTTTTCATTGCCTTCATTTTCTCTCCTTTCACTTGTATTCTTGTCCAGAACTGGTAATGAAGGGAAGAACGATAATAATTACAAACAATGACGTGACATGCGCAGTGAAGCGCGTGACGCCATCTTGAATCTAGATACTTGAAGTCCCATTCTTACGAGCAAACTAGTTAACATCCCTTGAAAGTTGCACATGCTCCCCAGGATCTGTTCAGCTGTATATTTTTACACGCATGCGCAAACACATAGCCAGAGAACGTCCATACATATGTTATGCTCTCAAACATAAACACTCTCGTTTGGTATAAAATTCGGCAGTGTTTATTCAGGACCTGACGTTTATTGAGTGGTGGAATATACTATTTAGAACTGCTGGGCATTTAAATTATGTGTAAGATCTTTATGAAATATTACGCTGTTGGGTTCAAGGCTATCAGAATTTTAAAGCAAAATGCCTATGAACTGCAGATGCTAAAAGAATAATTTCGCTTCTTTAGATAAGAAAGAGTAACTATTTCTTAAGAAACATATATGTCTAGACCTAGAATACTCATTGCATACACAAAAGCAATAGACGACCGATTCGTCCTTTTTTCGGGACTCATCAGTAGTGTATGTTCTCTGCCGACTAGGAGAGTCGAACCCGGATCGTATTAACACGACATAAGCATCATTAGACCAGCGGCGTACGGTGGCGAAGCTCAAAATAAGTAACTAAACAGAATATAGTGCAGTATTCTCATACAAACAGACATAACCTACAGGACTGGTCTCCAGAACAGCGGCTTCCTTCACTCAGCCGCTCAATCAAGAGCATTGATATATATATATATATATATATATATATATATATATATATATATATTCATTCACAGGCACCCTGTTTCGATGTATCAAAAGTTGATCAGTGTGATTAGACTTCCGATTTGACATAGGTCAGAGACTATTACCCTTAGATTATCGGTCCACGGCAGAAAAACGGGAATTTTAACGCATGATGTACGTACTATATAAACGCCATACCGGCCGCCATAGCGCATGATTCTTAAAAAGAGCGAAGCATTAAAACAGCAGCAGCCGTTAAAAATTCTCTTTCCTCCATAGTGCACAATCGGCGAACGAGAGTATAAATAGGACACAAACCCACACACACAACCATATATATATATATATATATATATATATATATATATATATATATATATATATAACGATATTTTTATATAAATTTTGAAAAATGTTCTATGACAAATTGAAAAAAAGGTTTTGTTACACATTTCAGCAGTTATGACTTCATCGGACTGGGTTTATTTATGTTGTTGTGACTGCACATGCGCATAAACGAGAGAAGCTCGGGGTTTAAATTTTTTTTCAAAAATTCTTTTATGCAATCTATCTAAATTAATCTATATTCTTTTTTACTCCCATTTTTTTAAAAATATCTGACATTGTGATTCCAGATAATCTATAAAGAAAGGTGAGACGTTGTATGAACCTCTGAATAAATTTACTGTGGATGAACAAAAATAAATTATTCACAAATTTTGAAACTACCAGCGTGTCTCCTTCATGTGTGTATATATTTAAAAGATTAGCTAGCCTCATCGTCAAAAATAATAATTCATCTGCAAGATCCAAATTACAGACAACTAATATTATTTGCGAATTTTCTTGTCCGTTAACGAGGTGTGTTGCTGAGTAATCCATATTTTAAATTAATTATAAATGATATACTACATCATGTTTAACAAGAAGACCCACATTATATCTCTCTGACCATAGCTCAATTGCGTCACATTTAAATAAACATGGCGACTTATCAAACACTATCCCTAATATACTTGTTGATAATACGAATTTAATAATACCATCCACATGTACAAAAAGAATAAAAATAATGGAAGCATTATTAATCAAAATGAAAAAGCCGACATTCAATATGATCAACTATGAACACGGCCACAATATGCTGATCGTTGTTGTAAAATAAAATATTCCTAGATATGTAGATAAAATAATCCATATATTCAGTTAAACGTAAAATAAAGCGCCTAGAAATCATACCGACAATTTTTTATATAATTTATGTCCAGAAAAAAAAGTAAAACTATACTAACACATGAGAACTTATATAAAAAAAATCAAACACTGTAACTTGCTTAAATGTGGAGATACTGCCCAAATACACAATATATTGTAAAAATTAATTGAAACAACCACTTTAGTTTCCTTTCTTTCACCATGCGGTCAGTTTTAGACCCACTGGAGTGACAGGGTCTAATAGACTTCATTCTTCCTCAGATTATGTGATTTGTAGTGTTGTGCAGTAATATGAATCTATTTTCTGGGTGCTTGATGAAATTTGTTTGGCCATGAAAAATATTGTATTATCTTGATTGCAGCAGATTTTTATCACGCACGGAAACTTTTGTCTCGACTGTCGATTAGTTGTCCTACAGCCATTGACTGCAATGGACCTTAATCCGAGGAAGCGTATGAAGATTGTAACGCTGCACGAACACACTGACAAGTGTTACGAATGAACAGATCAAAGTACCATCGACTGACCCAGAAACTCCTGATTTAAATCTAATCGAGAATCTGTGGTCAATCTGCAAGGAAAGACTTCGTGGAATTGGTATAGGAAGTACTAACATGTGCACTGGGACTTGTTTCATTAAAAAATTACGAAAAATTACCTTGAAGCATGTTTGGTTGTATAATCCGAGAGAATTCGAGAGAATCAACACACACACACACACACACACACACACACACACACACACACATATATATATATATATATATATATATATATATATATATATATATATATATATATCAGTCTGGACTTACCGTTAAGTATGGAGTGAATTTAAATATATCTGGTTATCACAAGAGACGTTTGTTTCAAAGGGAACTAGTAAACGTATTGATTAAGTGGATTATATAATGATCTTACATCCTTTTTTTTTCAAAAAATATAACTAAAAGACATTTGCCATGCCTGCAGAGCTCAAATAATTATTTTCTGGTAACCCTACACTACCTTAAAGAAAAGGCACCATAAATCAATTCAAAACCATCAACTACTAACATTTGTTGAAATATTTTCCAGGTCATTTATAAAACCATGGTTGCGAAGGAGAAAAAGTTATCTCCCTTTGACTGGCCCTTTAAAAAGGTAAAACTATATATAGTCACGAGAATAAAATGCCGTCACGAGAACGGCACGATAAATCGTTAGGCGCGAAAGTCAAACATCCTCTTACTTGCTGGTAGTCAAATTAGAAAGACTTTCGTATTCATGTTCGTGACAATCAACATAAGAGAAGTAACAGACATAATATTTTATTTCAGCTCAATCCGGTTCAGATTGAGGGATCAGAGAGCCGTGTTCGAATTCCAGTCGAATCCATTACATTCCCTTACGTGCTTGGGCAAAGTGTGAATCCTCTTCTTCTCCCCGCAGCTATAAATAAACAGCGGGGTAGACCGGGTTCTATAACCTTCGGTGGCAACTGGTCTACCGCAGAAAGAAATGGCAAACTACTGCCTGAAAAAAAAACTGCCTCGTCAGTCATGTATCGAAAGATACATGATCGCCTAAGCATGTATCACGCATTGCACATAACTGACTGAGTTCTTTGAAAAGAAATACATGCACAATATGTATGAACATTTTAGATATAAATATATAGATATATTCAAGTGTTTTTATACGAAGTCTTTTGTGATTTGTTTGAACATTTTATATGTTTATGTTGTATAGCTAGTTTTGTTATAGCTATAGTTTTAGATGTTTATGTTATATAGTTGTTTGTAAATGAAAGCAATAGTATATATTCAAGCATGACACCGTAACCTATTCAAGAGCCTTTCAAGAGATTTCATAATGCTTACTGTAATTTTAACATTAGTCTAGAATCCCTTTCCCCCGACGTGCAGTGGCTTCCTTCTGTCTCTTCTTCAAATATTTTCACGGCAACTGATTCGACGAGCTAATTTCTCTGGTACCAAGACTGCATGAATTTAATCGAGCTACTAGGCTGGCATCTTAGTCCCATCCTTTCACTGTCAAAATGGTTAAATGTAGCCGTCTCTTTCACTCAAAGAACTTCTCTCGCACTTCTCGTCTGTGGAACTCCCTTCCTCTTACTTACTTCATCGATGACTATAATCTTCAAATATTCAAGTGTAATGTCAATCTGACACTCTGAACTTGTTTCAAGTCCTTCTCTGTATTCTTTCTTCAAACATGCCTCTTTACTCTTGTCCTCAATCCTTGCCTGCTAGTTGTACTCCCGCCTTTCTTGGGGGGAATTGCTTTAGAAAAATCAAGATAATCAGCATAAGTAGATTAGTAGATTAGTTAAAACTTTCAATAATTTTGCTTACCCTGAAAAGGCAGTTGGTTTTTTTTTATTTCTTCTGTATGTGTCTCCTCAGAAGTAAGGCGATCATGGCCCTTGTACCTCTGATTAAATTTTGTCTTTCTGTTATTTTCCCTAAACACTTTCCCGCCATCCATTTGATCACTAAATATGCGTTCTTTTCCTCTGTCCCTCTTGCCGTCTATCTGCCCTGTGAGTATCAGATTTACCAAATCCACTTTCCTCATTTTGTGCTCTAGGTGTGCCAATTGCCACTTTTTTGATGCTACGTGTAAGTGTTCTTTTTGTTGTCGTTCTTCTAAAACATCGTCGTTCCTCGCGTGTTCAGGTCATGGTATTAACATCATCCTTCTGTAGAACCAGCAGCCGTTTCTTTGTTTCCATTGATATTTCACTCTTTCTTAACAATTTGGGTATACGTTGGAAGGCATGTTTCGCTATTTCTTCGGCTCTCAGTGTCGTATTTCCGTCATCTGTTCCCAGATGCGTCCTGGTTATGACGATAAACTACATCCGCGTCCCGAGTAAGACGATAAAATAGATTCGCTTCCTGGGTAAGACGATAAACTACATCCGCGTCCTGAGTAAGACGATAAATTCCATCCGCTTCCTTGGTAAGATGATAAACTACATCCGCTTCCTGGGTAAGAGGATAAACTACATCCGCGTCCTGGGTAAGACGATAAACTACGTCCAATAGCAAGGCCTCTGATCAGCAGGTTTTGTGGAGTGTGGAACCACCTCTTAATTGCTGGTGTTCTCAAGTCCACCCTGACCTGGGGTGGTAGCACCTGTTAGGGTCCCAGCTATCGGCAAATATTTAACCCCGAAACTGAAAAGTGTAAAAATACATTTTAATAGCAGAAATACTTTGTAAAAATTATTGCCAGAAATAAATTTTTGAAGTAAAAAAATATTACCAACAGCAATACGTTTTTGAAAATAAAATAATACCAGCATTACGTTTATAAAAAAAAAAAAAAATATTACTAGCAATACGTTTTTGAAAATAATATTACCAGATTTTGAAAATAAGATTACCAATTTTGAGGAAAAAATATTACCAGAAATAGATTTTTGATTAAACAAAAATATTACCATGAAAAAAAAAATGACCTATTGAGGTTGATAAGCCGTAAAACAAAGCAAACCGAATCTGTTCCCAGATAAGTTTTTGTACCTGTTTAATTTTGGTTTCTCCAATTCTTAATTAGCATATCGGCCTGTTTCTTTTGCAAACAACATACCTTTTCTTTTCAGCTGTTGTTTACCTCTTTTGTGTCACTTTCCTTTACTAACTTCGGTAGGAATTTATGACGTTTCCTTTCTGTGTCTGCTATCAACACTCATGTCATCGGTGTATCTACTGTTGCTAATGTCGTGGAAGGCACAGCGGAATAATGATAGCGCTTGGATTCAAGAATCTGAGAGCCCAGTTCGAATTCCAGTCGGATATATCACATTCACTTACCTGCTAATATCCTTGGGAAAGGTATGAATCCTTTTCATCTAACACCAGCTATGGGTAAATAGCAGAACAGAATGGGTTCTATAACCTTGGGTGGCAACCGGTCTAAGAGAAGGAAAAACTCTGAATTCAAAACCGGCCTGGTGAGGGTTGGGCTCCGTCAGGTTATCTTGCTTCCAAAAAAAACATCACTTCTACTGTTATCTTGGTGCTCCTGCTACCCTACGTTTCACGGTTTAAAAAAATATATTTGAAATAAAAAACAACCAACTATTTTATGATTAATTTTGCTCTCACCAAAATATGCTTTTCAGCTTTGGTTACTTCGGCACCAATTTTTGACATTCGTTACAAAAGCCTCTCAATGTATATGATTGATAATTGATTCCATTCTTTTTCAACAGCTCTTTTACTTTTCTTTTCATTTTTTTAAATTCTTCTATCAAGTTCATTCCCTGCTAATTCTGGGGGTGGCTTCACACTTTCGAACTGTAGTGTATATATATGTTAAGAATGTTTTATTTAAAATTTAGTATTAGCGTTCGTTCGCTCAGAAAGAGTAAAATATGGCATCTAACAATAAGTTCTACAGATTTGTAAAACATCTGTCGCTGATAACTATTTCGATGAGAAACTCTTGTATTGGTTTTAATTTGATGTTATTTGTTTAAAGACATGCCAACTCTTTGTAAAAGAAATTTTCTTAAGAGAGACGTACTAAAAATGTTATTCTGCTTTCACAGTTCAATACATGGCGCATGAAACTCATCTTTTGTGCATATAAATGTTAGGATATATGTATTTTGTGTTGTAGTTATGTTGGAATTATATTTTGGAATACAGTTTGATTTAAGAAAGTGTTGCATATTATATGGATTAATGTCATGAAAGCATTCTTTCATATTAATGTATTTTTGGTAATTTTAATTTAAATAAATATTATTGCTATTTTTATATAACTATGTATTTGGATATCTGGAGGTGGTGTAATGATTAACAAGCTTGTCTGACTAGATCCATTACGACTGAGTAGTGAGTTTGATCCTTTTTGGGTGCCCCCTAGTTTCGGCCTTGTACCACATCTAGGCTACGCTTGGGAAATCATTATAAATATGTATTTTTATTCCAGAAATGTATTTTATACTTTTAAAATATTTTGTATTTGTTTGAGGGTTAAATATCTGTCCATAGCTGGGACCCTAACTAATGCTACCACCGTGCGTCAGAATGGACGTGTGAACAACAGCAATTAAGTGGTGGTCCCACGCTCCTCAAAACCTCCAAATCTCCCGAACAGTTTCCTTCCTGCAAGGCGTAGTTTCTTGAATTGGCTAAGCAAACAAATCAAGTGAATTTTTATTAACTTATTGAATATTATGGCGCTAGCTGTCTCTTGAGCATTTATTGTCAGAACCTGAAAAACACCTAAACGTTATGTAATTGTAACGTGTATATATATATATATAATAAAAAGGCTTAAACACTAATAATATATATGCACCTGTGGATTTTGCATATATATGTATATTTACCACTAATATTATCTATCTATCTATATATATATATATATATATATATATATATATATATATATATATATATATATATATATATATATATATATATATATGAATTAGATAAAGAATGAAAATCTATTGCCCAATTCAGTTGGCCATTTCACTTGTCCCTGGGGCTTGTCAAAGAATTTTTTTTTTTTAACATTTATTTTTCCATTGGCAAGAGCCAGGGAGAATATACCGGGCGTGAAATAGTCACCTCAATGGGGTAATTTTTATGTGATTCAATTATATGCTCTATAATAAATATATTGAGATCTCTTTTGTGGATCAGTTTTAATATTTTATATTGTTAGGAACTACTTGGACTACTTACCCACCGACTTTTACATATATATATATATATATATATATATATATATATATATATATATATATATATATAAAAAGATTAATGACGAGAGATCAATGAAAATCAACAAGTAAACATATATTGAAACAAGCATATATATGTATATATATATATATATATATATATATATATATATATATATATATATATATATGTAAACAATCATCACTGTAATGTCCGTATATTGCTTAATATGGTGTATTTGGCATCTTTGATAATGGCTTTTGTACGCCGAGAGCTTAGATTGTATTAAAATATATGGATCAATATTGTGAATTTCTTTCTTCGTTCAACGATAATGTTATTAAACTTATCAGATGTTACGAAAAAAATTTACATAAAATAAATAGACAACTTTTCTCTATATTATTTAATGATACGTGTATGAATACATATATATATATATATATATATATATATATATATATATATATATATATATATAATATATATATATATATATATATATATATATATATATATATATATATATATATATTGAGAGAGAAGTTCAGACTTTTCTACGTACACACAGTCAAATAAGTTTTATTATTAACGTTAGTGTTATGTTTAGGGTGAGTCTTTCAACTGGTGTCTAATAAACAATTTTTGTTCTTAATTCTAAAATTATAAATAATATAATCAACCTCGTAACTAATAAAATTTCTGCGAATAGTCTTTGTTCTTCTTGGCAGGATTCTAAGTATGCTTCGAATATCACGGACTGAGCGCGTGAGCAACGATGAGATCGGAGAAAGGAGGCAAACAAAGAGGAGACTTATACGTTAAATTATGAAGAGTCAGCGGAAGTTTCTGTGACACATAATGAGGAAGGAGGGAATGGACAATCTGATACTCACAGGTAGAATACAGGGAAAGAGAGACAAGGGAAAACAACGCGGGAAATACCTTTGAGAGCTTAGGCAAGTGGATGACAGAACGTGGTCTGAGGAAGGGAGCAGAGAGAAGAATCTTTTTGAGAGATATAAGGGATAAGAAAAAGTGGAGAGCCATGATCGCCTACGTCCTGAAACGACATGGCTCAGTAAAAGAAAAGAAAGGTCTTCCCTTTTCTAATTTATATCCGGACAAACGTCTAATTTCGTCTGAAGAAATATTTGAGGATTAACGATCTCTCTCAATACTATAGAAAATAGCAAACCTATTCGTTGTTTGCGTTGATATTATATATATATATATATATATATATATATATATATATGGGAATGTGACCCATTTATTCATAATTAACCTCCCCCTTTTTTTCGATTTTTTATACAGGTTATTTGCATATCTTCTTTAAATATTCTTTTTCGGGTATAGCATTTGGAAATAACTTTTTAATCATCTGTCTATATTTCTGAGATGACGTATTATGTACACTATTTAAATATATTCGAACTACTGTCCTCATCTTTGTCGCCATATTTGTTACAAAGTCTCGGCCGTTATGCGCTCCGGTCTTCTTCAGGTAGTTGGAATGTCGAACTGAACTATTTATTTCGCTCACTCGGGTAGACTCTTCTACTTCCACGTGCTATGTGTAATGGGTGTCATCGGTTATCTCCTGTGAATTCCCCTCTCCAATTTCTCCACTGCCTTAACCAGGTATTGAACTCACACTCTTTGGGTCCTTTCACTGGATCAAACCTCATGGGACATTGGATAAAGGCGTTGGTTAGATCCAGTGACAGAACCTAAAGAGTGTGAGTTCAATACCTGGTTAAGGCCGTGAAGAACTTGGACAGGGGAATTTGTGGGGTAGTTAATGGTGTTGGTTAGAAAAGTATCAGAAGGGTTTTTGATCAAGGTTGCGTTTTTACTTTAAATTTTAAAGAAAACACAAGAATGAATGACGTGAGATCAATGAAAATCAACAAGCAGAACATGTATTGAAACAAGTATGTACATATAATTCCGTTAATAACAATAAAGATTAAATCACACGAAGTAGTTTCCCTTGTATTGCGTGCGTGAAGAACAGATGTATGTTGTAATAATGTCTTTTGTTTAAATTTGTTGGTAGTTTAAGAATGTTTGAGTTTGAAAGTTGAAATATTTGTGCCGAAGAATGATATAGTTCGAATAGTTCACTTGGCTTGAAAACAGACAGTACACTGTGTTGTGTGAGTGTAGTTTATATCTGTGTGTGTTTGTGAGTAGAAAACTGAATATACACGTACGTGGTTTAGGTTGTGAAAATTTATAATCTACTGAAGTTATTTCTTTAATTTCTACTTTATATAGATGTAAGGTGGCTCCAGGAACGACAGCGGGAAGGATATTGAAGAAAGTGTCGTTTAATGTGATTGGTCAAAAATTGACCAATCGTTGATTTTTTTTTCTATGGCTAGTTTGGTGAAGCAAAAACATGAGAAATTTGTATGTGGCTCGTGCGATGCGTAAATTGTCTGTACAAAAGGTATTGTTTATTTTCCGCCCAATTACTGTTGAGTAATTTGTGGGCGTGGTGTACGTAGGCGTCCACTACAAATGAACAGGCGATAACTGATAACTGACATCCATTAAACATGGCACGTGGAACTAGAACAGTCTACCCTAGTGAGCGAAATAAAGAGTTTAGTTCGACATTGCAACCACCTGAAGAGGGCCGGAGCGTACAACGGTCAAAACGTTGTAATGAATATGGCGACAAAGATTAGGAAAATAGTCGGAATAAGGTAAATAGTGAACTTTTTCATCATCATCATCATCATCATAATCATCCTCATTTATTCAGTTAGTGCATTTTGCACCATTGGACAATACTCATCTGCATCTCACATATGTAGTTCATGGTGATATTCAAGGCCGAATAGTGTAATGGCTTGCCGCTTCATTTTCCACTGAGCATGTTGACGCTAACTTGTCCCTCCACTCAGAAGTTAAAGAGACAAGACCTGTTAGTCAGCAGGAGGTTTGCATTCAGAGTTGACATTCTCCTTCACTGATTGTCAAGTAACGTTATATATTGGAAACTAAAATATAAAAAATATATCGTTTTTGTTAATACTTCTTATGTACACTTAATTTAAAATTAAAAAGATCAGTGTATCCAATAGACAAAATATTAGCAGATATGTTGTCTGGAATTTTAATGAATTTTTCTCGCATCGTTTGAATTAGCCATGATTTTTTTTCTATACAAGCGGGAAAATAAAATAAAAGGTAACTGATCAGTATATTTCGCCCATATGGTGTTTCCTAATGGGTATGCAAACTGACTAGTTCGAGTTTAACCACGCATTAGATATGCTCATAAAACAGTGAGCTTGTGCCTTACGGGCAATGGTTTTTTTGTCAGTGGCCCGAGGCCTTGGTTTGCTCTATTATCGAAAAGGAAGAGTGACGTTACTATCCCTTTCTCTCTAAACTCAAGAAAGTACGTCACAGATACTGCAGCAGTAATTAACGTCTCCATGACGACTGACAACCACAGAACAGAGCAAAAGATCTCTAAATGAAGAAAGTAGCGTTGGACCTTTCAAGGACTCTTTATGTGAGCCAAAATTATTTATTTTTATATATCGGGCAGAGTTAGAAGATATTTTAAAAAGCTAAATTTAAAACCCGCCATGAAGACCCTTAGTACTCGCTTTAAACGTTAAAAAGAACATCAACACTGACGAATGAGATCATTTTATTTGCATGCTTGATGTTAAACGGCTCGGAAAAATCCCATCGCAACTTATCCTACTATAAGTGCAATCAATTACTATTCATTTATAACTAAATCTAACTGTTGTTTATATTGTAAATATATATATATATTTTTTTATTTTTATTTCCATACTATTAGGTTGGTGCAAAAATAATGAAATTAAAAAATACGTCAAAAAACTTATAAATTAAGTTTAGAAATTATTACGTCATTATTTTTGCACCAACCTAATAGCAGCATGGCCCGCCGCCGCCCGTGCTTGATTAAAAAATCGTACGACTCATACAGCAATCGCTATCACTTGACTTAAAATATTTTTGCCCTTCCCTGACATTAAAGGAGTGCCCTTTGCCGTGCTGATGATGCCTTACTTCTTGCCTATCTCACACTGCGAATTTTCTTTTTAAATCTCTATACTAAACATTAAATCTGTTACGAAAAAAGAACTAAACAAAATGAACACAAAACGATCAGCTTTAAAAAAGGACTCGTAACTGGAAAAACTGAATGAAAAAATAATGTTAACAACAAATACTTTTTCACATTAACCCAGTTCTGCGGAATCAGAATCAACGTTCAGTTTAAGCAAGCGAATGAGCCATTGGAGTAAAGTGCCATGCAGATTTAAATTTTTCCCACTTGTGACGAATGCAGCTATCGATTTTTTCCATGCTATCATGCTAGTTAACATTCGTGTCAGTCAGCTGTTGGCTCTCACGCTGGCCAATAGAATCTTCCTGCCTATTCGTGGCAGCCAGCTATAGGCTCTCACTCTGGTCAGTAGAAAATCGCCGCAGACTACATGAAAACAGCTGTAGAAGCATGAAAAAATCGATTATTTCCACTATCGATTATTTCCACTATTGATGGGAGTTGGGAAATGCAAAGTCAGTCTTGGACTTCCCGCTAACTTGGAGCATGTGCATGTAAATTTTGGTGCAAATCTGTCGAAAATTGCGGCCGTGCATTCATTACACACGCACACACACACGCACACACACAGGCACACACACACGCACACACACACATGCACGCACACATGCACGCACACACACACACACACACCCTGCCTTTTACAGATAGAGATGCATCCAGTATTTTGTCGTTTTTTCCTTACACTCTTTTAATTTAAATTGTTTACGTTAATATCTGACTTGTTGTCGCTTGTCCCTGAACGGTAGGAAATTCTTGATAATAAACCATTAATTTGCTCTCCCCTATATTTTTTCGTTGTATTAGGTTGGTGCAAAAATAATGACGTAATAATGTCGTTTTTTGACATATTTTTAACGTCAAAAAACGACATTATTACGTCATTATTTTTGCACCAACCTAATAGTCTTATTGTCCGGTAAACGTTCGAGTTCGCAGACATCAACTTACAATTTAATTTTCTGTTATTTGGCACTACTAGAGATTGCATTTTTTTTAAACAAAATTGCTTTGTACCTTTGATTATGAAAGAGATAGTTTTTAATCGGAATCGACCTAAGCAATGTAGTACAGCCTCTAGCACGCATGTGGTTACAGGGTGGGGACGAATTAGGAACAGAAATATTAGTAATGTGCAGAAAGAGAAAAGAGCAATCTGGAGAGTAATCGATAGCGATTGATATTGCATTTAAATTTTTGTGGATTAAATTTGGCTGAAAAGTTATGGAACAGCAAGTGTGTTCCACGATTGGCAAGTGCTATCTAAACATAGAATTTAAAGCTACATCTAGCTAGGTCAATTGTAAATGAATGAGATCTCGGCTCCAGTCTAGAATTACGCTTAAACTCATATATTTAGTTACCATAGTGGAAAGCTCATCTTATCTACCCGGGTGTGGAGTGAACTCGTGTCAGAAATAGAAATTTAACTTCTTAAATTTAGCTCTTTCCTTATCAAGAACCTTGACAAACAATTTGATTGTGCCCGACGAATCTTTCCAGAGATTAGTACAGGCTGTAATTAGTAATTTAACGGTTATATTTTTTATTACGTTTTTTTTTTTTTTTTTAGATTACACCTAGTTTTGTTAGATTTATTAATCTTAACTATATGCTATTAGCGAAGTTAGATTTGTGATCCTTAAATAAAAGCTATGAATTTTTGCTATGAACCTCCTCACTCTAGCTGCAATAAGTAAATTATTTGAGAAATGTGCTGTCGATATATATATTGAAACCTAACCTAAACAAAACTATGGAACCTCTACAAATATTCTTAAATGTCTATAATTGGTAACAGAAGCCATTGGTTTATACCAACGGCTTCCCATACTTAATATTTCTTGAATTCTCGCGTGGTCATGTGTGACGTCACCAGCTGCGGTGCGATTTTCGCTTCTAGCGTCTTATATGCACGTGTTTATCGTTGCTTGGAAATCATCCATGTAAACAATAGCAGACTATCATCACTGCATTGTCTGTATATTGCTTAATATATTGTACAGTAATTGACATATTTGATAATGGCTTATGTAAGCCGAAAGTTTAGATTGGATTAAAAAAATATGGATTAATATTGTGATTTTCTTTCTTCGTTTAATGATAATGTTATTAAGCTTATCAGACGTTATGAAACGAATTTACATAAAATAAATAAACACTTGTCTATATTATTTAATGAAACATGTATGAATATATATATATATATATATATATATATATATATATATATATATATATATATATATTTCAAATTATCCTAATTATTTCTCTCTGTATATCCTTGCTTGAACCGGCTTCAAATGCTCTGGAGTGAGCGGCTTGGGTATAGTAGTCGTAGCTAGGGGAGGAACAGTCATATGGGTAAAAGAGTAACTCGGAGAAGTTCCAGCACGGAATTTATGATCAAGGGACGTTATATCGAGTCTAATTCGTTACCTCTTCGTCACCGAGAACAATTGGTACAATTGGTATGGCGTTTGCCTAATATCGTAACTGTTCGGGTTTCAATTCTCGGTAGTGCATGTGCACTCCTGACGGGTTTCCAATATAGGATGAAACGGCTGTCCAGCCCTTTCGGTATTATGTTGCGGTTTCTTCTAGACCCGTTGAATTACTTAATAATGGTTATTTCAATTCCTCCTGATTATTTCTATATATATTGTAACTCGTTGTTTATTTGGAAAGAAAACCTTTATTTTTTATCCTAGCCATATTTGTGTGGTCTTTGAATTTAATACTTCCATATCTTTTGCAAATATCTATTGTATCAAATGGTTCCTCCTTGATCTTGTTACCTCTCTCGCTAAGAAGCGCAATTGTTTTATGCGGAATACAGTGTCAACCGTACATATTTTCTAATTTAAAGCTAATGAGTCTAAAAACAGGTATTTCAAGGCCCAGAACGAATTTACTAATGGTTGGCTTGAACTTGTACGAAAAATAGATGAGCAGATTTCAAAAGTTTCTAATGAGACAACTGTAGCCGAAGATACCATTAGGTCAGAAAATCTGACTGCTGTAGATTTCAATCCAAACCTCATAGGAGAGTTGGATAATTTAAGACAGTAATTTAATACCTCTGAATGTCCTTAGGCGTATGGCCGTATTTATAATTGTTGTACAGTTCAACAAAGTCCTAATTTCGGACCGGCTATCCTTAAGTTAAAATGTCCCGCATTTAGCAGTAATGCCATTGAAATAGATAAATTCGCTTTTAACCCTTTGAGTGCTGCGATCCTGAACAATTTGAACCCTTCTGCACGACGAATTTTTCAGGCCGGTAAATGTTGTTAATATTGTTTATTATAAAGAGAGCATTTACTTAAATATTTGTATCTATAAAAAAAAGAATGTATAAAAATAAACATGTCTTAAAACAATTGTGGGATTTTGTCCATTTCATAATGTATGACGTCATTCCATATATACTAAGCTGGAAACCTAATAAATGTAAGAAGGATTATTACTCCATTCTGGAAGATTTTAACATGAATATAAAGTGCCATGAATTAAGTCGCAATTTTTGTAACAAGAAGAGACATTCTTCTTACCAGTGTAATGTATATTCCTCTCTAAATTACAGACTTGCTAGATTAAATGAGCTTGTGTGAGCTATGCGACAGTGCTAAACATTCTCGTAAGGACTGTTATGTTTTTTTTGTTTGTTTTTTTTTAATGTAGACTATACCATTCTAAATCTCATTGAACGTCTTTGTGCGCTTGATATAGTAGTAATAATCTATCTACTAATATATTTATGGACCCTGTTATCAATAAACCAAATTTGTTGCTTCCTATAGTGATGCTAAATGTATCGTTAAATAATACTGAATATTAGTTCAACTGCTTGTTAAATGCGGGAAGTCAAAGATCATATTTTCCTGATTTCTATATGAGAAAAATGGAAATGTAAGACGCAGACGTTTCCATCGTCTGTTTATGAGGTTAGGGCTTTCTTTATTGCACAAATAAAGACGTTGAAGCAAGACATTTTAGATGTCCTTAATGCTGGGAATATTTGGAAGATTCTCATAGATGATGATATTAATATAGAGATTAAAGTTGATAGTCTGCATAATTTCATAAAAATGTAAAGAAGAAGGGTTACAGGTTAGCTGCAGATTTTTCTAAGGTTCATGAGGACACTATTTTAATAACTAGTTTGAGTTGAGTAGACATTATTCTATATATGCAATATATGCAGTTCATCAAAATTATGGAGGACTCTGCGTGGGAATCTTCAGAATCTTCCCTTTGGTAATGTAGACAATTGTTCTCTCTCAAGCCAGAAAACTAAAGGTATACTTCCTTCTCATGGAAGATATTCAAGTTTTAATACTATACCCTTGTGCAAAGTAATTAAAACAAAACGAATAATTCCGTTATTATTTTTTTTTTCGTATTTTCCCAATAAAACATGACCCATTGCAAATGTTAGTACATGTCCATTCCACAAAGTCGTTCCTTACAGATTGGCCTCTGATTCACGATTGGATTTAAATCAGGAGAGATTCCGGGCCTATCTCTAGTACTTTCATTTGCTTACTGGTAAGACTTGCCAGTGTGTTCGTGCAGCGTTACAATTTTCGTACGCTTTCTTGGAGTAATGTCCATCGCAGACAATGGTCATAGGACAACTAATCGACAGTCGAGACAATAGTGTCTGGACGTGATAAGAACCTGATGCAATGACGGATGACGCAATATTTTTCAAGGCCAAATAAATTTCATCATACACCCCAAAAATAGATTCATATTACTGCTCACCACTGCAAATAATCTAATCCGAGGAAAAAATAGAATTTGATTATACTCTGTCAGGTTTTTTTCGATTAATTTGCATAAGGGTGTATCTTAGCTTGTTATTCGGGATGTGCGATTGTGAATGTGACCTTTGTTTTGGAGTCAAAGTCTGAATATTTAGATCCATTCACGGTTAGTTTTGAAGAATACAACATAGAAAAGAGCATAGAGAAAATATTTACCTTGAAGTTTCAGGGTTTAGATAACGGTAGCACAAGTAATTACAAGGAAAAATTGAATATTTAAAAAATTCTATTGCATATAAAAATAAGGTTTATTATGTCGAAATACCTTGGAATAAAGAGTTTAATCTTGTTCCATTCAACTCTTCGATATCTCTTAATGTATTAAACATGCTAGCTCTCAGATTAGAAAGAAGTGGATTATATGAAGATTATTGCAAGTTAATATATGAACAAAAGGGAGGGGACCGTTGAGCGTATTAACGTTTCCCCAGAAGATTACAACAAATATGTTTGGACTCCGCACAGGTCAGTGTTTAAGTCAGACTTTCAAAATACAACTAAAACAAGGCTACGTCTTAACAATTTTCTGAAGGGGAAAAACGTTCCCTTCTTTAAAAGATGGAGTATATCTGGGAATAAATTTAACGAATAATATGCTGGAGCATTTATTGCTTTTTTAGAAGTAATAAATTTATTTTTCTAGCTGATATCAGAAAAGCATTTTTAATCATTAAGCTAAAGAAAGAAGAAGATTAAATACGTTTTGCTTTTATTAAAAAAAAAAATCTGATTTATTTCCGCTATACAACGTTGATATTTGGAGTTATCGCTAGTTCGTTTATCCTTAATTAAGTTATGAAATAAAATATTAATAAATTTCGAAATGATGAATGCTCTCAAATGTTGAATGATAATTTATACGTTGATAATCTGATAAAGACAGGAACCTCTGCTGACAAACTAATGTGTTTATGTAAGGAATACGAATGAAAAAGGGTAATTTTCAGTTTAGATAGTGTTGTTCTAAATATAAGAGATCAAATGAGAAAAATAACAATTTAGCAGAACGCGGTTGTAATTCAGACAAAGTATTACACTATAAAGTCATGGTGATATTGATACGTTACAAATTTCGTATAAATATATAGATATCAACGGTTATGAGAAAAGAAATATTTTTCTCGGAATTCTAGCGTATTCGAACACAATTCCTTATGTTTACGGGTTACCGGTTAGAGGAGAATAATTTTGGCAGATTTATAGAAATTAAAATTATAGTGGGATCAGGTAATCCCTGAAGAACATCAAAAAACTTGATCTGAAATATTGCAATTAAATAACATTAAAATTCCTTGAAATACATTTGACGGTTATTATGAGCTTATATATATTAGTCGTTTTTTGACGTTAAAAAATACTTGAAAAACCGACATTATTTTTGCACCAAACTAATAATTTGTGACGTGTCTAAGAGTACGCATGGCTTTATCGCTTATGCAGGTCAAAGAGGTACTAGTAGATTAAATTTGCGAAGGCTAAGGTGGCTCCTATTTTCAAAAGATATTTACCTACTTTGGAGCTACTAGCGGTTTTCCTTGCTATCAAATGTCCATATAATATACTTCAAGTATATATTAAGTTCCGATCCGAGAAATTTTTTTTTATAGATGTAGATGATCAGGTGGTGTTGTCACGGTTATTATCTGATTACAACAATATAAAAAAAAATATTAAAAACATACAAATTATAAAAATGTTAAAAATATAAAAAAAAAAATAAACATATACTCGCTAGAAACAGATTAAAGACATCAATAAATTAATAAAGTGAGGAAATCCAAGAAAAGATTTTTATCCGTAAATTTTAAATATGTCAGCACTTCAGAAATCCCGGCAGATTTACTAACTAGAAGATTATCTTTGGAATAATTCAAACAAAAATGATAATTTACGTTTCGGATCCCATATGGCTGACAACTCATCCAGTTACGCGGTCAGCAGGTAACTTAAGTTGTTTGAGGTCAGACAACAAGAAAATTACAGATCGAATGTTTTATACAATATTAGTTGAGTCTGTCTGTGTTGTATATCCACCTTGGTGGGGGGCAACAACCCCAATTCACTCATATTGCATTTCCTCTAACTTCTCTTTCGTCTTCACCCGGCGAAATGTTTTTGTGTCCAGAGATGAAAGATATCAACAAAGGAAATTTTAAACTTAACTATTTTATTCACGTCGACGTATACATCTTCTAACTAGACAGTGGGTTAGTTCTCTTCTTCCACTGGGTGACGTTGCAGTCACGAAAGAAACACGTTTACATTGTTCGACGTTTAAGACTCGACTCCCCGAAAAAAAAAAAAAAAAAAAAAAACATTTCTTTGTGCATCATTCCCACGCAAGCCAATCAAAACCAACTTCCTTTGTTTTGTTTTGTATCTGACCTCAAAGATCAAACTGAGGAAGTATATTTCGAAAGACTCCATTCGAAACAATCTAGTAGAAAACACAAATAATAATAAAATCATCCACCTGTAAAAAAATGATTAAAAATAATGGAAGCCCTAATAATAAAAAAACGAAAAGGTCACAACTAGGCCAAAATGTGCTAATCGACTTTGGAAAATAAAACATCTCTATAACACACTAAAAACATACACATAACACATACACTCAATTAAACTGAAAAAAATAAAGTCAACCTTTAGGATGGCTAAAAGTATTGCCGAAAGCGCTTGGAACTATTGAACATTTGGGCAATTTATATATATATATATATATATATATATATATATATATATATATCAATTGTGTATCTGAGCAGCAATCACTTTTGGTTACAGAAGTTTCGTTGAAAACGACTGACGAGGTGCTGTGGTTAAATTTTTCATTTAATTCTCAGTATAAAAATTATAAAAAAAATGTCCGAATGTTTTCATGCATAAAACAATCGATATATTGGTTTTAAAATGAAATAAACTTCATCCTTGTTAATAGTTAGACGTATAGCCGAAACTCACTTACAAAACATTCGGACAATTTTTATATAATTTCCTTGAAAAAAATTATATGAACACATGAGAAATAATTAACCACGGCAACTTGTCACTCGTTTTCAAGGAAAATTGCACGCACGCACGCACTCACACACACACACACACACATATATATATATATATATATATATATATATATATATATAATGGCTGCTATCCTAATCCCCATTGCATAATTTTTGTTTGTTCTCTAGAAAATAATAGTCTTCTAAAATATTATTTAACATCTGGAGAAACACATTGTAGACTTTAATAAATACTCAACATTGTCAAAACTAATGGTCACCATTTTAATCTTGCGATCCATATACGAAATGAGATATATGTATTTGAAACCAGTGCAAAGAGTAATGTTTTATTTATGAAAAGAGATAATCCTTTGCTAACGAAATCCAGTATTTGTTGAATGCACATGATAAAAAGATACTGGGTTTGGTTTTCCCATCTGAATCTATTTGTAAACAAGGAAATTTGTCAGATGCCCAGAAATTGCTGTCGCTTTCTGTCAGCAATACGTCTCGTCTAGCCGAAGCCTAGAAGAGCCGTTTCCTTCCACGTCCACTCGCCTGGTTTTTAATGGTAGTGTTGTTCTCTTATGCAAATAAGTCTGCTGCATAAAGAATGGCAGTAGGCGTACGCACGCGCGACCGACTCTCAGAGAACGGTTCGACACGCGAGGCAGCGAATTCGCTTTGCTCCTGGTAAGTCACTCTCACTTCTATTACACTCCCCCCTGATCGTATCATCAAATAAGTGACAGTGAGGGGCTGGTCGTTTCACCCTTGCACTCCTTCGCGGTGGTATAACCATGTCTTCCTCCCCGGCTGACTCGTCAGATGTGTCCTGGTCTGAATCATATTCCTGGGGATCAATAACGGTCAAGTCTACCTCTTTCTCGCTTTCAGATGAGGTGTCGCTGCTGCTTGCACTGGAGCTTGGTTCTTGCCATTCATGACTCCCTGACGTTGTGTCACCGCCATCATCCGCTGGTAACAATGAAGTGAGCCGTGGACGTACATCTCCCACGTGCCGCGGTAGCCCATCGATGACTACCGACTGTAGACTGTTTATCCCCGTGACACGACCTTTCATAAACTTTGACGTGTAGCGTCCGTGCGGATTTTTACCCAAACTGCGTCTCCTTCTTTATACCGAGTCGAAGTCACCTGGTTAGGCGAGGGCACAACGTCAATTCCTTTTATTCGAATTTTGTAGGAATGCAGCAGATTGACGGCCGCAGAAGAGGCAGACACATCATCCCTGGGTGTTATACCAATACACGGCCTCCATAATTGAGCAGCTCTTTCGCGCAGCAATCCGTTTGATTGTCCGATGACACCTCTCTGCAATACCATTTCCAGATGATTTGTATGCGCAGCGCGGTCGGAATCGGACGCCCCATTCTTCTGTGAATTGTTTGAATTGCTGACTGCGGAATGCAGTGTCATTATCAGCCAGGATCTCCACTGGGGCACCACGTTCGAAAAACACCGACTCCAATTGCCGGATTACGTGTGCAGCGTCTTGCCGAACTAGCGGCCGCCAGATCGAAAACCGTGTGGGGCCGCAATCGATCGGAGTCAAAAAATGGCGACCGTTATAGTGTGTGATGTCCATTCCCAGACGGCTTCAAGTTTCACGCACACTGAGCTCTCCCTTCTGCCATCGCACAGAAGCTGGATCTATTGACTGACACTGTTCACAACTCCGAACGACCGATCTCACTGCTGCATTCGACACGGATGGGTTGATCCTGCGTGCGAAATATAGTGTTCGTTTAACTCCAGGGTGCCCGCTGTGTCGATGAATCTCAGTTAACTGAGCAGGGCTCGGGATTCCTACGGCAAAAGCACATACTGGTTGAACAGGTTCGAGTTCCTTCACATTGTTGAACCACCTCTCGGGAACTCTAGTCAGCAAGTCAGCTCGGTTCTGGCCGGATCTAACTAGCGCTATGTCAACCAAAAGGTTGTACTCTTTCACAAGAGAAGTTAGAGTTTCAAGTCATCGCCTTATGAGCATCTCGCTAGCGGCCTTGGTGTTCAGTCGAGACTTTCCTTCACGCAGAGGGAGTCTGTGTTCACGTGTAATACCGTAGCCTGCCATTTTAGCGCGAGGTTGATTCCCTTCAGCACAGCATCCAGTTCAGCCACATTGATATGCTGGGTGTTTTTTTTATCGGCCGTAGCCAGCATGCGTCCTCGATGATGGCTCCCTTAGCCTCGAGCGCTTCTCCTACAGCCAGCGAACTCGCGTCCACCCACACTTCTAGCTCCTTCGTATTCACGCACCATTTTCCCTGTGCCGGATCCAGTTCCTGAGCCCGGGCGAGGGTGTCCGTTATCATACGTTCCAGAGGAGCATCACAAATTTTGTCGTCCCAGTTTTGCGGTACGGCAGTGGCTCGACGTTTGATGACGCCTGTCGCCACTCGCAACCATCCACACACGAGGAAGTGTTCCACCAGCCGGCCACACATGGAGAAAATACCTCTCCGTGTCAGAGTCATAGGGCCGTTTACCGTTCTACTTCCTCGTCGCCATCGCAATCGACCCTGTTCCTTCCATACTTCTAGCCCCAGCAATTTGGCTCCGTTCTGTAACTTCTCTGGATCCTTGCTCGTCAGTCCGTAGAGCTCGAGATGTTTCCTCACAGATTCCGCCGACGCCACATCCTCGTTGATATATATATCGTCAATATATGCTGACGTTGCTCTATTTATAGTTTCATTCTGTGCTAACACAGCCTTGAGCACAGCTCGCATTATCAGGGGCGCCACATTCAGGCCTAACCCCAGTCTGGTCAAACAATATCGCTTCCCTTTAAACATAACTGTTTGATATGGACACAGGGATTTTTCAACACGGATCTGTAGATATGCTTTCCTGAGGTCCAGAATAGACACGTTCGCACCCTGCTGTCTCCAGTCTCGCAGTTTTTCTGCGCAAACATCCGCGGCACCTGTGAATGTTTCAACGTAGGTATTCAGTTCCTGATAGTCCATCACAGGACGCACCTTATGCTTGTTGGTCTGCAGCACAGCCATCAGTGGTATCAGTCCCTTGGGCAGGCCAAACTCCTTGTTACTGTACGGCACCAACCAACCATTGTCCATCCATGTTTGTAATTCATGCTCATACTCCTCTCTCATCTCGCTGGATACTGGATATTCAGAAATCCGATTCTGAAGTTTCCCTGGTGCATGCCCTGCCGACCACTTCCAGGCTGCGGCCCAAACTCCCTGTCGTTCATTGAATTTCGCACTGAAATCGGCTTCGCTGATACGAATCGCTGCACAGACGAACCGTGGTTTTTCAAACTCCACGCTTCCATGCTGCGTGATGCGAACTCCACCGACTGCCTCAATGGCGTCGATGCCAAGCAACAGGTCGAAATCCAGGGGCTTCCCTCGCATAACCAGCACATTGATTGTAGCAGTATTACCGGTTGCTGTGCAAATTCTGACGGTGCCCCTTCCACAGCAAGCCTGCGTAGCTCCGGTTAATGTAGATACCGCCATACCCTGCTTCGACCAAAACCGACATAAACTCGCGCTCAAGATTGACCGTGAGCACCCAGAGTCGAGGGAGGCCGAACATGGTGTGCCGTCAACACACACAGTAATGATGGGTAGCACCGAGTTTACTTGCTGTTTGGGGAGTGGACCTGCGCTGAAGTCTCGTCCCCGCCTCCGTTTCCCGGACAATCTTTGGCCAGATGACCGGTCTTGTTGCATCGATAGCAACGCGCGTTAGTTGCCCTTCGCCTCTTCACGCAGTCCCTCGCGAAGTGATTGGGCCCATTATATTCATAGCATGTGACAAGTGGGCCCATGTCTGAGGAAGATCGAGGAGTCTGGGAGGGCTGCACTGCAGCGACAACTGGTTCCCTCTCTGCTGTCTCGTCCTTTATGATTGCCCGAGCTCGGGCCAATAGCTCCTCGAGAGACATATCATCCGCCCTGGCCGAGGACCGCAGGAGCCTTTTCACAGGATCAGGAAGCCCCCGCACGAACACGCATGCCATCGCACTGTCTGGCACTCCTTCAAAAAGGACGGACAGCTTCCGTAGATCGGCCAAATATACATCTACGGTCTCACCCGGACGCAATACACTTGCCTCGAATCGTTCGTACGCTGTGAATTTATCAGGGGCAAATGCTGTCATCAATGCTCCCTTGATTCGAGCTACATCTGATTTCTCTTCCGTAGATAGTTGCTGGTAAACCGCAAATGCTCCCCTGGTTAAGCGAAGAGGGATGACACGATCAAGCCGCTTCACTCCCGATAGGTCGCATACCAATTCCAACTTCTCGAGTCATTCAACGACAGATCCAGTCCCGTCAAACTCAGGAATATTTTTTAAATCAAACCGGCCGTCCATATTCGCCGAAATAACTTGTCAGATGCCCAGAAATTACTGTCGCTTTCTGTCAGCAATACGTCTCGTCTCGCCGAAGCCTAGAAGAGCCGTTTCCTCCCACGTCCACTCGCCTGGTTTTTAATGGTAGCGTTGTTCTCTTATGCGAACAAGTCTGCTGCATAAGAATGGCAGTAGGCGTACGCACACGCGACCGACTCTCAGAGAATGGTTGGACACGCGAGGCAGCGAATTCGCTTTGCTCCTGGTAAGTCACTCTCACTTCTATTACAAAATTGTGATGTGTTCTAAGGATAGAATAGGTGACTGTAGAGTTCTGCTATGAATACTCTCGTAGGGGTGCGCTGGATTGCCTCATCAGTGATGTTATGACTTCGGGTCAAGACAAGTTTTGGGTCTTTCAATATCATACCTGTTCACCCAAGAGACCTTACTGAAACAATACCTATTTCAGCAGGCGATCCTGAAGCAAAAATAAGCCACCAAGCACACAACAACGGACATATAAATAACGGCCACCGCTGATCTTGAAACAGCAAACGATTAATCAGAAACGCCTACGTCATTTCCTCCTCAGCCAAGACGTAACAAAAAGAGAACAATCTTAAGGCTTGTTTTTCCCTCTTAGGTCCACACGAAAGACCAACACTCTGACATAACAGGTAATTTCTACTTGTCCCCAAGAAAGTTTTTGTCTCCTATGAAAAGATACGTCACTAAAAATAGATAAATAAATAAAATTCATACACATTCGTTGGTCATAGGAAATATGATAGGAATCATAGAAGTTAAAATGATTATTATATAATACATCCCATATTACGAGCAAATGGTAATCACTTGATTAAGTTGATCATTTTAAATTGTCATGAACAGTGCAAATATCTTGGCGTGTCAGCCACTTTAAACAAATTCAGATTGTCGGGATTCTGGTTAAGGAGGTCTAGATAGATCAATATGAATGTAATATCAGATTGTTTTCTCTGTAGAAATTTTAATTCGGTTTCTTTTAAATATCCAATAGTCTCTAATTTTACCCAAGTGTACAGTCAAATTAACAATACCGTTTACCCATCCTGGCATTGATTATTCGGATCCTATTTAGTTACAAGATAGAGGTTTTACAAAATGTATTTATTACTTTTATTTGCTTGAATGTAAAGGTAATTCTTATAGACATTCTCAGGGACATGAGCCCTTATGCTGCAGTTCTTGCTTTAAGTAGATTCTATAATATATATGGTATTCATATATATATATATATATATATATATATATATAATTTAAAAGAAAACCAGACAACCTTAGTGTTCCATGGTTATAATTTATTTCCCCAGGGAGTTTCTTTTTCCCTGGATCATCGGACCTCACTTCCAAGGATGAAAAAATGAATTTATACTTACACTTTTAAAGGCTAGTATATATATATATATATATATATATATATGTGTGTGTGTGTGTGTGTGTGTGTGTGTGTGTGTGCTCTACTCGGGATTGAGCACTCTTTTAAGAATAGTAATTTTTGGTTATTGTAATTTATTCCGTATACACCAATCCTATACTTGGGTATATATATATATATATATATATATATATATATATATATATATATATATATATATATATATATATATGACAATGTGAGATCAATTATAGCAGGTTTTAATTTAATTATATATTAATTATATTTATAACACGGTCCGGATCTTCAACACCAATGTCAAGTTGGTCCTACTTTAAGGCTTAGAAACCTGGTGGGTAACTAAGACCAACACCCACAAACTTCAGAGATTTACTGACCGATGTCTCAGTAACATCCTCAATTGTGGGGCAGGACCATACAAGCCCCAATTGAGATTGATATCAAGAAACGGAAATTGGCATGGATTGGCCACACCTGCTTTTAGTGTTACCAGGCAGACCCTTGACTTTAATCGATAAGAGGAACGAAAATTGGGTCGACCACAACAGTGTTGACGCATAGGTTAAGGCTGCCCAGTGGAAGAATGATTTTGTTAAGGAAGTGTTTACTTCTAAAGATTTTCCAGGCAATTTTTGAAGGTTTAATATAAAAACTTTAACTATTTCTTTGTATTCACCTTGGTTTGGAAGTATCTGGTAGCACACTATTTTGATTTAATTACTATTCGTTCTGAAATACAAAACGCTAATAATTCCAGACCTCTTACCTATAGTGTTCTGATGATACCTATTTGGAAATAATTAACCCTAGTTCGTTCTTATGTTGTTATATTAATGAAGGCTTTGTATTGAAACGTAATGGAGGAGGCATATTATAGCCGCCTAGCAGACCTATTTTGGTGACATCTTTTGAAATTCGGGATGCTATGTTACAGAAATTCCGTGATATTTGCTATCAAAAATAAGTCTTAAGAACAATATAAAAATCTGTTTGAAACTAATATAATAAAAGTGGATGACATCGTACTCATAAAGAAACCATTCGAAACCAAAATCATAATGGCCCTTGTGTCCAGTTATGGAATTAATACAAATGCAAGGACCATCATCTTCGCATGGTTAAGTTCAAATAGAGTGACGGCACAGTTCAGTTTTAGGCCCTTAAGTATTTATATATTCGCTTGAGTTATCTCATACTCATCCGAATAGATTTAAAGAGCCTATAAATAAGAAATTTTAAGCTTAAGCTATTAATTTAGAATGGAATATTGTTATTAATTTGAAATTGTTTATTTTTTTATTCCTCAATGCCTTCTCCATTTGATTCTTGATATTTCAAGACTGAATCAAAAATTGTCATATCATTGAAATTGTAAACCCCAAAAAACTTTTGGTTTCTTACATCTCCCTTTCATTTTAGAGTCTTGGAAATTAAAATTATAAATATATTTTGTTAATTTGGCGTATGTACACATATTTTGTAGATACACTTTATTTTATTTTAAAATTAAAAAATAATGTATGCAAGGGTCAAAATATTAGCAGGCGTGTTGTCTGATATTTTAATGACATTTTTTATCACAGACGTTTATTTTCGTCTGCTTTGGTGATTATTTTTAAATATATCCAGAAAAAACAAAGAAAAAATAACAGATCAGTTTATTTTGACCATCTAAGGTTTTCTTGTGCATTGGCAAATTGACTTACTTGAGTTTAACCATGAATTGATGATACTCATAAAAAAGCGTGTTGGCGGCTTTCGGGGAGTTGATTTTACCAGCGACTATGGGATTTGGTTTGCTCCTCCAGTCGGAGGGTTGATTGGCGTCATCTTTACTTCCTCCTTAAACTCAAGTAAATACGTCACAGAAGCATCAGGAGTCATTAACATCTCCATGACGACAAACATCCACAGAACAGAGCGAAAGATCTCTTATTGAAGAAAATGGCTTTGGACCTTTTAAGGAATTTTCTTGTGTGAGGCAAAATTATTCATTTTTAAATATCGGGCGGAGTAAGGCGATATTTTAAAAGGTTGAATTTAAAACCCGTTATTAAGGTCCTTCGTGGCCGCTTTAAACGTTAAATAGATCATCTGCTCTGATGAAAGCACTGAGATATCCTTTCATTCCACTGATTACGTTAAATACCTGGGAAAAATCCCATCGCACTTAACCTACTATTAGAGCAATTCAAATACTATTCATTTATTTTTTACATCTAACTGTAATTCAAATTGTAATCAAATTTTCACTTCGTTATTTCTATAAAAATCGAGAGTTTTTTCGTTTGTTTCCTTACACTATTTTGTTAACCTTCATATCGGACTTGTTGTCGCTTGTTCTCGAACCCGAAGAATTTCTCGATAATAAAATATCAAGTTGCCCTCATCCTTCTTTCTAATATTATCGTCCTGTAAACCTTTGAGATAGCAGGCGTCAAATTCCAATTTCTTTCTCCGATATGTTGAGCGCAGTCTCTCGTGGATAAAATAGCTATGGGTAGCGATGTTTTCATAACCTTCTCAAGGGTATTAGCACGTAAGTGAATGCAATGAAATTCGAATTCGGCTCTCTAGTTCCTCAATCCGAGCCTCTATCCAATGTTCCACCTGTGTTATCTGAATACCTTATGTAAATGTTCATAAAATACACTTGTTTGATGATTTGGCATACATCATCATTGATGTTGTTAGCCGAGGATCATTAGGGTTTAATGTCTGTCAACATCATACAGTCCCTACACAGTGACACAGACAGTATTGATCGGGTATCGACCTGTGTGCCATATATAATCTCTAAACGTAGTAACCGCTTCCCTCTGATCTAGTAAGATTGTGGCAAACGTTTACAGGTATAGCGTGATGAGTTTCCTAACACTCGTCTAGAAAGATTGCAATACGCTTTTTTTCTTCATCGATTTATTGTTTTGCCCTTTCTCTCTCTCTCACTCTCTCTCTCTCTCTCTCTCTATATATATATATATATATATATATATATATATATATATATATATATACATAAAATGCACACACTTACACACACACACATATATATATAAAATACACACACATACATATATATGTAATACACACAAACATATATATACACATATATAAAATACACAGACACATACATATATATAAAAATACACACACACCTATATATATATATATATATATATATATATATATAATACACACACACATATATATATATAATATATATATACACACACATATATATATATAATATATATACACACACACATATATATATATAATACACACACACACATATATAAAATATACACACACATATATATATAATATATACACAGACAAACACACATATATATAAAATACACGCACACACACACACACATATATATATATACATACATATATATATATATATATATATATATATATATATATATATATATATATATGTAAAATACACACAGATATATATATATCTATATATATACATATATATATATATATATATATATATATGTATATATATAAAGAAATATAGTCTTAAGGTGTGCTATATTTATGGAATAAAGTGCTCAATATCAGAGATAGAGCGTGTGTAAATATAAAAGTGAACATAGAAGTCAACACTTAGAGGCGACAGTCTGTTTCATGCTATATGCAATCGTCACGCCTGACGATTGCATATAGCATGAAACAGACTGTCGCCTCTAAGTGTTGACTTCTATGTTCACTTTTATATATATATATATATATATATATATATATATATATATATATATATATATATATATATATATATGCTTGAAGCAGTAAGTAATGAGATTTGTTTCCCCCACTAAGATATATACATGCACGTACGCATGAAACCGTTTCTAATCTCTCTTATCTCATGTTAACCACCCAATAAATAAAAAAAAGAACATCCTCCTCCTCCATGTGTCCATTCCATTGTGTATAGACAAAAAAAGCAAAAAAAAAAATCCATAACCGTTATAAGCGGACAAACAGGTACTAGATCATTGCTACAGACCACCTTTAGGTGACAGTGGTTCGGCGTACCCTAATTGTGTCCTCTAGTCGAGACTCCATTGTTGGGTGCAGTTTTAGGTCATGCCCAAGACCCAATATTAGGATTCTGATCGATAATAATGAATTCTGATAGAATGGAATCGCAGTTTAGGTTGAAAAGATCTGATGAAAATACTCATCCTGGTCTTACACGAGTCCTTCTGCAATAATGGTTTCATTGAAACATATTTTGTAATTTCTAAAACTGAAGGCGCGGTGTTGCTTCTTGTGTGGATATATGCGTGTGCATAGACCACATGCCATATATATTATGGTACTGAAATACCGGAATAGTAATATGTACTTTTTTCCAAATGCTTAATTCACATAGCTGATAGAATTCTTGTTTTTTATCAAATACATCCATAACACTGGCGTAGATACAGTGAGTGAAAGCGGTGAATAATTACACAGGTAACGAAAATTTCTAAGCAGTTATAGGGAGGCGTGCCAGTTTAAAATGTACTATTCAAAACTCTGTCTTTGACTAGATTTGAACGCAACTTAATTCAGCCGGAGGCCAGTTGGTTTTAGATGATGCTCGGGGGATTGACATGAATCGATATATCTATCTATCTATCTATCTATCTATATATATATATATATATATATATATATATATATATATATGCATAGATAGATAGATAGATAGATAGATAGATAGATAGATAATAACTGTAGAATGGAGCAGAAAAACGAAGGTGATAGGCAGAGAAACGGTTTAAGAAACGTCACATATTATTTTCTTGGAACCTGTGAAAATAATAAACAAAGACACAGAGAAGCAGAGAAATGGAAAAAAAAAACGAAGCCGAAAGAAACGGCTGCCTGTCGGGCATGCGCACTCGATAAGTGAATATCAACAGTTCGCAAATGGTGTTTTCGCGGAAGTAAGATCGCGGTAAACTTTTAAAGACACACCGTGCTGAGTTTTCTAATACTCGTGTAGAAAGATTGCAATACGTTTTTTTTTTCACCCATTTATTTCCTTGGCTGAATTTTCACTTTACTCTTTATATATATATATATATATAATTGGCGAATCTAGCTCATCACTGTTTGCCGGGGTCATTACAATCTTTAACAAAATATAATATTGGTAAAAATTACATGCTAAAAACGATTAATTTACTCATATATAAAATATATATTTTTAAAAATATCTAGACTGATATGTTTTTTTAATAATGTGTGTATCTATCTTGAGTGTGTGTTTGTAAATATGTGTATGCGTTAGAGTGTTTATGTACCTCTCTGTATGTGAATTTCACGTTTATGATCAATACTGCTGACTGATATAATATTTCCTCAACACTATCCCAGTCATCCTACCCCAGTGAACTAGTTAAAGGTTTCTTTTATTTTCGCCGACTTTAAGTCGAGCTAAATTTAATTATCCACTTTTCAATTGATACATTGTACTAAAAAATATATACTGTACGGAATAAATTATTTAAAATATACATTAGGAAAAGAATAATTTAAAATAAAATGTGTTCTCTGAAAAACGGGGCATTTAGAGATTTTTAAAAGATTACTTATAAAATTAATGCTTGAAATACATTGTATTTTAAATGTCCCCACCTGAGATCTACGTAGACAGATTACTTTTTTTTTATTCCCTTTTTTTATTTGTTTTTTTTTATATGTTTTTTTCCTTTCTTATATTTTTTTTTATTATGAACAATATCAATGAAATGTATTTAGGTCAATATTTTGAGGCAAGGAGAAAAAACAAATTTGGATCCAGATAAAGTCAAGAATAAAAACCACGCAGTACGTAAGATTTTTGTCGCTTTGAAATAGATATACTTGTTTAATAGATATACTGGTTTAAATCAATGTTAAGAAATATTATAGTGCTTATTGTACTTTTATTTTATTTTTAATTTCATTTTACATGTACGGGAAATATATATATATATATATACGCCATGTCTATGGACAATTATTATCTTAATTTTGCGAATACATCTATTCAAAGTTAACATGCAATAAGGTTAAGAAACAGGCTAAAAGATAAAATGTGAGAATAGGGTTGAGTTCAAGTATCCCCGCCAAAAGAAAAGAAAAAAGTACAAATAAAATAAAAACGGCAAACAATTAAACCTTACAATACTTAAAGAAATAGGATAAGACTTAGAAACATTAAGATTCCCTCCTCAGTTATCCATCGAAATTGCAATCCACCGAAATAAGAAAAGAAGCCAGTCCCCACCGCGGGCCATTTAAAAAATTAGTCCACGCAGCGGATTGGTTATTACAAACATCCAATCGGATGTGCGGAATATGTGGTCTTTCTTCCTTTTATTCTTTAAAAAATCCAGAGTAGCTGTTAGCGTTTAATTAAAAGTGGGAATCAGGGGTTGATTTCCCCTGATTGGGTCGATTTGGTGATGGGAGTATGATGTTGAAAGACCCGAATCTCCCTGATGAACCAAATCAAAACATCACTGACGATCCCCTTGAGCGCCTACTTAAAAGCGTATTTTCGAAAGAATAGAATAATGATTCATTAGAGGTAAACCCGACCACCGGATATATATATATATATATATATATATATATATATATATATATATATATATATATATATATATATGCATAAAAGTGTAATGTAAAGAGTTGAATCAGACCAGGAAACAGTTTTATCAAAAAGTGCTCAATACACGTAGGAAAACATGAAATAAAAGTAAACATAACATGTAGAACTTTTAACTTTAAAAATCAGGGCGTCTGTTAAACCCGCTTCCTTGGTTTTAACCTTACGGTATCATCGGGCGATTATTGTCAAATGACCTCTTAATGTTTAAAAAAAAGTAATGAAAGTTATATTATTATTTTCAAAACTAAAAAAAAAAAAAAAACGCACGACGTTGGGTATAATAGAAAGGGAGGAGGAGTATGAGAAGAAGAAGAAGAAGAAGAAGAAGAAGAAGAAGAAGAAGAAGAAGAAGAAGAAGAAGAAGAAGGAGAAGAAGAAGAAGTGAGACGAGAAAAAAAAGCAAAAGTTTTGTGAATGTATTGGTGGGTAATTGAAAATTATTATTGGGTGGGTGCAAAAATAATGACGCAATAATGTCGTTTTTGACGTGAAAAAATACGTCAAAAAACGACATTGTTACGTCATTATTATTGCACCAACCTAATATTTATTTATCCAGCCTCATATGTGCTTAAGAGTAATTTTCTAATATGTAAACAAAGACTTCTGATTTCTGATCTAATTTCTGGACTAAAACAACCTTTTAAACCATAAACAATGTAAAACTTCCCTATAAACATGTGACCAAAAGGCCATCATTGTACCACAACTCAGCAACTCATAAACTCATGTTCAAAACGTCCTCTGTTTGCTTCTATACACGCATACACCCGTTTGGTCATTGACTGGCAGACCATTACAAATACTTCCACACGTTGTTGAATTGTGCTGCAGACGCTCTTCTTTTAATGTGATGAACCCGCCCCAAAATTTTGTAAACGTATTTTCATACAGCCTGTATAATAATAAAAAGAAATCAACACCCGTAGCTTTCACATTAAAAATTCTGTGGATCTGACAAGAGCTGGAATAAGAAAATTTCTCCGATATAGTCTTCAATTTCATTCTGAAATTGAAATAATTAAAAAAAAAAAATCTCAATTCAAATTCTGCTAAATAAAAAAATAAACTGATACTAAATTGAAATATCAGTTGAAGAATTTACTATTTAATAAACTAGGAAATTTGGTCTTCTATGGGGTAAGATTTATATATTAGTCAATGTCTAAATGTTGTTACCGCGAAAATAAATGTCCAATATCTCCGATGGCAACAGATAAACTTGACTTTGGCGGCGACTTCTTCCACAAGAAGATAGTTGGTCTCATTTATATTCTAAAACCCTGGATTGTTATGTGGTAAATTTACTTGGAAATTCAGAGAAATTTGAAACTCTTCAAGAAAAATAGAATGGTCTTGCAAGTTATTACAGCATAATGTATTCAATCGTGTTCAAGATGATTCTTAAACCTTACTGTATTTTTAATATTATTATAACGAAAAAAAAGTTTATTAAACAGATTACTATAATCAGCATAATGCGTGTTGTAATGGTTAACAAGCTTGTCTCGTTAGATTAGTTAAAACTGAACAGTGAGTTCGATTTTAAGGCACATTTAATCTACGCTTAGAAAATAAAAAGTAGCAGTTCACGGTTGACTTGTCGAACTGTTTGCCTTTGAACGAGCCTCGTCTGCGGAAGTAGATAAACCCGACCCCGTGAATGCGGGGTCTACGAGGAATTTTTGCCTCGGCCTACGAGCTCGAAATTGCCCCACATAAAAACCGGCCTTGTGTCACATCCTGCCTTGAGGGCAGGTTTTTTAAATACCTTACAATAATCGGCATCAGTAGACTAATAGATTGTAGATTGGTTTAAACTTTCAATAATTTTATATGGCTCTGAAAATGGCCGTTATTTTTTGTCTTTTTCTTTATATACCACTCTTCATTAGAACGTAGGAGATCATGACTCGCCACAACTTCCTGTCCTTTGTAGCGCTTAATAAATTTTGACTTTCTGTTATTTCTCCTAAACCCTTGTTCCATCATCAATTTACTCATTACGCTCATTATGAGTTGTTTTCCTCTGCCTCGCTTACGTTCCATTTTGCCCTGCGAGTATCAGATTTTCCGAGCTCACATTCCTCATTACATGCTCTAGAAATGTAAATTACCTCTTTCTGATGTTATCTGTAAGTATTCTTTTTGTTTTTATTTCTTCGATAACTTCGTCAGTCCTCAGCAGTTAAATCCATTCCACGCATTCTTCTGTAGAACTCTATTTTCTTTGTCTTCACTGAAATTGCTACGTTTCTTCAAAATTTGGGTATCTTTTGGAAGGCATCACTACGGATTTCAGTGTCTCCTGTTAATGCAGTGATACAAAAACTTCTTTCCTCTGAGCCACATTTTCAAAATGAAAATTTGCTTGAACTCACCAAATGCTATATGATAAAAAGTACATTTAAAAATGAAAACAGAGAAATGAATAAAGGGAGATAACCGCGTATTCGAAGTCAGAACATTATCATTGATAACTCTGTCCTCCAATTTACAAATCCTAGTTATTATATTCTTAATATTTGATATAATGCAAAAAAATCAAAATGATGAAAACAATCAATACTTCTTTATAAGTATTTATACTGGGTTTCATACATGCAATTACAATTAATCCATAATAATATTTTAAATTTTTAAATTATATTTATTTTTACCATATGACATTTTGGAACTGGTTCTCAAACTATGATTGTCTTTCAAACATTCTGTCTGCCCTGCTATTCTCTTCCACCGCACCGTTTAAGAACCACCGTGCTAATGGCCTACAAAAGAGTTAAAAACATAATATACACAAGGATAACTGCATTAAATCAGACAAAATGGTTTGTAAAGGTGTGAAAACAAGATCAGCATTAAGGTGTTTATTCAATTTTGAAAGTATTATCATGAAAAGAACACCTGCACATATACTGCCCACCTTCTGGCTCTTGCGTTTATCTTGGGTAGCATTCGTAGCGTAAAGGTAGTTGACTTACTCTACGCGTGGTTGCCTGTCTTTTATACAATCTTGCACACGTATGCCTCTTGGACAGTTGTAGATTCAATGCATAGATCCATGCTTATGGCTAAGCTGACATTTTCATTATATGTAGTTTAGCCTTTAAGAGTGCCTCTAAGCACATTGCAATAAAACAGCTCGGGTTTTCGTTTGTTGATGATTCAACACACGGGCCAATTAGTACGCACCGCCAAGTCTAACGTCATTTTCTTTTTTTTATGGAGGGACCTGGAATCTTACTTAACTGGCTTTTTCTTGATTCCTTAATGATCATTTCTGTTATTGGTTTCCCCTTTATAAGGATTAAATAACATTTTTATAAATACGACGATATGCAATAAACTTATTAGCGTTTATTATTCTGCTTAATTTTGTTTGTTAATTCGAATGGTGAAGCACGATTAACGATAACACGCACACACGCACACACACACATACACACACACACACACACACACACACACACATATATATATATATATATATATATATATATATATATATATATATATATATATATATATATTAGTAAAAAACGCTCTCAAATTTTCAAAAATTCAACTTCAGCATTGCGACTACACGCTCGACAAGTTTGTAACTGTTATAAATAAGACACTTTAAAAAGATATTTCGATTTGCATTATATTTTTTGTCTGGAATGCTCCCAGAATCTTACCAAAAAGAAAATAGTTTCCATGCCTGCTGATGACCGGAGAACTTGTCGAAAGTACTTGCATATTTAATGAAGACCTAATAATAAAATTATAAATAACAATAAATTATCATTTTAAAAAACATGGATCATAACATTCATCGAGTGGTTAGTGGGTTAAGGAATCTTTTTAATTTCAGACCACGGGTTGACCCAAGCCTTGTGAGGGACATTGGGTAGTGGGAACACTTGGGGGCCGTCGATAGAAGTCACAAGTCAAGTGACTGAGGGTTTAAGAGCGCTATCGTTGTTCAGATTGTTGATCATGCTACATAACACGCTCTCTCCTAGAAACTGTAAGGTCTGCTCAGCAGGGTTTCAGTATAAACAACAGATTGATCAGTGGGTGTTGAATAAACACAAATGTGCCTTAGTGAGAGTTTGCAATAGGGATTGGCTAACCGTCCTAGTAGACCGGTATCCTCGAATACGAGTGGCCACGGTGGAATAATGGATAGCGGCTCGGATTAAGGGATCGGAGAGCCGAGTTAGAATTCCAATCGAATCCATTACATTCACTAACGTTCTAATACCTTTGGGAAAGATATGAATCCTCTTCTCCTCCCAGCTATGGGTAAATAGCAGGAGAAACTGGTTTATATAGTCTTGAGTAGAGAAGGAAGAACTCTGAATTCATGACCGCTCTGGAGGTCAGACTCCGTCAGGCTATCTTGCCCAATAAACACCATTTCTAATGCGACTGCAGTACAAATGGTGACCCTACGACTCTCCCGGTTATAGGATTAAAAAAATCCAGACTCATTTGTTGTCCTGTCATTTTAGTTTTATTATAAGCAATTAAACAAGAGTATCGACGAGTAACCTACTTGAATCTGAATAAAAGGATTTGGGGATGACAGAAGAAATACTCAAACAATACAAGTCGTAAATGAGAACGAATTATTTGAACATAGAAGAGAGTATGTTGGATAGCTATGATCACCTGAAACCTGAAAACTGAATGAACGATTTGTGATTTTAGTGCATGAATTAATATAAAGTAGAGTGGGGCTTCTTAATCTTAGAATTCGGGGGAGAATTGCGCTCCAATTTCGCGTTTATTCGTATAGATTCCATAATATTGTATTTCCTAGACGGAGTTATTTAGAACACTAGCTTGGTTCGGCCGCTTGCTATCGCCTCGCAAAGTGAAATACTTTAAATATTTAGAAACAAGCATATTACTTGAAATATTTGAAACAGCAATTTTTAATGAACATTTCATTAATAAATTTGCTTGTTATAATACAGGTCGTAAATGGACACGAATTATTTGAACATAGAAAAGAGTATTTTGTTTTGTATAGCTATAATCAACTGAAACCTGAAGATACCTGAAAGATTTGGTGGAGGGTCTTCGTTTGATACGTTTTACCGCATATCAAAATTTTTTGAGATTTTAATGTTCTGTTCTTTTATTTTACTTCCCTCTATGGATACACATTGGCTATCTGTTTACTTGAATCTATATGTACAATTTTGCCGTGTATATATCCAGGTCTATGGGTAAAAATTGATTGTGTGTATATTGCTTCTATAAGTAAACATCTCTGAAGTATTTGTAATTGAGTTGATATGTAAACATTATTAGGGTTTATACATCAAGTAAATATTGATCGGGTTTGAAGTTCAGTCTATTAGTAAATCTGATTCGTGTTTATATATGAGACTAGAAGGCTTCGACCGCTAGCTGTCGATTCGCAAAAGAAGATATATTCACTAATTGTAATATTTGAAGCAATAATTTTAAATTAACATTTCATTTATAAATTGCATTGTGAAAGTTAATTTTTTACAAATAGCTACCAACTTGTTAAAGGCTAAGTAAAATGAAATTTCAAACAATTTTCTACACTATATAAGACAATATTTCTAACAGAAATATTTTAGATATGAGAATCAAAAAAGTCCTTGATTAAAAGAAAACTAATGAAGGACAGGTAATTAATGAAATATACTTTTTTTAAGATCAATATACAAATTAGTTAAACCTGTGTTGTGATATAATCTAGAAGTAGATAATGTATAATACACGCCTTTAACGTGTACCTTACTCTTTTTGAGTAGGTACATATACTTATCATACCTCAGTTGCGTCTCTATCTTTGGGCAGAGTACACTCAGTAGCGACTCCGTCAAAAGACAGAGTCGCAACTGAGAAAATTATACTGAAGAGGTGCCCAGCCTTGGGGAACAGCTTCCCGATGCCGCGCCCTCCAATTGCACCAGAGTGGGGATCGATGTTCGCAGCAAGGCCAGCGCAACCGACGGTTGAATTTTTGTTCCTTGCCCGGGTGTACGCGCTCGGGCTCCTCAAATCAAACCGACATTCTGTCACAACCTGACCTCGTGGTGTGTTGAGTAAATATCTATTCTTTTTGAGTTAGTACACCTCTACTTATCATCTCTCAGTTGCGTCTATTTCCTTGGGCAGAGTGCGCTCAGGGGCGACGCTGTCAAAGAACAGAGTTGCAACTGAGGAAAATTATACTGAGAGGTGCCCGCTCTGGGGAACAGCTGCCAGAGGTCGAGCCTTCTTATTGCACTAGAGAGAAGGATCGGTGCGCGCAACGAGGCCAGCACAACCGACGGAGGCGGGGGCTCGAGGAATGTTTGTTCCTTGCCTGGTTGCACGCGCACGGACTCCCCTCATTAAACTGGCCTTGAGTCACAACTTGATCTTGTGGGTGATTGAGTAAATATCTACACTTTTTGAGTAGGTACAAATATATTTTTCATCTCTTAGTTGCGTCTCTGCCTTTGGGCAGAGTGCACTCGGAGGCGACTCCGTCAAAGTGCAGAGTCGCAACTGAGGAAAATTGTACTGAGAGGTGCCAGCTCTGGGGAAAAACTGCCCGAGGCCGCACCTTCTCGTTTCACGAGAGAAGGATCTGTGCACGCATCGAGACCAGTGCAACCGACGGTTGCGTGGGATCGGAGAATTTTATTTCCTTGCTCGTGCTCCCCACATTAAACCGACCTTGTGTCACAACCTGACCTCCTGGAGGGGTTGATTAAATAAAAAACTTACTCTTTTTGAGTAAGTTAACGTGTACTTATAATCTCTCAGTTGCGTCTCTCTCCTTGGACAGAGTTCGCTATGTGGCTTCTCTGTCAACAACTGAGGGAAATAATAATAAGAGGAGCACAGCCCTATGTAACAGCTGCCCGAGGCCACGCCCTCCCATTGCACCAGAGAGAGAGAGAGAGATAGATCGGTGATCGCACCCAGGCTAGAGAAAACGAAAGTTGCGGGGCTGAGGGGAATTTTTGTTACCGTACCAGGTGTACGCGCTCGTGTCTCCACCTAAAAATAGAACATGTGTAACATCTCGTCCTAGTAGGAAGAACAAAGTAAATACTGCATGTAACTTATTCTTCTTGAGTTATTTCGCGTCTACTTATCATCTTTCAGTTGCGTCTCTGTCTTTGGGGAGAGTGCGCTCAGGGGGTTCTCTGTCAAAGGACAGACGGGACAACTACTGAAAATAATAATGAGATGTGGCCAGCCCTGGGGAACAGCTTCCCGAGGCCGAGCCCTCCCATTGCACCAGAGGAATGGATCTTTGCTCGCAACGAGGCCAGCGCAACCGACGGTTGCGGGGGCTGAAGGAAATTTTTGTCCCTTGGGCTGCCCACATTAAACCGACATTATGTCACAACCTGTTCCCGTGAGGTGATGAGTAAATACAAATTACTATAAAGCAGAGTTGGGACTTGTTAACCCTAGATATTCATTGGATAATTGTGCTCCAATATCGCATTTATTCATATAGACTCCATAATATAGCTTTTACATAATTAGCTATTATGTTTCTTTAACTCTTCAAATGTTGAATGTATAACTAGTTCTAATTTCTTTTTTCCCATCTTTATACTATATTAATATTATCTTATAAATTGTACTCTGTTTCGTCACCCATGAAAGAAAAATATTTGTCTGTACAGAAAATCTATCTATGTACATGAAATCGTCTTTAAATTAAGTGTCAGCAGAAGACATATCGTTGAACGTTTAAAAGGTAAGCTTAAACATTAATTTAATACTTCAATACGGCGATCAATTTTGAGTTCTTCTGTAGTTTATTGATGACTGTCGCATCTACTACTACTTAGCTTTTGTGATGATGGTCAAGCCAAAAGTCCTCCACAGGAGCTAGTTTAAGCTAGTTTATAATAAAATGTGCACTGCAATTTTGAATATAAACGGAAAATAAGAATTACTCCCCTTGAACTATGCAAGCAACAATAATGGCTAGTACAATATATTAATATTTATTTTTAATCTCGCATAATCTGGCAACCCTGAATCTGAGCTCAAAGAAAATCGTTCGATACGCCTATCTTTTTAAAGGGCTTTTGAATGATCTATGATTCATAGAATCCCAAAATCCGGCTGTGGAAGCGGAGGAGATGCTTGGACACACACATGCACAAGCACACAAACATTCAATTTATTTTATATATAACATGTTCGGATAAAGTGGTTAATACGTATTGACTGAATTTATTCTTTAGTCTATAGCTAAATAACTTCGCAAAATACGAGGTTATACTTGATTTTGTAGGTAAACCTCAATTTTACTTATACGTGAATCTCTCGGCAAACTGAGCGGGATTTTAAATTTGGTCGGCGTTATAATCAAGGCTTCAAAGATCCAAACGGAAAGTGGCGATTTTGCGGGCGTATCTGCTCCATTTCAGTATCTCTGAAACGAACTGTTAAATACATGGTATATTTTTTGAACATATTGTATTTTATTTAACCACATGCCGCAGCATACACTACAAACCATCATTGCATAAATGCCGATGGTATATTTACTCAATCTATCTTTGTCTCAAACCACTTCACAGAAAAAGAACCCTCAAGTGAATATTAAATTTTATGCATCTCAAATCGCCTCCCGGATTTGCTTGATAACAGTTGCCATTAGATTGGCGCCAGTTATGTTGACTGAAATTTGATAAAGTTGAACCTATCAAGAAGAAAGCGGAAGTGTTGAGTTACGCAAGGAAGTTAAAATTGACAACGTGAGTAACAGTCGAATATCCTGAGTATTTCCGCATTGCTTTATAGCCAACAATTTTAAATCCTTACGAAACTTTTCCTTAAGCTGACCTAAATGAACAAATGTAGGGCATTAAGTGAAAATCAAATTTGCAACAGTATTAATGATCTAATATTTCTACAGGGCAGGATACACTTTTCTATATCCAGCTTCATATATATATATATATATATATATATATATATATATATATATATATATATATACGTTTCATTAAATAATATAGACAAGTGTTGTCTATTTATTTTATGTAAATTTTTTTCGTAACATCTGATAAGTTTAATAACATTATCGTTGAAAGAAGAAAGAAATTTCCAGTAGTGATCCATATTTTTTTTAATACAATCTAAGCTTTCGGCTTACTTAAGCCATTATCAAAGATGTCAATTACAACATATTAAACAATATACGGACACGACAGTGATGATAGAATTTCTATTTCTTTCTTCTTTCAACGATAATGTTATTAAACTTATCAGACCTTACGAAAAAAATTTACATAAAATAAATAAACAACACTTGTCTATATTATTTAATGAACCACATTTCAGGGGACAAGGTAATCCGTAATAAACTAAGAACAAAAACAACAGGATTTTCCCAATCATGTATCAACAAAAGAAGTTTATGTTGCAACCATATTAAACACACGAATTCATTCACTAGCTCAGTCACTAAATCTGCTTTCAAAATCTACCACGATTCTAACTGTAGAAGTCATAACATAATTTACCTCCTAGAATGCACACTATGCCAGAAACAATATGTAGGAAAATCTGAATGTCCCTTTCACTACAGAATTAGCAATTATCGTAAACGAATTAAGTCGACTCCCCATGAAAAATTATTACCTGTAGAACAACATTTCCGCCTGGAAAAACACGATTTCAAAACCCATGCCAAATTCACTATAATTGAGAGAATAGAAAAGTTCAGAGCAGATAACATTAGAAAGATTTTAGAGTCGCATGAAAATAAGTGGATACAACGTCTAAAAACAAAATATCCAGCCGGGCTAAATCACAAATTTAACAATATATAGATATAACTCAACAAATCAAAACCTACCCACGTTTCTCACCCACACAAGACAGACAGGCTTACGGAGGTTTGGAGGCCTCACACTTATACACTCACCCACACGAATATTCACACTTACACACATCATACGCACTCACTCCCTAATGAGCCAAATGATAACACACACACACAGCAATACACACGCTTACACATATCATACTTACTCACTCCCTAAGAACCAAATAACACACACAAAAACACTAAACAGAGACACATCCCCTCACCAAGTCCAATAAAACTGTCAAAGTGACAAGAGAATTCATAGCAGCATGTATCTATCCAGCTCTTATCTCAAATAACAACTTAAAAGAGACTGTTTGACCAACTCAAGGAATGTTAAAAGATTCATGGTAAAAAGATAAAAAAATAAAAATACAATATATTTCTCCTCCCGATGATGGCCATTTTGGTCGAAACTAGTCGAGGAATCTAAATGGAATAATAATAAAAAAAAAACCGAAAGAATATTAACCCAGATTTTAATTTTTTAATTTTTTTTATTGTTCAAAATATAATCATGAACAATGGACACGGGATTGAACCAAATGCCGAGGACATAACAACAACAGAACCAATAAACAACGAATTATTGGCTATCCGTATGAATAGAGCAACCAACAAATTGACCAGGTATGAATCACATCAGAAATATATTGGGATATGCCTCAAGGATCAATTAGTACCGACTAATTTCAGGATTGATTTAGAACATTCAATAGGTAACCACAATGATGCGTTTCTAGCATCATGGTACCGTAAGTTAGAAGATTTCTCCAGGGAACTCATGAAGGACACCATGCAATTCTGCCAGGAAAGCATAACAGCAACAACAGCAGAAATTAACCTGCTCGATGAGAAAATAAAAAAACAAACGGACACGGAAGAATAGACCAACAAAAAGAATGTCATAAAAGGTCACACAGACCAAACAGTGAGGGAACTACAAAAAACAAAAACTGAAAAACAAAGAAAATTAAAATGGAATATTTCCTCCAGACAGAGGAACAAAAAAGAAATGAAGCCAAACTTTGAAAAAAGTGAACGACCATACCCCCAAAAGAAAACAACAAAACACCGCAACTACACTGACCACCACACAACCAATGCAAACACAAAACAGACCAAATAAGTACACCAACAGACAACCAGCAGCATCACAACCAACAATAACAACACCGCCACCATCAACGATAGCTAGAACCTCAAAACAAACGCACACACAAAACAAACCACTAACTTACGCGGACATCTTTAGGGTGCGTACAAACATACACAAACCAAATCACAGAAGCCCTTCTACAGAACGCATAACCACATTAGACATCCCAGACCACCTAGATTAGCCCCTAGTAGACAATGAACAACAAACACACTCAACCTTAAAAAAAACGGAATAAGCCCCCAACCAGGACACCTGGATGGAGGTATAGCATCCCTAATAAGAGATATGATGCAAGCTTTCGAGCTTTTACAAAAGAACTTCGCCATGCTTGCAAATTCAAACTTGACCCATACGGGCGAGTTATAAATTTGAGTAACAATAAATTTTCACTCAATACATTCAGGGTATTAAATAAAAGACTAATCTTTTACCCTAGTTCCCCAAGGTTTGATAAAGACACCTTGGCAATGGACCTGAAATCCTTCTTTAGAAGAATACGGTTAAAAGCCCACTACGGGGAAAATGATCATACACCTTCCATACTTGTGACATTAAAAGAGAAGGACACTACCTACACCCCCAAAAACACAGACATGACTATACAGACATTTGAACTAGCCGTAGCAAATGACATAAAGAAAACAACAACACGTAAGCTGCCACGTGACAATATTACTGAAGGGGAACGTATAGCCCTCGATACGCTGATACATAGAGATGACCTAATCATAACACAGGCTGACAAAGGGGGTGCGACAGTGATTTGGGGAATCGAAGAATACATTAAAGAGGCCAACAAACAGCTTGCCGACAAAGAGACCTATAAAATCATACCTACAGATCCCCTTCCAGAATACCAAAAAGAATTAACTAGCTCACTAAACATAATGCTTCGCAACAATCTAATCGACAAGGAAACACGCACAGCACTTACACCCACAAACATTACACCTGCTTGTTTCTATCTCCTTCCTAAAATACACAAAAGCAACAACCCAGAAAGGTCGGTTATTTCATCGTTCAACTGCCACACGACAAAAATTTCCAAATACATAGATCATTACATACAACCGCTAGCTAAGGAAGTAAAATCATACATCAGAGACACAACAGATCTACTGAAATAAATTAATCACATACAAACAGTGCCAGAGAAAGCTACTCTAGTGACTATGGACGTTAGGTCACTCTATTCAAATATTAAAAACATCGAAGGGCTAATCGCCCTTCAGGAAGCACTTACTAAAAGAAGAAAAGACCCCCCCCCAGAAGTCATCATAAAACTCATGGAGCATGTCCTTAAATTGAATACTTTCAACTTCAATGGAGCACACTACCTTCAAATAAGAGGTTGTGCCATGGGCACCATAGCAGCTCCATCAGATGCTACAATATTCATGGGAAAATTTGAGGAGACCCATATCTATCCAATCATTGGTAGCGACTGCGTATTCTATGCAAGATATATCGATGACATATTCTTTGTATACACGGGTAGTGATGACAAACTTACCCAATTCCTTATGACCCTAAACACAGTGCACGACTCAATTAAGTTTGACTATGAAAAATCCCCAACATCAGTAACATTTTAAGACACCCGCATTTACATAGATGAAAACAGGAAACTACAAACGACACTACACACTAAAATCACCGACACCCACAACTATCTACACTTTAATTCTTCCCACCCTAAACACCTCAAAGAGAACATTCCCTATTCACAAGCACTTAGACTCAGAAGGATATGTTCCAAAAATGAAGAATTAAATAAACACATTGAAAATCTGGAGCATCAATTCACAACACATGACTATAAACAACACCTAATCAGGGAACAAATAAATAAAGCAATTTCCACACCTAGAGAAGACACCCTAATGTACAAGATTAAAAATAAATCTAGCCGCATCCCTCTAGTAACCACTTTCAACCCCACTCTGCCTCCACTATCCCAAATAATCAAACGTCGCTGAGAAATACTACATCTCAAACCAGACCTAAAAAAAACTGTTAAGGAACCTGGCCTTCTTGCATATCGTAGACCTAATTTCAGGGGACAAGGTAATCCGTAATAAACTAAGAACAAAAACAACAGGATTTTCCCAACCATGCAACAACAAAAGAAGTTTATATTGCAACCATATTGAAAACACGAATTCATTCACTAGCTCAGTCACTAAATCTGCTTTCAAAATCTACCACGATTCTAACTGTAGAAGTCATAACATAATTTACCTCCTAGAATGCACACTATGGCAAAAACAATATGTAGGAAAATCTGAATGTCCCTTTCACTACAGAATTAGCAATTATCGTAAACGAATTAAGTCGACTGCCCATGAAAAATTATTACCTGTAGAACAACATTTCCGCCTGGAAAAACACGATTTCAAAACCCATGCCAAATTCACTATAATTGAGAGAATAGAAAAGTTCAGAGCAGATAACATTAGAAAGATTTTAGAGTCGCATGAAAATAAGTGTATACAACGTCTAAAAACAAAATATCCAGCCGGGCTAAATCACAAATTTAACAATATATAGATATAACTCAACAAAACAAAACCTACCCACATTTCTTACCCACACAAGACAGACAGGCTTACGGAGGTGTGGAGGCCTCACACTTATACACTCACCCACACGAATATTCACACTTACACACATCATACGCACTCACTCCCTAATGAGCCAAATGATAACACACACCCACAGAAATACACACGCTTACACATATCATACTCACTCACTCCCTAAGAACCAAATAACACACACACACAAACACTAAACAGAGACACATCCCCTCACCAAGTCCAATAAAACTGTCAGAGAATTCATAGCAGCATGTATCTATCCAGCTTTTATCTCAAATAACAACTTAAAAGAGACTGTTTGACCAACACAAGGAATGTTAAAAGATTCATGGTAAAAAGATAAAAAAACAAATGAAAACTACAGACAAAACTTCATTTTCTCCATCAAGACATTCATTTCTGTAGTTTAGTGCTAGCAACAAGCAGAAATATTTCTCCTCCCGATGATGGCCATTTCGGCCGAAACTCGTCGAGGAATCTAAATGGAATAATAATAAATAAAAACAACGAAAGAATATTAATCTACAACCCAGTGTGTCTGAAGATTTTAATTTTTTAATTTTTTAATTTTTTTTATTGTTCAAAATATATATATATATATATATATATATATATATATATATATATTACGATGACTCATTCATAGAATAAGCAGATTAATAAAGTTAATGATATAAAATGGCGAAATCCTTTCGCAAACAAAATTTTAAAGTTTCATTAACCTATAAATCTCTTATGATCCTTTTTTTTAATAATTATAATCCGTATTAGGTCTTTTTTCTTAATACGCAAATACGTTCAAGTGTATATACAGTAATTCTCAGCCATGGAAATTATTTTGTTTTTAGTAATATCTGGGTAGTATCGTAGACGAAAAAATTAAATTCAAATCGAAATAGGTTTTTTGTAAATGTGTTATTGATAACAAATACAGACTTTTGGAACGTGCAGTCGCAACGCTAAGGTTAATATTTTTTGAAAATTTAAGAAAGTGTGTTTTTTTACTAATATGGCAATTTGAGAATATGGAAATACAAGGATCAAACATTCATCGAGTGATTTATAGGTTAATAAAACTTTAAAATTTTGTTTGCGAAAGGATTTCGCCATTTTATATCATTAACTTTACTAATCTATTTATTGTATGAATGATTCATTTTAATATAAATTGAACTGTACCACATATTTGATATATATATATATATATATAGTTTGAATCTGTTCCTCTCGTTTTCTCTCGCTTAATTTTCTTACTCAGTCAAATTAATCATCACTGCCTCTCTATTTATTACGTTGGTGCAAAAATAATGACGTAATAATGTCGTTTTTGACGTATTTGTTAACGTCAAAAAACGACATTATTACGTCATTATTTTACACCAACCTTATATTTATTTATTTATCTCATTTCTCATATATATGTTTCTCAATGTCTTATAATATCTATTTATCTATCTATATACACATTACACATTAATGTTTACATTATATGTATTTCTGTCTGTTGAAATGTTTCTATCTATTTGTATATATCCGTCTACTCTTCCATCTACTCATATCTATCTATCGCTCAATATCAGTCTGTATACATCTCTCCTTAGCTTTCTCCCTGATAGTCAATGTTCTTGATACTCTCTCTTTCTCTCTCTCTCTCTCTCTCTCTCTCTCTCTCTATATATATATATATATATATATATATATATATATATATAGAGAGAGAGAGAGAGAGATAGAGTGTATCAAAAATAATTTTACAACCTTTAGGCAACGGGTTATTCACATCAATGCAAAAGTCCATATAAACATCTGTCCGGAAATCCTTCCTTTTGGAGTTGTTAAGTTTAAATAAAGTTTACGGTAGATGGCGCTGTGTTGCAAGGTAGACTAGGTTACATTTCTCATTCGTGTACATTTGTGGCTAGTCTGTCTTCAACGTCTAAAGTGTGTAGTAGTGAGTCAACCGCAATGGCAGGTTATCTATATCGTGAACAGCCACATATGATTTTTAAATACGGCCGCGCGAATGATAATGGACGCCAGGCTGCACTGCTGTATTAGATTGCTGAAACACTGTTCGTGGGACCACAATCTAAGGATCGAGGAAGACCGAGATCGGCTCGTAAGCCTGACCACGAAGAATGCATTTTACTAGCTGTCGGAGACGATGAATGTATCAGCATACGTCAAGTGGCCATGACATGCAGTACACCTCATAGAACCACAATGAGTTGCTGTGTTGAGATTCAATGATGTCCTTTTGGACATATCTCTATATGGACATTTACTCTTGTTTGGACTTCAGGAACCCGTCCCTAACTTTTGTAAAAATATTTTTGATACACACACAATATATATATATATATATATATATATATATATATATATATATATATATATATATATTATAGGGGTTAAAGTGCTTAATATCAGGAATAGACCGTGTGTAAATATAAAAGTGGGCACTGAAATCAACAATCAGAGACCTGACTTCAATGTTCAATATATATATATATATATATATATATATATATATTGGGTGCGATCGATAAACTATCGTTTAAATTTCACAAAAAGAAAAATAGCACTGACATCTCAGAAATATTTACCTAAATTACACAGAAAGACCGCCCCACACACAACAATCAAAGCGTTGCACTCTGGGGAGATAGGTGGGCAGATGTAAGCTGTGATGTAGTCGCAAAAATTTTCTTATGGCCATGGTTGTGTTCCTCTGATTGTGTGGCATGGCACAGATTCCTGTTGAACCAAGGCAGCATTATCTTCTCAAGGAAATTGATGTAGGCATCCGTGTTGTATCTGAGGACCCCCACGAATTTATTCCGGCATTCTTATCAGAATGATCAGAGTGAGTTTTCCTGCTGCCGTACCTTCGTAATCGTTTTTCCTGCTGCCGTACCTTCGTAATTGTATATTTGATACATCCAACTTTTTCCGGATTCTCTGAAATTTCCTCAGATTTACATCCAAGCACTCTGAAATGTTCCTACAGGACCTTCCGGCGCTAATGCCAAGCAGTACAGCATGCCGTTTCCAAATTACTGGTGGAATGAATTGCATCATGGTACTCTTTTAACCACAGCCCAACTGACTCTACTCTAGTGTACTGTCGATAAAATAAAAATCAAACAACGCGCATGCGCGAAATTAAAAATAGAAATGGAGAAAATTTACCTATAGCACGCTTCATATATATATATATATATATATATATATATATATATGACAGGCTCTCCCATCGAGTTCGATATATGAGGTTCGATCACAATATATATATATATATATATATATATATATATATATATATATATATGTATATGACGGACTCTCCCATCGAGTTCGATGTATGAGGTTCGATCACGAATTAATTATCTACATGCCTATGCCGGGCATGACTTTTAAGACCGGCTCGAGAATTGCACAAAAGACCACAACCAGTAGAGGAGAAGGTATTGTAGCAGTGTCATAGTTTGCTTTCTCGTTTCATGTAGTTGACTGATGCATACTTCTCAGCTATATCAATGTTGTACTTCTTTAGCCCCAATGCGACCAAAGCTGTTTTTCTTTCTGCTGCTGAGTTGTTGTCCTGAAGAGTTCGTACATTCCAAATGCCAAGATGAAGTTGATGTTGTTTCGTAGAGTTTTTCGCAGTAGCCGGATATGTGTGGAACTAATTAGATGTAGTTGTCAGAAAACCAACACAATGATTTGTATAAAGAGGTGAAGGCTTCTGTCGGGCCATCCGCACTTTTTGGGATCTGTCGATAAAAAAGTGACAGTGCAAAAGACTTGCCCCGGAAACTTCGAACTATAGTCCTCATGTGTTATTATCGCGGAGTTTAACTTCTCCGGATCACAGTCAATATCATCCAGTACACGCCTCTAGGCAGACATATGCAATATAAGGAGCGGTTTTTAGCTGTCATGAGTTTTCCTTCCTATCTGAATCTTTTTTTTTATCGTGAAACCAACACTAAAAAGATTGCTAACCAAAGTTCAGAGATACCTTCACCTTCATCAAGGGTATCTATCCCGTGCTAGTTCTCACCCTGGTATTTTACATAGCTTTATACATATATAAATTAAAATTAAGAACATTAAGATTACCTCCTCGGTTATCCATCGAAACTGCTATCTACAGAAAAAAGGAAAAGAAACCAGTCCCTACTGTGGGCGATTTAAAAGATAACTTGCGCAGCGAATTGGTTGTTACAAACATCCAATCGGGGGTGCAGAAAACGTGGCCTTTCTTTGCCTGATTCATTAACAGGCCAGGGTAGCTGTTAGCGTTTGATTGAGGGGGAATCAGAGATTGATCTTCCCTCATTGGGTCGATTCGGTGATGGGGAGTATGATGTTGAAAAACCCGAAACTCCCTGATGAACCAAGTCAAATAACATCAATGATGACCCCATTGGGCGCCTATTTAAGAGCGTATTTTTTAATTATATATATATATATATATATATATATATATATATATATATATATATATATATTATAATAATATTTTTTGTTTAAAAATATGATTCCTTCGCTACATAAGAGTTCTCATGTTTCAAAAACGAGAGCCGAAATCATCCAAATAATTAATAAAATTAAGTTGGATTGAGGTGTTTAGTCCCGTTTCATCCTCAAGCGAAATTTTAGGAATAAGCTATCTCTCGGTTTACGTGTATTTTTACAGAATTTGTTATTGTGGGAGTGGCTAGATTATTTTCCTTCTTTAAGTGGTCAGGGAGTTAATTTTTATCAGTAGATTCATCATCCTCTGAGAGGTTTTGCTAAGGTTGGGTAGGGTATCTATTTCAAGGCTAATGTTTATGGTCATCCTTTAGTTGGTTCCCAGTGAAGAATATTTTTATGGCGCGTCTACAGTCGTTATGTGTCTGGAGAATTGTCTTTTATTATTGTCTATCTCATTATCTATTTATTTATTTGTTTATTTAAGTGGGTGTTTAATATACAGATCGCTTTGCATTGAATTTCAGTTTGTTTTTTTAGTTTTTTTGACGACGACAAAAAGGGTTTTTCCTATTTAAGGGTTTGGCTGAGCTTTTTAGAATTTTACTTAGCTATGTTTTTTTTTTATGCTAATTATCTAATGCGAAAGTCTGTTGATGTCGGCAAAAAACCGTTAACTCCTGCCTATGGTTTAATAATTTTTCATTATTTAGGAATTTAATGATGTGTAGTTTTTCCTGTAAGCATAAGAGGCATGGGTCATCCCAGGTTCTACAAGTTCTTGTTTTATTTACTATTTTCCATTTTACTTTTGGTGTTTTATTCGTTTCCTTTAGATGCCAGAAATATTGGGATAGAGATGTCTGATTTCTATTTTGAATATTGTTGAAAGAGCTCTTGTGTTGTCTCCATCTAATTTTAAAATTATTCTTTGTTGATCCTATGTATATCCTATCAGTGTTAGGGCTCTCAATGGATGAGATAGTGCATTGGTATACCACGGATTTTGTGAGGCATTTATTTTCCAACGGGCAGTTTTTAGGGTTTCTACAATCGCATAATTTTTCGTTATTTTTATCTAGTTTTAGTTTATGTGTTTTATTACTGTTTTGGTATGCGTGTTTTTCTAGGATTTTCTTATTGTGTCTTTTTATGATTCTTTCTATATTTTCAGTGCAACTGTAACTCAGTTTCAATGTGTTTTTGTTAAAGATGTTGCTAAGTTTGCTATTAGTGGGAAAGTGCTTTTCAATTAAAGCTAGGAACTTATAGCCTAGTTTGGTGCTAACCATTTGGTTGTACGGTGGGGTATACCAGATGATTTTTCTTTTCCTGTTTCTCTTATTATTGGTACTAACGTTTCTATAGGTTATGTCGAAGATTTTGTATCCGCTGTTTTTCAGGGCTGTGTTGTAAAAACTACTGTGCTGTTGGAATATTTCTTTATTTGCTGAGTTCATACTTATTCTTTTCTCTATTGATGTGGGTATATGCTTAATTATAGATGGGGGGTGGTTTGACTTAGGATGTACATACAAGGGATTAGTGTTAGGTTTTCTGTAAGGTAGGTGAACGTTGTTAGTTAAGTCTAGGGTTACGTCTAGGAAGTTTACTTTTTTTAATTTAGTGTTGACTATTGTTTTTAAATTTAGTTTCCCGAATTCATTGTAAATTGCCTTTCTAATTTTCTCTGTTTTAAAGTTTGTGGAGCTCCTCACTACCATGAGCCCGTTATCTCTGTACAGCCCGATGTCCCCCACGTCCAGTTCACGGTGGGTGGTCAGGTTGTACAGTATAAATAGACCGACAAGGTCCGAAGATTCTGCAGAGTCTAGAGATCCCATGGTAATGTCAAAGTTGTCATTGGTGTTTTTTATCCATTGGTCCCAATTATGGATGAGGACAGATTTCTTTGCACTGAGAATAATGTTTGTTTCTTCTTCAGTTAAGTCTGTATATACCGTAGCAAACTCCAGGGCAGTCGTGAAGAGGTCTTTTGATATTGACTGGTAGTAATCGACAATATCGAACTGGATTAGGGTGCATTCGGGCTTATTTTCGATGTTGGTTAACCAGTTTATGACTTCTTTGGTGTTAATCCAGAGTGTTAATCCAAGTTGTTTTTTAATTTGGCTAGTGATCCTTTCCAGGATTTTTTTGTTTATCTTTCCTATGTCGGGTCTAGTAGGGTTTATCATTCTGGTAGTGGGGTCTTCCTCAAAACCGTGTTTGTGGTCCTTAAGGGTGATGTAGCACTCCTTTTCGGCCAGTTTGCCTACTCTATCACTTATTTTTAATTTATCAGTAATCATTTTACTTGTTCTATTGATACTGTCAACCATATTTGTATTGTTATTCTGGGCTTTTTTATAAGTCTTCGTTAAGTTTTTTTTAATTAATTTGTTGTAGAAGTCATAAACTGGTAGAAACCCTAAAAACTGCCCGTTGGAAAATAAATGCCTCACAAAATCCGTGGTATACCAATGCACTATCTCATCCATTGAGAGCCCTAACACTGATAGGATATACATAGGATCAACAAAGAATAATTTTAAAATTAGATGGAGACAACACAAGAGCTCTTTCAACAATATTCAAAATAGAAATCAGACATCTCTATCCCAATATTTCTGGCATCTAAAGGAAACGAATAAAACACCAAAAGTAAAATGGAAAATAGTAAATAGAACAAGAACCTGTAGAACCTGGGAGGACCCATGCCTCTTATGCTTACAGGAAAAACTACACATCATTAAATTCCTAAATAATGAAAAATTATTAAACCATAGGCAGGAGTTAACGGTTTTTTGCCGACATCAACAGACTTTCGCATTAGATAATTAGCATAAAAAAAAACATAGCTAAGTAAAATTCTAAAAAGCTCAGCCAAACCCTTAAATAGGAAAAACCCTTTTTGTCGTCGTCAAAAAAACTAAAAAAACAAACTGAAATTCAATGCAAAGCGATCTGTATATTAAACACCCACTTAAATAAACAAATAAATAAATAGATAATGAGATAGACAATAATAAAAGACAATTCTCCAGACACATAACGACTGTAGACGCGCCATAAAAATATTCTTCACTGGGAACCAACTAAAGGATGACCATAAACATTAGCCTTGAAATAGATACCCTACCCAACCTTAGCAAAACCTCTCAGAGGATGATGAATCTACTGATAAAAATTAACTCCCTGACCACTTAAAGAAGGAAAATAATCTAGCCACTCCCACAATAACAAATTCTGTAAAAATACACGTAAACCGAGAGATAGCTTATTCCTAAAATTTCGCTTGAGGATGAAACGGGACTAAACACCTCAATCCAACTTAATTTTATTAATTATTTGGATGATTTCGGCTCTCGTTTTTGAAACATGAGAACTCTTATGTAGCGAAGGAATCATATTTTTAAACAAAAAATATTATTATAATATAAGCTCTACTTCTGTATGGAGCACTGTCTTCTTAAAAATAAAAACAAAAATACTAAGGAACCCCGGATTATGCACCCAACGTGTTCTTTTCTATTTTCTGCATACCTGCACAAGGAGATATATATATATATATATATATATATATATATATATATATATATATATATATATATATATTACAATGAATAATTCATACAGTGAGTAGATTGGTAAAGTTAATGATATAAAATGGCGAAATCCTTTCGCAAGTAAAAATTTAAAATTTTATTAACCTATTCTCACTCGATGAATGTTATGATCCTAGTTTTTAATAATTATAATCTGTATAAGTTCTTTTTTATTACGCTAGTACTTTCAAGTGTACATTCAAACATCCTCAGTCAGAGAAAATTTTTTTTTTTTAGTAAAATCTAGGTAGCATCCTAGACGAAAATCTTTCTCTGCATACATATCTATCTGGATGTCTGTGTCTTCTGTTCATACATATCTGTTTTGTGACCTACATAACTTTCCAAAACATATCTTTACCGAGCAAATATATGTATCCTAAAGAAGTATAGAAAAGAAAACTGCACAAACATCTGTCGTGGTATAAACAAAAATAAATACATCATTAACTTATTTTATCATAACAATATGAACGCTAACGATAAACAAGATGAAGTAGCCATTAAAAATATGATTCGCCAGTACATATGACTAAATGCTTTCTATAAATTCCTTCGATTTAGCATTTACTCTAAAAAGTTTAAAACAAGCAAGCTCAACATATAAATAACTGTTGACCATAAATGTTCCTCCTATATAAAAAAAAGCATTTTTGTTCAAAGATTCTTGTCGATTTTTAGCATTGGAACTCCAATACCAATCATTAAAAAATAAATTATATTTGTTACATCAACTCCACACTCTCTCGGAGGCTAACTTTCACTTAACGAAAGTTAGTGCAATTTGTACATATATCGGTAATCCTTTGGAAACAACAGAAAAGCAATTAAAGGACTGATATTAGTGGATAATACAAAAATATAATCCGGCATTGACTATGAAAGGAAGACACAGAATCCTCGAAAATATTATTCTACAAAAGTCAGAGTCTGCTGTAAAATAAATATATTTCGCCAAGCAAGACAATATTTTAATTTTTCGTGTATCTAAGATATTTTAAATTATTGTAAAATAATTCTTTTCAGGTGCTTACAAATTCTGTGCAAAACATTTTAAAAATGGCCTTAATTATATGATGCACTTATTTTAAAATTTGAACTATGGCGTTTTAAAACAATACCGGGATGTAGCTCAGAAAAACGTTTGTTTACATTTAGTTCTTGCTAATAACCGAAACAATCGAAAGTCGTAAACCAAAATGAGAATAAAATACATGATCTTTGAACAGCACATGAAACACTCTCCTGAATGTGCAACAACCAATTCTAAAATTGCAAACCTTTAATAAAACCGAAACTCATATTGTATTGCTCGTCTAGAGTATGGGATCGTTGGTTGGGGAATTTGATAGCATATTAATTATGAGTTCAATCCCCGGACCAGGTAGAACTGACTCAAAATGAGTGAAAAAAGGACTACCTCTAATTCTAACAGCCGAAGAAGAACATGCCACCCATCCTCCAATGTTTACTTAAACTATTGAGGATGGGTAGCGTGTTCTTCTTCTCAAACTTTGTAGAAAATTACGCAGATCAACAGACACCTGAAGAAGTCCTGTTCATACAATGGTCGAAATATGATAATGTCAATGAAGAAGCCCGATTGTGAATAACACACACACACCCACATATATCTATCTATCTATCTATATATATATATATATATATATATATATATATATATATATATATATATATATATATCAAGTATGTGGTACAGTTCAATTTACATTACATCATTCATACAAAAAACATATATAGAAGTTAATGATTTAAATGGCGGGAATAAATCTTCGCAAACAAATTTAATAAAGTACATTAACCCCGAACCATTATATGAATGTTATGATCCCTGTTTATAAATTCCAGTTGCATAACGTCTTTTTGTAAAAAAATTTACAAGCTTTCGTCTGTTCCTACAGACATCATCAGCTATGGAAATAGATTTGTTTTTGTTTTATACTACTCGGGAATCACAGGACAACGAAAATAAAGACGTAATCCGAAAAATGTTTTTAGAAATGTGTTATTGTTAATTATAAGAAAATTTTTTGGAGCCTGCAGTCACAACGCTGAGGTTGAATTTTTAAATTTTAAGATTGTGCGTTTTTGTACTAATATGGTAATAGGATAATTCTTTTGTACTGGTAGGTTTTTCAGTCAATGTGGCATGAACTAAATCGTTCAATAAATACAGGAATGTTACATTTATTATCCGAAAGTTACTAAAATTGTTTGCGAAGATGTATTCTCGCCATTTAAATAATTAACTTTTATATCTGTTTTTTGTATGAATGATTCATGTAATATATATAGTGACACGCATAAGAATTGGATGCATGTTATTTTCTGTTATAACTCTAGTTCATATTCGCCATTTTTCCTGACATTTGGTAAGTAATATCTCGTAAAGTTGTTTTAGTTGTATGTGCAAGGAAAATTAAAAACTCATTGTTGAAAAATAAATGAGAGTACCTCAAGGTAGATCAGCAGAAATATGCAAAAAAAAGACATTCGTAATGAATTCGTTTTTTTTTCCTTCTGAAATTAAAACTTGAGGGTGCTGGAATTAATGTAAGTAAGGGTACCATTAGCAGACCTCTATATCATACAGGCTTTCATTCAAGATTACCAAGAAATGTACCTTTACTGAAAACCAAACATGTCAAAGACCGATTAAAGTTTGTTGAAACTTATGAAAAGAAAGGTATGCAGTTTTGGGAAAAAGTAATCTGGTCGGATGAAACGAAAGTTGAACTATTCGGAAGGAACACAGCGACAAGTGTTTGGCGAAATAATGGCACTGCCTTCAACAATCACAATACCATCCCCACAGTTAAGTTAGGGGGTGCTTCCATTATGATATGGGGATACTTTTAATCTAAGTGCACTGGTGAGTTACAAGTTATCCATGTTAGAATGAATGGTATTATTTACAGGGAGATTCTAGAGAAGAACCTTCAGAAATCTGCAACTTTTTTAGGACATGGTCGGAATTTCGTGCTTCAACACGACAATGATCTCAAACATACCGCAAAACTTACAAAGGAATGGTTTGAAAATAATGGTATTAGTACTGTCAATTGGCCAAGTCAGTCCCATGACTTGAATCCAATTGACAATTTGTGGAATTAGAGGAATTATGCAAGGAAGAATGGGGTAACGTAACGGTGGATCAGTGTGGAAAACTTGTGGCCAACTAAAGAAAGAGACTGGAAGCAGTGAAACAAAACATTAAATGCAACAAAATATTAAATTGATGTATCCAATACTTTTGCATAGGGTAATGAGTTTTTAATTTTCCTTGCCCATACACCTAATATATATATATATATATATATATATATATATATATATATATATATATATATATATATATATATACTTGGAGTTGTGAATAGCTGTGCTAGTACAAAGTCACAAGTCATCGTGACCAAAGGTTTGAGTGTGCTGGCTTTGTTCAGATTGTTGGTTATGCTAGATAGCAGGCTCTCTCCCAGAAACTATAACTAAGGTCTGCTCAGCATATTTGCAGTATATAACATAGCTTAGGACTGTGGCTTTTGAACAAACACAAATGTGCTTGCAGTAGGGATTGGCTAGCAGCCCTAGTAGCTAAGTTTCCTCGAATAAGATTAACTGTTAAATATATATATATATATATATATATATATATATATATATATATATATATATATATATATATATATATATATACAGATCAAAAGTGTGAAGCCACCGCAAAATTATTATGGGATTAACTTGGCAAAAGTGTGGAAAAAAAATAAAAAGAGCTCTTAGAGTTATTGACGAAAGAATGAAATATATTGCCAAATTTATACTTTGAGAAACTTTTGTAACGAATTTCAAAGATTTATGCTGCAGTAATCAGGGCTGAAAAAGGATATTTTGAGAGAGCAAAATTTAATCATAAAATGCTTTTCTTCTTTTGCTATAATGTCTATCTTTTTTTAACGATGTACAATAATTTTCTCTTATTTAAAGTAAAATGCAACTACTTATTTGGCCAATTTAAAAAGTTAACAGGGTGGCCTCAAACCTTTGAACTGTTGTGTATGTGTGTTCGTGTGTTTTTATAACAACAGTGACAGATAAAGAATATTTCTACTATGGCGCCCCCCTCCCCTGGGGAATTTTACCGATACAAATGTCGAAATTTTATTTAGAAACTTTTATTTTTGCACGAAGCTAAAAAAAAAAAAATGACAAAAAAACAAAGTTATACGTTTAAATTTGGCTTAGAGAACATTGTAAAATATCACAAGATCTCTCGACATTAATGGAAGGAGGATATATATATATATATATATATATATATATATATATATATATATATATATATATATATATATATATATATGTGCCTGTTTTTGTTGGGAAAAAAAAGACGCCTGACCACGAACTGCGATTAAGCTTTTTATTCTAATTTTACTTGTGTTCGTAAAAATGGTTTTTCTCTCATGGAGACAAAGTCTGTAAAAATTGTCCGAATGTTCTGCATATGCGAACGCTTTCGGCTATTCTTTTAGCCATTATCAAGGGAGATTTTTATTTTTTTAATAAAATATATATATTTTCTTTGTGTATGTTTATAAAGTTTTAGTAATTTTCCAGACGTAGCTTATATGTGGCCCGAGGCCGAAAGTATGGGGCGCCATGTGCGGATCGAACTCACTCCTCAGTTCTAATTGTTGTAGTGAGACATGCTTGCTAACCATTGTACTGCCTCCAGGTGCCCATATACCGAAAGTTATAGGAAGGTTTTATTTTCCGAATTTAGTCAGCACATTGCGGTCGTGTTCATAGATAGATAGATAGATAGATAGATAGATAGATAGATAATGAACAAATTGAGATAGATAGATAGATAGATAGATAGATAATGAACAAATTGAGATAGATAGATAGATAGATAGATAGATAGATACATACATACA
>OZ010605.1:66497078-66499578 GCA_963932145.1 Acanthosepion lycidas
GACGTTTCGGCTGTTGTACACTCCGGCCTTCTTCAGTGGATTGGGATTTCGCACTGAACGCTTTACTTCGTCTACCGGGCTAGATTGTTCTAGCTCCACGTGCTGCTCCTCTTCTGGGTGTCTCAGTTATCTCACATTAACTCAATTCTCCAAGTTTTTGTTCATCAATGCAGTAATCAGGCTATTGAACTCACAACACTTTGAGTCATGTCACTGGATCCAACCAACGCATTTTATCCTTGAGGACAACAGTTTGAACGATGCAAATAATGACAATACTTCATAATGATGATCGACTCTCCGGTCGAGATTTGACGTATGAGGGTCAAGCATATCAGTTTCCAGGAAACCGACAGCCCGACACCGGCACATGAGATTTGATTATAGTGGTGAAGGCCTCGTGCAGGACCATCCACACTTTTTGGGAGGGACGAATACAGAGACCTGGTGCACCGAATGCCACAAGGTTCCCGAACGACCCTCTGCAGGTTTTGAATTCAGAGTTGTCCTTCTCCTAGACCAGTTGCCATCCAAGGCTATAGAACCCAGTCTGTCCTGCTTTTTTACCCATAGCTGGAGGGAGAAGAAGAGGATTCATACCTTTCCCAAGTAAGTGAATGTAATGGATTCGACTGGAATGCGAACTCGGCTCTCCGATTCCTCATTCCATTACTCCACCGTGCCTCTCTACTATATATATATATATATATATATATATATATATATATATATATATATATATATATATATATATATATATATATATATATGGGTGTGTGTAATTCTGCTTATCATTTTATAAATATAATTTCGAACCTTTAAACTGTCGCCAACAACTGCACCAAATAACTTGAGACCTTTCAACAACAGTAAGTGTATCACGTGTGACGACCATGACGAGGCAAAGGATTTTCCCCGATTTAGTTTGCCATTTCTTTCTGTCAACCAAGGCTATTTATCCCATAGCTGGGAAGAAGAGATGGATACATACCTTTCCCAAAGGTATTTGTGCGTAAATGAATATAACGAGCTCGACTCTGATTCGAACTCGCCTCTCCGATTTCACAATCCGAGACGATATCCTTTACACCACAACGCACAATTAAAATGCAGCGTGAAGAAAAAATAATACCATCGTTAAATTGCTGACGTTCTACACGATCAACAATTATGGTTAGGAAGAAAGCATCCTTGTATACTGGAAAGAACACCAACGGTAAATACTGAGAATATTCTTAATAGAAAGATTTCAACCGGAAGTAACAGTGATTGTTCAGTGAATGAATGACGTATATTTCCTTATAAGGAAATTATATTAATTTTACTAATATCTAATATATCATTCGCATTATCATTATGCGTTTAGTTAGAAAATCTGATCTAAAACTAATGGAAATTTTCAAATTATTAAAGTATAGATTTATGTGCGGATTGTATATATGAACGCGAATGAAAAATTCCTTGAATCGTTCCCTGATATTTATGAAAGTTCCATTGAAAATCCAGTGAATCCATCTTCTGGCCTTCAGATGTGGGTTTTGTCTACATTGGGAAAGTGTAGATTGAAATCAAACCTAGATAGACAGAAATCGTTAGCTTTGGACACGTGGCCGGGTTTCTCATTCAAAACACAGACAAAAACGATATAATATAGAGCTGGTGTGTGCGTCGAGCCAACCACCCGACCTCATCAAAGAATTCGATTATAGAAACCTCACCAAGAAGCAGGCAGCATCTTTCTAAAAAAAAGAATAAATAAATAAAAAAAAAAAAAAGAAAAAGATTTGAACCGCACCAGAAAAAGTAATGTTAATGCTATTTATGTATCCTTTATTAAGAATGCGCGCGTGGCCGAAAGGTTAGAACGATAAATCACTGGTTCGAATAGTTAAATTCTAGATTTGATCTGCCTTGGGGAAGCGATCCCAGCGCACGGAACTTTAGGAAAACTATAACACGGGTTGATCAACGCTTTGGGAGTGAAATTGCCAAGATGGAATTGTTTGTCGATGTTTGTACTTGCACGAAGTCACAAGTCAACGTGACCGTCGATCTGAATGTTGGTTGAAACTGTTGCTTATTCCCCCTCTCCCAGAAACTGTAACCTGAGGTCCGCACAGCATAGTTGCGGTATAGATCTCAAGTGGGCTCCATCGGTATAGTACAAAATCTATATTGCCTCTGAAACAGGGATTGTCTGGTACTCAGGCATATTTGGACACGAGCGACTATAAGTCGATTATTAGTAGTACTAGTATTAATAAATACTAATAATTGTTTTTTAATGTAAATATTTCGTTGAATTTATATTTGGAATAATAATTGGGTTTGTTTACTTGTATTTTTCAGAAAAATATTTTGTATTTTGTTTTGTTTAGCGTACAAGGAGCGAGGTGGCAGTAGGATTTGGCACGTTGGCTATTGGTGCTCACCTTGATATATATTTATGTTACTAAAAAAATTGAATTAAAATTCTTAAACTTATTTCTTAACGAATATG
>OZ010605.1:66504578-66582078 GCA_963932145.1 Acanthosepion lycidas
TTAAAGTGGTTTGTTTTTCATTACATATATATATATATATATATATATATATATATATATATATATATATATATATATATATATATATAGTAAATTGCTGTTACCACCTGAAGAGTGGACGGAGAGGAATGCCTACGAAACTCTAGAGTCGTGATGCTGATACGAACATCAATCAGCTAAGTGACAACTTTTACTCCTAATAATACTATATTATATATGTGTGTGTGTGTGTGTGCGTGTCTATGATTTTGTCTACGATTTCATGACGTAAAGAGAATAGCGAAATCTGAACGGAAGATGAAGTCAAAACGGAAATTAGAATAAAAGAAAGAACGGTGGTATTTGGTTGCGTAGACTTTTGTTTAAAGATTGAACAACTACAGAATGCCGCTTAACGAAAGGGGGAAAAAAAGGAATAACAATGAAACGGAAAACGAAATCGATGAAGAAAATAACGAGAAGAAATAATAGAAATAAAAAAAGCTATCATGGAAACTGGATGAATAAAGCAATTAGAATAGAATGAAAAAATGAAAAAAAAATGAAAGACACATCAAGATAAATGTCAAAATGAAGAAAATCTTAGACAGTAGACAAAAAAGGAAAAATAAGGTAAATAAGAAAAAATGTATGTATGAAAGAAGGAAGAGAATTAGAAAAGAATGAAAAATGATTTAGTCACTAAGAACGTAGAGTATTTGGAAAGAATGAAGCTGTTATGATTGATGGATAAATGAATTCTTGAAAAGAAAAGCCAAAAAAAATAAAAGGGGAAAATGAAAAAGATTAAAAGAGTGAATGAAAACAAAGAGAAAGATATATGAATGACAGCGGTTTGAAAATGTTTTAAGTAAAGAATAATTTAATGAATGAAAATAAATTCGAAGACAATAACAGAAAATATGAATAAAACAATTTAGAGAACGAATTTAAAAAATAGCCGAATGACAAAAGAAAACCAAAATTAAAAAAGGAATGTAATAATAAAACAAGATGTATTAAAAAAAAAAAAAAAAACATAAATAAATCTAGAAAAAAAAACCGAAAATTTGAAGAAAATATAGAATGAAAATTGAAGATAAGGACAGAAAAAGAATAACTTAGAAGAAGGAAAAAATAAACTAATGAAATAAAGAATATAAGGAAGCGCCGAATTAAAGTTGCGAGCGTTTACTAAAATATCGAATAAATATTTTAGTAAGAAATAAAAAATGTATAGATTGTATACGTTTTTTTATTTTAGGATCGTAATTCCATTTCGATTTTTTTGTGGCATCGAAATAAATCTACAATCAAAAGTTTTCTCTTCAAAGTCAAGAAAGATGAACGTCATTTCTGATGGATGTAAATTCTATTATAAAAAAAAAAAAAAAATTACAACAGCAACAAAAAAAAAAAAAAAAGATCTTGACCCAAAATAAACCAACTCCGAGAAAAATTTTTTATTAATGTATTAACAAAAAAGTCGTCAAAAATTTAACCCACAAATCTCCATTCACCACCTGTCGATAAACAATATAAAATACGCATTTATATACGAATTAATTAAAAAAAAAATAAAAGAAAATGATAGATTCTTAGACATGTCCATTATAACATATTGGATTTATGATAGACAAACGGAGACTAGTTTAACCCCGAGTTAAACGACACCTCGATATCGTGAGAGGCACGTAAGTATTGCAACCGACCAGTACCCTGAGATTTCTCACGTAATTCCGTCCCGTCTTTTGACAAGACAAAATCACGTCTGCAAACAATTATTCTCATTTTTTTTATTTCGTATATCCGGGCCGAATGGACAGAATACGGTGTCTCCTACTGTATTAAATAACATCAATGGTTCAGTACGTCACGACAAAAAAAAAAACCCGGATGTTTAAACTTTTATCGTCTTGCGAGTGGACAGCGGTTTGAAAACATCTTCGCATATTCTGACACACACTTGAGTACCTACATCATTAACACCTAGAATTATTTTATTATTTAATTTCTTCATTGCTGGATTTACATTTTGGGGGGAAAAATTGTACTTCAGAACACAATTGTCCTTGGTGATAAAAGTCTTTTTATCAATAGTGATATTTTATTGTATTATGTATTTTTTAAGTTCTTTTAATTTGTTTTCGTATCCAATGAAAAACGTCATCATGTCATTAAATCTTGGCTCATAATAATCTTAGTTTATTTTATAATTTGTTGTTTTCTGAGCTCTATAACAGAATTTCAATATTTTTTTATAGCAATTTCAAATACAAAAAATATTTCTGCTAGAATTTCATTTATAAGAAGTCATCATAATATTCATTACTAGCAGCCATATACAGCTAGTGGATCAGAAAAATCATTCAATTAAAATGGAGCAAAAACAACATCATGTTTAGATGTAACAGTCTATCATCTTCAATTACTTTCAAGTAGATTCATTAAAAATATATTGAATTAATGCAGTTACGGATATAACAGAAGTCGTGTGTCTTTATTCAATCGAAGTTAGCCGAGGACATGAAGGGGTAAAACAGGCAACATGAAGACCCACTTCAGACCACAATTATTTTGGAGTTTTTGGAAATTCAATTTGTAAGTGTGCTACTAGGGATGTAAAAGAGGAAAAATTTATAAAACAACTGACAGCAATAGTCAGCTTGTCGATCATAAAAAGTTAGAATGGATCAAAAACATTTTCATGTTTATATGTAAAAGAATCTATCTTCTTCAATGACTTTAAAGTACTTTCATTAAAAAAACATTTTGAAGTAATGCAGTTACTGATATAAGAAAAGCAGTCTGTATTTATTCAATCGAAGTTAGCTGAGGACATGAAAGAGTAAAACAGGCAACATGAAGACCACATCAGACCACAATTATTTTGGAGTTTTTGAAATTCATTTTATCAGTAATCTACCAGAGATGTAGAAGAGGATAAATTTATACAGTAACTGTTAAGTTTGATGAAAATTGGTGGAAAGATCAACGAAGCATAAGGAACAAGTAAAAATCGCCGTTTTTCACTATTTACGCGAGTTCTCAGTATATGGGTTGACTTAATTATAAAGTTAAATGAGTGTTGAAGCATCAACTTATTGTTGACATTTCATTAAATTTTGTATCAAATTGTTTGAAAATTGAGGGTTTTTTCTTTAGAATTTGTGTTGAAATCAATTTTTCATTTTTTGCTGTTTTTTCGCTAAACGCAGGGGCGTAGAAATAAAAATGAGCTAACGTTGAGCTCCTCATCATGTAAATAACCTACATACCGAGTTCAAACGAAATCGAAGGAAAAAAATTGAATTTATCGATTTTTGCTCGGCTTTATCAACTACTGATTTAAAAAAAATATCATATGACACTGTCACACAGATATGTTGATCAGAGCCACCTACATGAAACTTTGAATTGATCACTTTATTTCATCTTCAGCATAGATTGTTCTCTTTCCGCTGACTATGTCTAAGATATCCATAGATCTGTCCTAGATATCCTCATAATAAGCTCATTTTGCCCCCTGCGTGTACGCTCTTAAGACTTAGCAAACCTCTACATTGACTGGCTCTTGAGTTTTCTATTCTGTCATATACACTATGAATTATTTTTGTACTATTTAGCTGCATTCGTCCATCTGATATTTAACGAGTTCCCTTTCGTTACGGAGCATTCTGAATCCTGGATATTTATTCGGGGCGGACGACTGACCTTGGGTAATTGTAGCAAAAATATGTCGATATCTCAACCCTATTACCTTTTGTGTAAGTGAAAGGACTGTTGAAATTCCAGCTACTTTGAAAAGCTAAAATAGAAATTATGGATTTCTTAACTACGCTTGAATATTGACCACTGTCATTGTGTGAAATAAATGACAACCTTGGCCACGAAAGAGGCCTACATTTTCTTTACTCTTGTTAAAAATATGTTTGTTAAAATGATGAAAAACTTTCATCATCAGTGAGTAATTTACTTTCACTTTCACTTTCACTAATGCGTGATGTGCTTTTATTTTATTTTATTTTAATTTTTTTTTTATCTTTGTATTGTTCCTTTTTTTCTTGAACAAGGCTTTCGTATTTTGCATTCTACAGACTGGACCGAAAGTCTCGTCATTCCTAAATAATATAATTTTCTATTTCAACGCCTTGTGGAGTATTATCAAGGGGAGAATTTCACGCAAATATTACCAGAATACGCTTCAGTTGATGGACGCCGTTCGGAGAACATTTCCAACAATCAACAGAGCACAGAGTCGTAATATCACACAGGATATGGCGTCGCATCATCTTGTCCTACAAAAATGTTGGTGTTAATACAGCACTTCTTGATGTGTGATGGCATCAATGAAATTGAATAAACTTAATACAGTACATGAGGTTTGTATTACTGTATTTTTTGTTCTTCTATTGTTCTCATTACTTGTTTGAAGAGTGTGATATAACTTTCGGAGCAGCCTGTATATAAAAATCTAATACATATAGCTGTATTTATCTCTCTTCGTAGTGGCCATTTTAAATGTTGCTTTACAGTTTTTATATATTCACTTTGGTCACGTGTCTTAGGGGTTAGAACGTTCACATTCTGATAATGAGACCCGGGGTCGATTTGTTAGGAAGGAGACTTCCTTATGTTATCGGACGGAAAGGCTCAAACCTAGCGTGCGGCACATTCGAAAAGTCTCTGAAAACCATACCACTGGTTGGCCGAAGCTTTGTGAGTGAAATTGGGTAGACGGAAATCTTGGGTGACGTCGATAGCTGTATTAGCACGAAGTCTTAATCATTGAGCGTTCTGGCCTTGTTCAAATTGTTGATCACGCTAGATAACCCGAACTTTCCCAGAAACTTTAACTAAGGTCTGCTCAGCCTAGTTGCAGTATAAACAACACGTGTGCTCTGTGGGTGTTGAATAAAGAAAAATGCGCCAGAGGGAGCGTCTGCAATAGGGATTAGCTAGCCGTCCTAGTAAACAGGTATCCTAGAATAGGAGTAGTTTATATATATATATATATATATATATATATATATATATATATATATATATATATATATATATATATATATATATATATATATATATATATATATACACACACACACACACACACACACATACACACACACTCTTATTTTAAGACATTTTTATGTTTATACATTCTTTTTATAGATAAAAATATTTAAGGCTCTGTTTATAATAAACAGTATTAAACAAGATTTACCAGCCTGAATGTCCGAGAAATTTTCATCTTCCGACAGGATTCGAACCTGTATTCTATACGCATCCGCCATCTAGCTCGACGCGCCTATAAGCAATTTGGCCACAGAGGAGCGATCATTTAGCGAGGTCGAATTTACTGTATTTAAAATTCAATCTTCTATGAATATCTCACGTACAGTTATGTCTGCACATGGCGTATAAAATGTAAACAAATGACGTCATACATTATGAAATGGACAAAGTCCGACAATTTTTTAAAGACATTTTTATCCTTATACATTCTTTTTATAGATAGAAATATTTAAGTCAATGCTCTGTTTATAATAAACAGTATAAAACAACATTTATCGGCCTGAATGTTCGAGAAATTTTCACAGAAAATATTCGTCCTCTTATGTCTTATCGGACTTTCTGCGACTGCATTTATTGTTTCCGCTTGAAATGAGATCCCTATCAATTGTTTCGTTATCTGCCTGTAAATTAGACTCTACTATATACAAACTATTATCCAAAGGTTTTTCTGAAATAAAAAAAAAGGATTTTTTTCTCTCTCAATACTCGTGTAATCTAGACTACGCCAAATGCAGAAGAAAAACACAGTTTTAATTTTTTGTTTAAATCGGATGCTGATCTGTTTGGAATTTCTAGAACAAAGACCGAAGTTGAATCTCATAATTCTTGCACACACACTCTTATTAACACAGGGATAAGTCAAGTTGAAAAAGAGGATTCTGACACATAATTCCCCACTTTGAACTGGCTTCATCTGACCGGAGAAAGATATTGGTTAACTTGAAGGAAAAATATCAGACAGCGACCAACAAATACTTTATCAGATGCCCTGAGCAACGGATTGGTGATTCACGCAATGAGGACAGTGAAAACCGCTGGATCTTTAATGTTGCCCACTTCAAAGGAACTATTCAATATCAAGCACTGATGAAGGCGACTAAATAGAATATATATATATATATATATATATATATATATATATATATATATATATATATATATATAAAAGAGATTATAATACTTCTAACGATAGAAAAGTGTGTATATTAAAAACCAGAGAGATACCGCAAACTTTTGGGGTTGTAATGTGATTTTTTTTAAATATTATGTTTAAAGCATAATATTTTTTAATAAAAATCACATTACAAAACAAAACGTTTGCAGTATCTATTTTGATTTTAATATATATATATATATATATATATATATATATATATATATATATATATATATATATACAACTTGACCGGGTACCGTGAAATAGATATTAAGGACATCGGACTGTATAGAGATGACGGGCACATGGTAGTGAGGAATTCTTCTAATTTTAAAATAGAGAAAATTAGAAAGATTATATTTAGTGAATTTAAAAATCTAAACTTAAAAATAACAGTCTGTACTACATTGAAAAGGGTAAACTTCCTCGACGTATCTCTAGATTTAACAACACATACCAACCTTATAAAAAAACAAATACCAACCCCTTATGTATACACCCTAAGTCAAACCACCCTCCATCCATAATTAAACATATACTCTCATCAATAGAGAATAGAATCAGCATTAACTCCGCTAATAAAGAAATATTCCAACAACACAGTTACTTTTATAACGCAGCCCTAAAAAATAGTGGATACAAAAATGCTAACATTAATCATAGAAACAATTGTACTAACCAGAAAAAATTAAAAAAAAAAAGGAAAAGAAAAATCATTTGGTATACCCCACCGTTCAACCTAATTGATTTTAGGATTTGGGTTACTTCTAATTTTGATTTAACACTGTATTTACTAGAAATGTAGGGAATAATGAGTTGATTAGTGTGTTTTGTTAGATGATATACAGGAGTTGGAATTTGCGATATGATAGGACGGAGAGGATAGTTAGGTTTATGTGTTTTTATAGTGCCGTATATGTAACCAGGTCTATAATTATCAGCAATTTTAGGGAGTTTTAAAGAGTTCTGTTCAGCATTATTAACGTTAATGTGTTTATTAAGCTTTGATTTTAGTTGGTTGGTCGGGTTTTTGTTGAGTTTATTAAACTTTATGTGATCATGGAATATATGGTCAAGTTTTTTTTTTTGTTTTAATCCAATTTGTTTAGGATGACAAAAATGTTGGTCTTATCTTTTTTTTTTTTAAATTATGTCAGGATGGTTGAGTAGTTCTTGTGCTGCAATTTTTAGTTGTTTAGAAAGTATTTTTTTATTAAGTTTCTGCTTTTATCATGCCTCGGGCTTAAGTAAGTCTTTACATTCTGGTTTTGTTCCTATTAGTTGTTTATACTTGAGTTTAACAATGTTTCGGTATAGCATTTCAATTTAAAAAGTTTTTTAAAATGTCCATTATATTTACGGTATATATGGCAGTTAGGTTCAAGTTTAAGAAATTATTTTTGGTGCTTAGTTCATATTTGGAAAGGTTAATGAATTTATTAATTTTGTTAGGTAGAGTGATAGTACCTTTGTATAATGCATTCAGTTTTTTATCATTTTAAATCGGTGTTGAGCTTCAGATTTATTGGTAATTTCCATGAGTCTATGTGTAATTTCCTCCCGTTGGTCCGAGGTAGTTATATCTTTTAGTTTATCATATATATATAATCCCAAATTTTGATGAATAAACCACGTTTCCAAATTAGATCTGGAATAGAACAGGAAGAGTGCGATTTCATTAAATACACTGGGAAAACGAATGACTACTTGTGATTTATACATTATGCAAAATGTCGTCTCGCTGTGGCTTGAAGATTGCGTTCTATCACAACTCAGTGTTGATCTCATTGTTCGCACTTATTTACACACTCTTTTCCTTATTTTCAAAGATAGTTTTGGTGTGATGTGTGTTTTGTATTTAATTTCCCAGATATATTTAGAAAGTATTGTGCTGTATTTACTATTAGTGAAACATTTCACAAATAGTAAATACGCGAACAGCACAATGATTTCAAAATATACCTGAGAAATTAAAAACAATAGATATTTTCTTATTTACTAATTTTTTAAGTACATTTTCATCTTGTTTATAATTAGTATGCATTTGACTACGAAATAAGACAGTAATATGTTTGGCATTAGTTGAAGCAGTATTATGTTCTATTTGCTTAGTATTGAGACTTCTAAGAGAGCATCATATTTGTTAATCAACTATGTAGTTTGGAAAGCTATTATTAATAAGTGTTTGTTTTATATTCTATAGTTCACTGTAAAAAATCTGTTTTGTGGATAAATTAGTTTCTGCACGATGTATTAGATTCTTTATAATTGCTATTTTGTAGTAATATGGGCATTCGCTCTTGTAGTTAAGTGTACATGAATTTATGATGGTAGGTTTTTTCCATGGCGAAATAGTAAATTTGTTATTATTTGTGTTTATCAATATGCTAAGGAAGGGAATTTTATTAGTAGTAATGAGTTCATACGTGAATTTAAGGATATAATTATTTTGGAAACGTTTTTGAAGTTGAAGTATTTCATCTGTATTTTTAACTAACATAAGAATATCATTAACGTAGATAGATGGATGTTATTTTAAAATCTGTAAATATCTTATTTTCGAGGTTCGACATATAGAAATTGCTAGATGTCGGACCCAGTTATGAACCGATGGAGATACCATCACGTTGTATATATATATATTATTATTATTATGATCTAAGAAAGGGGCTTCAGTAGTGCAAGCTCATAGTATTAGGTTGGTGCAAAAATAATGACGTAATAATGTCGTTTTTTGACGTTAAAAAATACGCCAAAAAACGACATCATTACTTCATTATTTTTGCACCAACCTAATAGTTTTCTTAATATATTAGAATTAATTTTAAGTGGGGGTTCAAGATGAGTTACTGTATATATTTCTTATAATTATGTCAATAGTTTCACTAACAGGGACATTGGTAAATACGTTTTCAACATCCAGTGAAGCTGTGATTTCATTGTCGGGTTTTTCACTTTTGGGGATTTGGATTACTTCTAATGTTGACGTAACACTATATTTACTAGGAAGGTAGGGAGTAATAAGTTGGTTAATGTATTTTGTTAGATGATATACAGGTGTTGGAATTTGCGATATGATAGGACGGAGAGGATAGTTAGGTTTATGTGTTTTTATAGTGCCGTATATGTAACCAGGTCTATAATCACCAACAATTTTAGGGAGTTTTAAAGAGTTCTGTTCAGCATTTTTAGCATTAATAAGTTTATTAAGCTTTGATTTTAGTTGGTTGGCCGGGTTCTTGCTGCGTTTTTTAAACTTTATGTGATCATGGAGTATGTTTTCCAGTTTTTTTTGTTTTAATCCAATTTGTTTAGGATGACAAAAATGTTGGTCTTATCAGCTTTTTTTACAATAACGTCAGGGTGGTTGCGTAGTTCTTGTGCGGCAATCTTCAGTTGTTTAGAAAGTATTTTTGAGGAGTTCTGCTTTTATCATGCCGATCTTTGAGTGCCTCGGCCTAAAGTAAGTCTTTAAATTCTGCTGTTGTTCCTATTAGTTGTTCATCCTGGAGTTTAACGATGTTTTGGTATAGCATTTCAATTTCTACTTTTTACAAAGTCGATTATACTTACGGTATATATGACAATTAGGTTCAAGTTTAAGCAATTACTTTTGGTGCTTAATTAGTTCATATTTGGAAAGTTTAATGAATTTATCAATTTTTTTAGGTAGAGTGATATTACCTTTGTATAATGTATTCAGTTTTTTTTAATAATTTTAAACCGGTGTTGAGCTTCAGATTTATTGGTAATTTCCCTGAGTCTATGTGTAATTTGCTCCCGTTGGTCCTAGGTAGTTATATCTTTTAGTTTATCATATATATAATCCCAAATTTTGATGAATAAACCACATTTCCAAATTAGATCTGGAATTGAACAGGAAGAGTGTGATTTCATTAAATACACTGGGAAAAAGAATGACTACTTATGTTTTATACATTATGCAAAATGGCGTCTTTCTGTGGCGTGAAGATCGCGTTCTGTCACAACTCAGTGTTGACCCCATTATTCGCACTTATTTACACACGCTTTAACCCCGATATTAGGCACATGTTTTTTTTTCCATAAGCAAGGAGCAGTTACTGCTGATCTGTTGTATGGCTTCTCAGTATGGAATCTTACCTCTAAACTGGAAAGAAGATTGGATGGAGCCTACACTGACATGCTAAGAGCTGTTTTGAATTTCGCTTAATGCGAATGTCTGACTTATAAGCGAAAGTAAGTAAAGTTATATTCTTAAGACATTGCTAGAGAGCTAAAGACGAAATTGTTTGTGAAGTTCTTTTGTAAAAGCCTACACATGGAACAGCTAGCTGTGGACGATAATCCATGACATATATGAAGCTGATTTCAATCCCTCAGACATGAATATGATGAACAGTAGAATTAGAAAGCGATTGAGATTCACGGGAATCGTGCCAACGGTGACAGAGCATGATCATGTGATGATGACGTGAACAATTTATGGATCCGTGGAAGTAATGCTTATTGGAATATGAAACGTATACAGCTGGAGCTACATATTCTTGACTGCTAACAACGATACGCAGGTGCAAAATCAGTTTGAGGTGAGATTAATTTAAATATGTTTTTACCACTCTTTTTACAAGTAGGTGAAAATCAATTTGAGGTGAGATTAATTTAAATATGATTTTACCACTCTTTTTGCAAGCAGGTGAAAATAAGTTTGAGTTGAGATTGATTTAAGTATCACGTTTTCTTTTATTTCCACGTAGGTGCAAAATCAGTTTGAGATGAGTGAAATTTAAATATCTTTGTTGTTTTTTTTTACTATTTTACAAGCAGGTGAAAATCAGTTTGACGTAAAATTGATTTAGCTATCTCATTTTTTTTCTTTTTTTTTCCACGTAGGTGTAAAATGAATTTGAGGTGAGATTAATTTCAAGATATTTTTTGTACAAGCAGGTGAAAATACGTTTGAGGTGAGATTAATTTAACTATCACTTTTTCCTTTTTTTTACACGTCGGTGCAAAATCAGTTTGAGTTGCAATTAATTTAAGTATCTCGTCTTCCATTTTGTTTTACACGTAAGTACAACATCACTTTACATTCGATTCATTTAATTATTTCGCTTAGTTTTTTTATTCGCAGACTCACCTTCAGTTTGCCTTTTTTACACTCAAGTGCAGAATAACCTTCAGGCGCCATTAAATTTATCTCGTTTAGCTGTTTTTTAACACCCGGGTGCAATATTCTTTTGATATGCGATTAATTCCAATCTCCGCGCCCTTTTATTTTTTACATGATTGGATGAAAAAGTCATGTACAGACCGAATATTTCTCAACCTGTTCTATTTTCAGGAAGTCAATGTGCTATGCAAACCCGCCTTCTTAGGTGCTCATAATTCTTGATCTCCTTATGAATCACCAGTTGGATATTATAAGACGACACATGTCTAGTCAAATTAGTTTGATTACATTTTTTTCTGTATTGCGTAAATCGGTGCAAGAGGCGTAGTATAATGCATCACAGGCTTGCATTCGCCATTTGCACGATCACAAGCAGTAATATGTTAAGAAACATAAGAATATTCAGTACATTAATACTGGGTATATATACTGTTGAAAAAGGAATATGCATAGCGTTGTGTTTATGGGAGCGGAAGTTGGGATTGGCATATGCGTTCCCTTTTGCACAAACCCGCTTCGTATGGTTAGCATCCATCTCTTCTTCCTAGCAGTTTAGATCTAATATCAGGTCGAACTGAACTGTATAGCTTCCGATGTATTAGAGAAGGAAAACTAAACAGGTAAGGAAAGGGGCTAACTAATTCACCTAATAAAAAGATATTTGTAAAGAAAAACACAATACCAACAACTAGTGTGTTGATATTGTCGTATACGATAGGCACAAAAAGAGTTTAACATTTTTCGGATGGGAACAAAGTTGTTTGAAATCTAAAGTAAATCTAAAAATGATATATACACATGTTTAAATATTTAAGATGTCCTTGTGGATCATGAATTTTAAAGAAAAAGGTAGATACCACATATATATACCATTTACATTGCCTAAGAGAAAAAAATCTTTGAATTCAAAACCGTATAGAAATCATCGGGAAAGCATTCCACGTTTTTCTCCAAGGTATCATGAAAATTCTATAATAATAAAGTAATGTGTGGAGACCCATGGTAACTCAAATTCAGAAGGAACATTTCATTTCTTCTTTTTGTTTTTTGGGGTTTTTTTTTGCATCTGTTGTGGTTAGGTACTGAACTCAAAACTCTTTGGATCAGTTTAACCGGAGCTTTTATCCACAGGTCCATGTGTCCTTTTTTGATTTTTCTTGATTTATAAACCTAATGTCTCAGTTAACATTTTTTTTACCGGAGCCCATATTACAATTTGTATTATTGTTACTGTTTTTTTTTTGTATTTATTTATTTATTTTTTGTGATTGCTACTAATCCCCGAATCGGAACATATAACCTAATTGCAATATGTTATTTGAATGCTGGGTCAATCAAATAACTCAAACATATTTCATTTTGATACCCGGGATAAACTTTTCAGTCTCTCATTTTTTTCTGGTGAGGATTTTCGTATGTTGTCATCTTAACTACAGGATACTAGATAGATATTATTTTAGAAATACGATATATTCTTCTTTCAAATTAGTTATAAAATAAATCTATATCTTTCACTTCTAACAATAAACTTAAAACATATCTTCCATTTTACACTAGTTACATTCTTCGAACTGTTGTCTTTTCTCATTATTGTCATATTCACGACGTTTCGGCCTTAATAGGCTACGGCCTTCTCCAGATGATATACTTTGGAATTTCGGACTGAGCCCTTTATTTTAAACATCTCGGGTAGATTGTTCTAGTTTCACGTCCCATTCCTTTTTTTTTATATCTCAATTTCAGTTATTTCCTTTTTAGTATCTCAACTCTCCAATTTTATGTCCATTTCTGCTGTGGACAGATACTGAACACAAATCTCTTTGGGTCATGTAACTGGATTACTTCAAACAACGCGTTTATCCATTGGGCCTCGTGTCATTGGAGTATCCAGTGACTTGACTCAGTCAGCTACCCTTTCAATACCTGACGACAGCAGAGGTGAAAAAAATCTTGGAGAGTTGAGTTACAAAAAAGAAATAGCTGAACACTTATATTTATCACATTTATAAATTAATTTCCAAGTTAATTATTCATCAAGGGCAGGACATGTGACCGTTTCAGTAATTCGCTTTGTGGAAGCTGCTTCAATTGTTGGCTAATATTCACGTATTCTATTCGGATAGAAGTATTGTCTTTCTAGAGGATAACGCTGTTTGCCTTTCTCGTGGTTCCGGTATAATCTGGTTAACAGAAGACGGCTTTGAAATCATGTTCTCGGCAGGTCGGAATGTATTTGCCAATTGGTCAGTGATTGTGAAGGCGCGGTTTCCGCTACACATGAGAAGCAATTTGGAAAATTCGACGAAAAGAGGGAAAAATCTCTTGTTCCGAGAAAATGTTTGACCCAGTGTTTCTCTACATAGTCCCTTAGACAACAAGTGGACCTGAAAAATTTTTAAGATAATGCTAGAGATAAAAATTAAAAAGATGAGAAACTTAAGTCTGAAGCTGAAACAAGATTGATTGAGTGATTTGGATTTTGGTTTTGTTTTACGGCATATCAACCACAATGGGTTATTTAATGCCGACAAAATTTGTATTGCTGGTAATATTTTTTATCTATCTATCTATCTATCTATCTATCTATCTATCTATCTATCCCAGTCTCTTCTTTATCTATCTATCTATCTATCTATCTATCTATCCCAGTCTGTTCATATCTATCTATCTATCTATCTATCTATCTATCTATCTATCTATCTATCTATCTATCTATCTATCTATCCCAGTCTGTTCATATCTATCTATCTATCTATCTATCTATCTATCTATCTATCTATCTATCTATCTATCTATCTATCTATCTATCCCAGTCTGTTCATATCTATCTATCTATCTATCTATCTATCTATCTATCCCAGTCTGTTCATATCTATCTATCTATCTATCTATCTATCCCAATCTGTTCATATCTATCTATCTATCTATCTATCTATCTATCTATCTATCTATCTATCTATGTCAGTCTGTTCATATCTATCTATCTATTGGTCTGGTTTCATTTGTTTTTCGGCATTTCAACCTCAATGGTTTATTTAATGCCGACAAAATTTTTATTGCTGGTATTGTTTTTTTTTTTCAAAAATTTATTTCAGGGAATATTTTTCTTGAACAAATGTATAACTGGTCATATTTTTTCAAAGAATGTATTTGCTGTTTCTATTGCTGGTATTTTTTAAAGTATTGCTGATAATAATTTTTCCTTCAAAAATTATTGCTGGTAATAAGTTTTTTATTACAAAGTATTTCTGGTATTGAAGCCTATTTTTACACAAGATTGGGTGTTAACTATTTGTCCATAGCTGGGACCCTAACAGGTGCTACCACCCCGGGTCAGTGTGGACCTGGGAACACCAGGAATTAAGAAGTAGTTCCAAGCTTTTCAAACCCTCCTGATCAGAGGCCTTGCTGTTGGGCGTAGTTTATCCAATTACCCAGGAGACGGATGTAGTTTATCGTCATAATCAGGACGATTGATTGAGTGATTTGTTTGTTTAACTGCATATCAAGTCCTTATGTGTCATTTAATGCCGAAATTTAATTTTCTTAGGAGCTTTGAAGTACGAAAATATGATATACCGTGTGTAACAGAGAACTTGTTCAAATCGTGTAAAAGGAAAATTGTCCATTTGTTAGATTAAGTTTGAAGCGTTGTGTCTAGAAATGATTAAAGATATCTTACCGGAATTTTCCGAGGAATTTTATAACACTACTGAACTATACTTTATGGAATCCTAATGTATAATTATTATCCAAGCTTAACAAAAGAATAGTTATCATAAACGAAAATGACGTTTAATCATAGCTGAGGATCAACAGTTCATGAAGGATTCAAATTAATTGCAAATTTAATATATATATATATATATATATATATATATATATATATATATATATATATATATGTGTGTGTGTGTGTGTGTGTGTGTTTGTGTGTGTGTGTGTGTGTGTGTATATGTATATATAAAAGAAAGAACAGTAAGATATATAGTCCGGTGTTCTTATAGATATTTTTATTTTTACGAAATAGTGCACAATATAAATTTACAGAGCATTAATATTATAAATGAATTGATTTAAAATATGGTTTTTCCGCTACACAGTTCTAACCATGTTTCAAAAATGGAAGGTCTGAATTTAATTTTGTAATTAAATTAAAGACATTAGTTCCATTTCATCCTCAAGCGAATTTTGGAGTAACTTTTAAAATTTTAGCTGTGTCTTTAAAACCCAGTAATTTTAAAAGTTACTCCAAAATTCGCTTGAGGATGAAATGGAACTAATGTCTTTAATTTAATTACAAAATTAAATTCGAACCTTCCATTTTTGAAACATGCTTAGAACTGTGTAGCGGAAAGACCATATTTTAAATCAATTAATTTATAATATATATATATATATATATATATATATATATATATATATATATATATATATATATATATATATATATATATATAATCCAGGATCATTTTCCAACTTATTCTAGATGATCTTCCCCATCTCTGATCTTTCTGTTCTGGTGTAACAAAGTGACTCGCATTTTTCACGTACGATTTCATTTTCAAATCATTTTCACTGCTCTTTGGACATTTTATAGGTGCAACTCATCTCTCACGTGCCAAACATCTTATGGTTTGAGTTGGGTCTTTTCTCATTGTTCCCTTTTTCTTTAAGTTGAAATGATGATCCCTCCCTCCTGTTGTGACGATCCAGTTTTCCTCTCTACGATTCCCTCTGTTTTAGACTTATTCCCCGTTTAATTAATGGTTCTTGAATGCACTTTGAAGATGGAAGCCAGAGTATGAATGTTGGTACCATGAATGAGGACCTGAATGATCTTTTTTCCACTCACCATTACTCAGTTGGGAAGACAGTAGAGCTGTACATTTTCTAGCTGAATAAGTCAAAGATTTTGTTCAGTGACTCACACGAAAAAGGGTGTCAAGATCGCTTATCCTGAAAAAAAAAAAAAGGAAATTCAATTAGTTTAGGGATTTTTTTTAGATATTAAACATTTTTGTGGGATAGACAATTTTGCTTTTACACTATTTGGACAATTTTGCTTTTACACCCGGTATATTATTCTGTTTTCACAATTGAGTAAATGGTAGATGCTACTCAGTTGTTGTGTGAATATAATTAGTAGAAGAGGTAATATGGGCTTTTTATGTTGTAATTTTGAAAGTTATATTTTGAAATACAGTTTGTTGCATATTATATGGATTAATGTCATGACAGTGATTTTTCATGTAGTTGGATTTTGTTTGATGGTGTTTCAACAATGTGTTATTTAATGCCGAAATCTAAATATATTGTTCATAATTTTATGGCTTCAACACAATTGTATGCTTAACTGCATATAAAATATATTGGTGTTAATTTTACTATCAATTGAATAGTTATTCTATAATAAAATGTATTGCTGTTCATTTTACTATAGTTAAGTATTGTTGTTAATCTCACTATAAATAGGTATTCTTGGTAATTTTACTTTAAATATATATTTTCATACTTTCACAGTCTTTTACTTTTGTTTCAGGTGTTTTCTATTTACCCATAGCTGGAACCCTAACAGGTGCTGCCAGTCTGGTTTACGGGGGAACTGTTAAGAACAACAATTAAAAGTGTTTACCATTTCCTGAGAATCTCGCAATCAGACGCCTTGCTGCCGGATGTAGTTTATCATTGTAACCAGTAATACTGAACCAAGGCTTCGAAGCTCAACTTCACAAGCTGATAGGAAGAGTATAATCATTAGTATCGATTTATATTTTCGGCTACGTTTTGTTTTCTTTTTAAATGAAATGTATTTCCTGCTATATGAAATTTATGTTTGTTCTAATGTGGTTCAGAAATCTTTTTTGAAACCATAAATGGGTGACAAGCATGAAAAGGCTGAGATCCATTGGCTTGACGGATTAATTTTCTAAAGCATAGAAATGTATTTAATTCTTTCAAACTTAGAGGTGGGCATAGAGCAAAAATGAATTAGGAACCACAGTATTTTTTTAATATAATTAAATCTACAATTTGGAAGTTTTCCAAGAAAATGTGTTTTGCGGAATGGTGTCCAAGAAAAGCAATATCCACTGTCTGCTCGTTTTCTTTGTGCAGTTCTCGACTAGTCTTTTGGATCCGCTACTGGATTTAGAAAAGGAATTATTCCGTGTCATTCCCCAGCAGTTATGAGCAAAATAGTAGGGTAGACATTTCTCTCTAAACTTGAGTGGCAGTTAATCTGAGAAAAAGAATATTCTGAATTCAAAAATGGACAGAATGAGGATTCAGCGTCAATAGTGAAAAGAAAATGATGGCGAGCCATGATCTCTTTCGTGCTGAACAGACATAAATATCAGTCGATATGCAGGTGGGGGCAACGGTTATTGGTGCAGAAATTAGAAAGAGATGGGTAAGTTGAAATTTTTGAAGTGATACGCTTGGAAGAGGCATTAATTCTATTCACTGCTATGAGATAAATATTAAGAAAGATTGTGATCTCTTATGCCCAACGTGTCTAAGAGATGGAAAACTCAGTGTTGAAAATCATGGAAGAAATGTACTACTACTTTCATAATATCCCCACTAATGCCTTACAATTCGTAGATAATAGAGAATAGGAAGCTGTGGAGAACCATTCATTTAAAACTTTCACTGCTACTCATTTGCCCAGTGCTGCCCCCATCCGGTCAGCCATTTTTTAAAGAAAATGCCAAATTTCAACCTACATATTTTATTACACAGAAAACTGGCACCAGTGTGTTTTACTGCATTCCATTTTCATGCATATACCTGGGAATGACTTATCAGATCAGTAATGGGTATACACATGATATCTTTTGTGATTTTACGATAGATGGCGCAACGGGACACTCATACCAGCGGTATGCAAATAACGTAGGTTTCCGTACTTAGCCAAGTGGAGCAAGATAAGAAAAACGATCTCCGTAGTTAGCAGCGGAAGTGGTAAGTTCAGGGGGACGATAGCTGTAAAATAATAATAACAATAATAAAAAAATAATTGACGTGTGTACAGATCGGTTATCGTTGTGAATTTTAAAATTCCAATTCCTCTTCTCGTCTTTTAAATTCATCTTCGCACTAATGAACTTAGGACAGGCATAAATTCATGTATTTTCTTCTGATTTAGGTAAGGGGGTGGCATCCAGACTAATAGATAGAAATCTTTGAATTCAAAACCATATAGAAATCATCAGGAACGTTCTCCACATTCTGCTCCAAGGTATCATGAAAATTCCATAATAATAATAATATAAAATGTGTGGAAAGTCATTGTACCTCATGTTCGAAGGAACATTTCATTTTTAGAAATTCATTTTAAACTTTTAAAATCATAATTAAAAAACGAGTGAAAATGGACAATATATATATATATATATATATATATATATATATATATATATATATATACAATACGCCACACACACACACACACACACACATATATATATATATATGTTTACGTTTTTCCTGTGTAACAATTGTAAGCCAGTGTGCGAAATAAGGATGACCCACCCGGTGCTGTGCTAAGATGGTCCCGATGTTCCTTACGGATATCGCTATCCAAGAGGGTTAGTATATATAATATGCCACATATATCTTCAATAATGCTTTGTTCATCTTTAGAAATTCATTTTAAAGTTTAAAAACATTATAATTAAAAAAAGGAATGAGGAGACAAAAAAAAAAACCCAATAAATTAAAAAAAAAAGCTGATGATACTTTGATCTTAGTAGGATGAAAAAGACGAAGAATCTGATATTCGCAGATTGAATTTACAGACTGCCAATGATCACTCAGACCTTCCAAAGTTTACACAAAAAAAAATGTTGTGCTTTGGGAACTTTTGCAGTAAAAATAATTTTGGTTATAAATATGTAACATTTATGAGAATAATATACGTATATCTTTCCTTAGGTTTTCTATTATTAATATTAATAACGAACTATTTTAAATTACAGAATTGTACTTCGATTAAATGAAAATTATATACAATGCAATACATTCGTTCTTGACGTCAATTTTGATGGTACTGGTACACAAGTTTACAAATAATAAAGGATAAGAATGTTTGAAGTGTTGTGATCGCCTAGGTCCTTGGCATTAAAAAAATAACCATAAGATCTTCCATGTTTGTAGACCATGCATTTTTTTTCCAATTCTGGTGAACAGATGTGGTATCAATGAGGTTCCTTGACTTGTGTGTCTGTTGGACTCTTCATTGAAGACCTCAAGTGGGACTCATTAAGATGATAGTTAAAAGACGCAGGTAAATGACTCCTAAATAACTTCGGATTATTTACATAAAGTTATATTACCTAACATAATATGTTCTTAGGTATTTGTTTTTATTTAAAAAAAAAATACAATACAAATATAGCGCCTAAATTCTAATTATTTTTTAAAAATATGATTCATTCGCTACTTAAGAGTTCTCACACACACACACACACACATATATATATATATATATATATATATATATATATATATATATATATATATATATAACTATCTATCTATCTATCTAACTATCTATCTATATATCTATCTATATATATATATATATATATATATATATATATATATATATATATATATATATATATATATATTGCCAGCAGTATATGTTTGAAAAAATATTAAGAGAAATATCTTTTTGAAAAAAAAAATATATATATATATTATCAGCAATACATTTTTTGAAAAAAAATATTACCAGCAATACATTTTAGAACAAAAATATTACCAGTAATAAAATATTATCGCCATTAAATAACAAATTTAAGAGTCTTTTGTCTAAACAAAAAAAAAAAAAACCCAAAGAAAGAGACAGGCAAATCATTAATATACACATATACATTGACCAAGGGTAGAAATTGCTGTAGTATGATCCACTGCTTTTCATTTTGGAAACACTTCAGCCTCTATGTAATGACTCTGAATCCATCGCGAACAAGAGGTGCTGAGAGTGGGTATACACCTCTGAGTACATTATATTAAATTTTAGCCATCCATTCCGTTTGGACCACGAAACTATATCGATATTTATATTTGAAATTCATACTTAGTGTATTACTAGCAATACATTTAAAAAAAAATACCAGTAATACATTTAAAAAATATTATCACCAATAAAAATCATGTTGGCATTAAATAACCTTTTGAGATTGATATGCCGGAAAATGAAACAAAACAAAACTAGTTTCTGCATCTGTCTAAGATGAGGTATTATGTACACTATTTACATTATTAGGACTATTGTCCTCATCTTTGTCGCCATATTTATTACAACATTTCAACCGTTGTACGCTCTGGCCTTCTTCATGTCGAACTGAACCCTTTATTTTGCACACTAGAGTAGACTGTTCTAGTTTCACATGCCATGTTTTAAAACTAGTTTCTCTCAACCCAATCGCTGTTTTTATAACAGTTGTTTGGCCGAAATAGATTGCTTAGTTACTCCAGTTCAATACTTAACAGACAGGACCCGCCAAACCCTGTACACTGTTTCGAATCATGCTAATTACCTTTATATTCCATTAGTAAGGAGGAAGTTCTACTTGAAGAATTTCTAATCCTAATAATTGTTTCACAGACTCTCGAGAGGTTGCTTCTTTTATCGCTACAAACTGTCTTTCGGGGTTCTTCGTGGCCCCTACGACTCGCGAACGACCAGGACTCCTCGGTCCGTGTTTCAAGACGGGTCGGGTGGGTTGCCGATGCACGTCGCGGACCCGAGGTGACGGGCGGCACAATGGTGACGCCGACCTACCACGCCGGCAGTGCCCTCCCGCGCGTCCTGCTGCTCCTTTCTTGTATGGCCTTAAAACAATGTTGTTTACTAATCATCTACCTTGAGTATTTCTTGAGCCTTATACTGTATCGGTTTGCGATGTCACATTAAACTTTGACATCGAAACTGATAGGAAAGTCGCCTGCTTTAAGACAATGAACAGATATTAAATCTTGATATCTTAGTCATCGACCGTCTCGCAGTTTCACATTCACCGACATTACTAAAGAAACCGCCCAGCCAACTCTCCCCATCTTGAATACCAGTAACAACGGAGGATAAAGACGTGCAGTATCCATTTCCTTATCTAATGGCGACTAATTGAATTTTATGATGGCCTGTTTTTACGTAAGTAAACACGACAGCCGACAAACAGACACATGCGGTATGGAAATTGCAAACAATGATGGAGCGAGATTTTTAAAATGGTTTTAAAAAAAGTTGAAAAATAAACTCAAATCAAATATTATACAGTCAATTAATCTCTAAACAGAGAAGGATGAAAGTATTCATTAAAAAAAAAAGGTCTTTCCGTGCTGCCTCTTTGCAGGAAAATTAAATAGCTCCTAATAAAATAAACAAATATAAATGAGATCAGATCAGCCGACATGGCTTCAGATACGGTGATCATAGACCGATAAAATGCATACAGAGCAAATGGATTCAGGTTGGCCTTTTAGACAACTCAGCGAATAGTGCGTACAGATTAGGCATCATAGATAGGGTAGGTATACACAAAACGATAACTAAAATCACGGTGATCTTCGTTGCAGAGTCACTTAAAGCACGTCGGATATAAAGACTGTTTCTCTTGTAAAGTGGGGTGCAGGTCCAAATCCTGTGGGAGAGTGTGTGTTTCTTTAATAAGAGCTCTCGAATATTCAGGCTGGTATCCGAATTAACATGCTGTTTAAAATAAACTGGACGTCTGCTCAAATATGGGTGTCCACTAAAAGTGACGTATAAGATATAGAAAAATGTCGGATAGATAAATAAAAAAAAACATAGGTTGCGTCTTTAGAAACAGACATTAAAGTAACACACTACGAAATGGACAAAGTCCGACAATTATTCTAATATATTTTTTGTTTATACATTATTTTTATAGACGGACATATTTAAGTAAATGCTCTGTTTATAATAAACAATATTAACAACATTTGAATATCCGAGAATTTTTCATAGCAAATATGTGTTCAGAAATAAAACCTGTATCCTACACGGAAACGTCATAAAGCCTGATGTGCTATACCAGTTTAGCTACAATGGAGCGTCTGGTTAACAATGTCAATTTTACTGTTTTTAACCTACAATCTTCTATGATTTTCCTCGAAAATTCATTTCTGCTTGAAGCGTATTCAAACGTAAACAAATGACGTCACACACTACGAAATGGACAAAGTCCGACAATTATTTTAATATATTTTCTGGTTACACGTTCTTTTTATAGATACAAATATTTAAGTAAATGCTCAGTTTATAATAAACAGTATTAACGACATTTACCGGCCTGAATGTCCGAGAAATTTTTATAGAAAATATGTGTCCTCCGACAGGCCATATGAGGGTTCTGTGTAGTATACAGGTTCGAGTCCTGTTGGAGGACGCATACTATCTATGAAAATTTCTCAGACATTCAGGCCGCTAATTATTGTTAATACTGTTTATTATAAACAGAGTATTAACTTAAATATTTATGTGTATATAAACCATATTTATTATAAAACCCAGGTTGAGTGTGTGTAAATTTGTAAGTATCTGAAATATTAAATTCTTAAGTACAATCGACAATACTGGGTAAATTGTCGCCATTTTATTTTTTTTAATTTCGCGCATGCGCGTAGTTTGTTTTTGATTTTGTCAACCTCACGTATAGTAGGGTCAGTTAGGGACCGTCTGTGAGAAAAAAAAACATCACATTGACGCAATTCCCTCAGCAATAAATTTGGAAAGGGTATACTGTAATGCTTGGCATTATTCGCACCGAGAGTTCCAATTTCAGAGTGTCTGTGTGTCAGTCTGAGTACAGTGCAAAGGATTCGGAAAGATTTGGATGACATATCCTGTCGATATCACTGTGTTTTGTGTGACCACTTGTGATGGCGTCGTTATGCATCCAATCATCTTCCCGCATAGACTCAGACTCAATACAGAAGCCTACATCATATGACTTGAGAAAGTAGTACTTCCGAGGGTCAAGAGGGTGGCTGCCGGAAGAGCCGATATCACGGCACCATGACACACAAGCAGGAGAATCCAGTAATGAATGTCCACATGAGACCACATCGCCCCTTACATCTGGTTATCTAACTCACCAGACTGCAAATCCCTTGATTATTATGAGTGAGATGCAGTTGAACGAGAGAGCAAAAAAAAAAAATTCTTTATAACATCAAAGATGAACTGAAGGCAAGGATTATGCCAGAATTCAGCAACTTAAACAAGGGACCCTCAGGAAGATTTGCAGGTGATTATGATGTCGCGTGGAATCCGCGGTTGAAGCAAATGACGATTTTATTGAATATCTTTACTCTTTAGTACTTCAAGTCATTTTTTGTTCAGTTTTGGTAAATATATCTGTTAAACTGCGATGTCAATTTTATTTTCATTTTTGCGTAATTTAGACGACAATTTATCCATTGCATCCTATTGATAGTATTCTAATAGAGTTAATACCTGCCATAGATGTTATCGGTGGACAGTTGTCTTACACAAGTTGTGATATAGCGAAGGGGTGTGTTTATCCATCTTCAAGTCGGTGTCTAAGAAGACAGATGCGAAATGATGTCAGTTGCATCAGGCAGTCAGTTTAACGATGCACGTAGCTAAATCTGCTCCTAAGGAAGCGAGTATACTGTGTTATCCTAGACGATTTCTGACTTGTATTTTAATAAGTCTGCCATTCGTACGTCCATGATTACTACCACGTAGGGTTTGTTCCTGTGGGCACAACGACATGATGTAATGGTCAGAAATTACGACTGTATAGTGAGTTTCATCCTCACAGGGTGCCCGGTACATTCGGCTTTTTGCCATAATTAAACTATGCTTAGCATATAACACCTGTCCTCACTGTTTGCCACACACTTGCGGCCATAGAAAATAATTTAGAGACTTTGACGTTTTTTAATGGTTCAGAAAGCATGTCTAGGTAGACCAATAACGATTGAGTAGTGAGAAATATCCTCATGCTGCTGTACACATTCGCCCTTGCGACATAATGCAGACATGTTTAGCAAATTACATCTATTTTTACTGGTTGCTCCACAATTACGACCTTAGAAAATCATTTGGGTAATCGTTAGCATGCATTTTTCGCTATATCAATAACAACTGAGTTGTGAAGTCAGTTATTTCCTCGCTTGATGTCTCGTAATATCGGCGTTTTGTCATATCTAAGCTACGATTAGCAAATCACATCGATCCTCAAAAAGTGTTCTAATCTTTCGGTTTTTTGCTACATCTAAGCTATGCTCAAAAAATATCAAGGCTTTGTGCTTCTGTGCACTTACGGATTATTAATAGAATCGAAATAATATTTCTGCAATTTAATAGTGCTGACCTTGCATCTCAGCCTTCTAATCGCTATAAAGTAATTGCCATCTGCCATTACTATGAACATTTTCATGGAGTGTGTTCTGATAAGCTTTCCTTTTTGATAAATCAAGGTAATGAATTTAAGCGCAGTCATAGTTGGGCAATTATGTGTCCTAATTTGTTGGAATTGCTAAATGTCACTGTAAGGTCTGTGCGAATAGTACCTTCTTACGCACTTTTTGTTTGTGGAATAACTTCCAGCTTCTTGCTTTCCTGTTAAAAGCAATCTGTAAAAAGACAAACGCAACATCAATTCGCATCTTCTGTCCTCATGAAGCTAGTTTCTTTTTTACTATTACATTTCTCCTGAGTTACGTGTTTCTCACTTTCTTTTAATCTCTGCAAACATTTGCCTCTTTTTTATACTAATGTTCACCGAATACAAGACCCAAGGTAGAGATTTAAATTGTGTTATTGCATGAAGGCAAAAAAAGGTAAAAATTGAAGTTCATTAGCCGATGAAGAAAAAATAACGTTGTTGTATCCTATCGGTTGTCCTAGATTAAAAAAACAACTGGAAGAAAAAAACTGAACTGGCGTTGTTGTAAGACTGATATAAAAGATACATAAAGCAGCATAAGCATTCCGATTTCACGGCCATGAAAAGCTATGTTTTGTATCAGATCCCGCGCGAGCGGGGACTGGGTAAATTTTGAAAAGTGACCTGAGCGTACGAGCTCGGGTTCCCCACGTTAAATAATTGAACTTGAGTCGCATACCTCCACATTAGAGGGGAGCTGTGGGTAAATACTCATGCAGCCCGCGGGCATGACAATCTAAGACAACGTTTGTGCTCGATCCGGCCTAAGCGTGGGCTGGGTAAATTTGGACCAGTAATCAGAGTCTACGCGCTATGGTTGCCCACGTTAAATAACTGACTTTGTGGCACATCCCGCCTCAGTGTGCACAGGATGTGGGTAAATACCAATGCCGTCCACACCCCAGATACTAGGATCAAAGAGTCAAGTGGACCTGAACACCTGGATTAAGTTTTGAGACTGATCCCGTGCAAGCGGGAGCTGGATAAAAATTGACCAACATTTTGACCAGTGTCCCGATTGTACAAGCTCGGGTTCCCCACGGTAAATAACTGACTTTGTGTCGCATCACGACCCAGTGTGGGCAGTGTGGGTAAACACCCATGCCGTTTTCGCGGCGATTAAAAGCTAACAAAAGTTTTGTGCCCGATCCCGCGTAAGATGTTGCTGGGTATATTTTAACTAGTGGCCCAAGTATATCCGTTCGGGCTCCCCATGTTATATAACTGATCTTGTGTCGCATCCCACTCTAGTGGGTGGTAGGGCTCTGGTCAAATACCCATGCCGTTTCTGATTTGTGTCTGAACGAGCATAAGCGGGGATGGGCAAACTCTGACTAGTGACCTGAGTGTACGTGCTCGTCTGCCCTACGTTAGATAACTAACCTTGAGTTACACCCCGTCTCTTTGAGGGAGCATGTTTTATATAGCTGCCTTCTGCGACCAAGATGTAAGAATCAAAATGTAGTATCTTTTCCGCAGACATGACATAATTTATGACAGATCCCGCGTAAGCAACGCATGGATATATTTTGACCTATTACCTGAGTGTACGCGGTCAAGTTTTCTACGTTAGCTAACTGACCTTGTGTCGCATCCCATCTCAGTGGTCAGACATGGGTAAATAGCCGCGTTCCGCGGTCCAGAATCTATGATCTAACTGTAGTATCCGTTCAGCGTATATGACCAGCTGAGACAAGCTTTGTGTCTGATACTTCGTAAGCGGGGGCAGAATAAATTTTGTTAAATGACCCAAGTGTAATAACTGACAAGAATAAGCGAGATTGTGTGAATCCCGTCTCAGTGAGGAGACATGGGTAAATAGCTGCATTTGCGGATAGCGTCGCAGCTGAGAAGAATAATGCTTTGAGGTGCCCGGTCTTGGGACATCACAACTGACTATTACATGTGCTTGAGTAATTTTTCTACCTGGTCCGAGTATACGGGATCGGGTTCCCTTCTGTCGCATCGTGCTTTAGTAGGGAGACATTGGTAAATAACTGCCTTCAGTAGCTTCCGTCTGTGGACACAAAATAATATTTTGAGGTGCCAGACCTTGGGAAAGAATTTCTCCGAGGCTGCTCTAACTCATTGCACTAGAGACGAGGATAGTTGCTCGCAACCCTGGGTAGCGCAACAGAGGTTTACGAGGGCTTGGAGTATTTTTGTTTTCGGACCTGTCCCAAGTGTACGCGAACGGGTTCCCCACATTATCCCTGACCTTGTATTGAATCTACTCTCAGTAGGTCGGCATAGGAGAATAACGGCGCTCCGAATCTCAGATGACTAAGATCACTGTGTAGTATATATGTCAGCAGTTTCAGCAGCATCTGACTGCTGTGCACGGATTCAGTCATCAGCAGCAGTTCTAGCTAGCCAGCTGTCATTATCTTCCACTTGCTATCGGCCGTCTCTCCAGTAATCTCCAGCTATCTCCAGATAGGCCTCCAGCTCATGCCGCTCCAGGAATCCTTGTCAACGACGTGCAATAAACTGTCTTTTACAGGACAATATGCTTTAGTAATTTCTGTTACGAAATCCCAAAGTATAAAGATATGAAAAAATAGAAAGTAGGTTTCGCGCAGATATGAACACACGAACAGGGGGCGACGAACAACAAGCATAATATTAACTTTTGTATATGACAAAATAAAACATATAGGAAGAGTTTGGTGTGAGAGATGTACAATTGATAATGGATGTCAGTCCAAATTTTTGTTTCAGAAATTTGGAGCTCGAATGTTCGTAATGACTAAGTTTTAGTAGAATGTTTACAAAACTTAGTTGTTCTTTCTTCCGCAATATAAAATGTAATATTCCAGAATAATATTTTGATTCAGTTTGCCCTTGGTGACATGAATTGCATCCGAGATTAAATTACGATGATTTCTTTTTATTTCTTTGGTGATGATCTTCCTTTATGCTTTACAGATTATATAGTCAAAGATGGCTATTGCCAGTTATCTCCAAGTGTCCGAGAGCACGTTTCTCTATGTGGTACATGAGGAAATTTGGGCCAAGTCATACATGTGGAGGAAGAGCTGTTCATGCGAGGACACAGACGCAAGAAAAACGATTAATTAAAACATCCTCAAGAAGCTGTTTGATTTTCTTTTAATTTATTTACCAGAATCAATAAGTGCAGGTGGTTATGTGTGTAGACTTTTGACATCCTCTTTTTATGTGCTTCAAGATTTCCACTTCTCTGATGAATGGTGAAGGACACATCTTGCCACTCCACTTCTTTCAACCATAGCACCAACTGAATGCTACTGGCTACACTGTAGTGTTCGAAACATTTGTGAAACCCTGGAACTTGTACACGATGGAAGCCGTTTCAGCACTACTCACAAAGTTGTGTTGACCCAAGATTGGATGAATCTACAAGTCTTGCATTTTCTCTCTCTCTCTACCTCTTGCTCTCTCTCTACCTCTTGCTCTCTCTCTACCTCTCTCTCTCTCTCTCTCTCTCTCTCTCTCTCTCTTTCATATCTCCCGACCGTGGATCGCGAAATGTTTTGGGGTTCGGAGATGAAAGACACCAACAAAGATAATTTGAACTTATCTAGTTTATTAATGTCGACGTGTATGTCTTCTAACCAGCCAGTGGAGTCGCTCTCTCTCTCTCTCTCTCTCTCTCTCCCCACTGGGGAGCAGTTTGTTGAGATGAAAGAAAACATGTCTACATTGTTCGACGGATAAGGATCAACTGTCTGGAAACCGTTTCTCTATCTATCGTTCTCGCGCTGGATCAGCCAATCAAAATCGACTTCCTTATTTTGTCTTTTATTTGATCACTAAGGTCAACCTGAGGAAGTCAGAGCAGAGATACGCTTCCTCCGAAATATAAGGAAAAGACTGGAGATAATGACTAACATTGCATTTAAACTTTGTGTTGTATAGCCACCCCTCTTGCTGGGAGGTTTTGTTCACTGCGCTAATTGATACAATTTTGTATAGACCCTTGGACGTCGGTGATTGCTCGATAATAAAGTTGCATTCTTCTTTCTCTCGTCGTCTCCCGGTCGGTGGTCATTAGTTGTTTTCGTTCACAGATTAAAGACCTTCAAATAAATGAATTTTAACTTGTCTAGGTTATTAACGTCGACGTATACATCTAACTAGCCAGTGAGGTCGCTCTCTTCCTCCACTGGGGAGCAGTTTCAGTCACGAAAGTCAACACGTCTACATTGCTTGACGGGTAATAACAGACATCCTGAAAAAAAACACCCAAAAAACAACTTTTCTATATCTCTATCATTCCCGCGATCGTTCAGCCAATCAAAATCGATTACAAACCTAAAATATATCAGCCTTTCTCTCATCCGTGGAAACCAAAGATGTATCCATTTTTTCGTTCTTGTTAAACCATGCCTATATTTTACATGGCATGTCTAATCAAAATGACTTCGGAGCTAAAAATCGTCTGCAGTCGCCCTCTCACAGACGTGCCGTCGCCTCCCTCTGTCTTCTTTATAAATACTTTCATGGCAACTGCTCCGAGGAGCTGCTTTCCCTGGTTCCCAATCTTCATGAATTTAAGCGTTCTACTAAGTTGGCATCTCGCTCTCACCCTTCCACTGTCGAAACTGTTAAATGTAGCCGTCTCTTCTACTCCAGTGGAACTCCCTCCTGTTTTCTTGTTTCTCCAATAGCTATAATCCCCAACTATTCAAATGTAATGTCAATGGATTTCTCCAGAAGCCTTGATCTACCCCCTATTCTTCTCTTCATCCTTTCCTCTATCACTCCTATTGGGTCTCGCTCCAAATCTATGTAACCCCTTGCGTGTCAATGGCTTCCCGCCATGCTTGGGGTGAAAAGTAAAAAAAAAATGTACTGGACAAATCTGATATACCATGAAAAATAAATCAAACCAATCTATCTATCTATCTATCTATCTATCAGCCGGTTGATATCTACCTATCTATTTATTCATCTGTCAGCCAGTTGATATCTATCTATCTATCTATCTATCTATCTATCTATCTATCTATCTATCTGTCAGCAGGTTGATATCTACCTATCTATCTATTCATCTGTCAGCCGGTTGATATCTATCTATCTATTAGGTTGGTTCAAACATAATGACGTAGTAATGTCGGTTTTCGACGTATTTTTTAACGTCAAAAACGACATTATTACGTAATCATTTTTGCACCAACCTAATATCTATCTATTCATCTGTCTGTCAGTCTGTCTTTTCTAACTATCTAGCTGTTCTATCTATCTTTTCTCTCTGTCTATTTATCTATCTGTTTTATCTATCGTTTCTTTCTATCTCTCTGTATATCTATCTTTTCGATTTTTAGTGAACAATGGTACAACTATGGTATCGTTTCTCTTATATTCCGTTTATTTTTCTCACATTTCTTTTTTTTTCTTTTTCGTTTTTTCTATCTTTCCTTCCTTTCTTGTCTTTACTTCCATTTCATATATTCTCTTTAACGTGAATATATTTCGACGCCACTGCTATTTCTTCGAGCATTATGTACATTTTGCCTTGTTTAAATTTTGTTTTCACACATTCTTTACGCCAATCATCAATCAATACATTCCGTCTATTCATTTATATCTATCTATTCCTAAGACGAACAATGAAGATGTTAAGATCTCTTCGTTACGTATGTTGCTCAACGTTAATTCTTATTGACTCTTTTATTCACTTGTACGATATGTAAATATTATTTCAGGATTAATCGTCTAATCTCTTACGATGCCATATGAAATGTATTCACTTTGCTACCAAAATTCCCGCCTCTGGTATCTTTCTTCTAGAATTTCCCACTTTTTATTCAGGAGATAACTTTAAACAAAACATGGCGGCTAAAGTTAATCATTGCCAAACTTTTAAATAGAACTCACGTTCAAATCTCGTATAATTCTCGGCTAGTGGAACGTTATCTTTGCCATTTTACCCGTAGGTTACATTGGTACATCGTTAGTTGTTTTTTGTTTTTTTTATTGTATTTAATATTTCTGTTTCTAGTAAACAAAGTGAAAGAAAATGTTGCTGATTATAGATTTTCTTATACTGAATTTAAAATAAAACAATCCCAAACCAGACAAATGAAAACTGAATAAATTTAACCATACAATTTCGGCTTCGTCTTACAGTCAATTTCATCAGATTTCCGTGCAAACGCACGTTAATATGGCGTCTGTTTGTTCGGGGAAATATTTCAGTTAAATAATAAATAGTGCTATGTATTATAGAAAGAACTTCAAGACAAATTTATGTAGTCATAAAACTTTACAGAAAATAATTATTGATGATTTCGCTTGTATATGAATGTTTGATTACTTTAACTGTCGCAGTTTTCGTCATTGTCACTGCAGATTTATTATATGATTTTTTCGTTTTTCTTGCCTATATAGTTTTCATCAAGCTTCAAAATATTGACTGAAAAAAAAAGTGGAATTATAGAATTGTCAGTAGCTACTTTTGGTTGGTTATGTGACTCCTGAGAACCGACCATTGTGTCATTCTTTCTTCAGTGCATACAATTCGGACGAATGAGGTTTTCGTGGTTATAAAAAGCAATACAGGGACCAGATCAGGACTGATTTGAAGCGATGTAATATTCCCAAACCTATTGGAAAAGATGAATATTGATTGGCTCCGTAGAAAATGTCTATGGATTACCGTCAAACATATCAAACACAGAATCCTTCATGTGTTATAATCCAAGATATTAGGTTGGTGCAAAAATAATTTCGTTTTATCACATAGTAACATATGTTAGAAAACGAAATTATTTTTGCACCAACCTAATTTTTACGAATGTCTTCGTACAGAAAAATGTGCCTCTCCTGTGTTGGTCTAATTAGAACCCATCTAACGTGTTTGGAAAGGGCTTGGAAAAAAATCTGCAGTGACAATGACGAAAACTGCGACAGTTAAAGAAATCAAACATTCATATACAAGCGAAATCATCAATAATTATTTTCTGTAAAGTTTTATGACTACATAAATTTGTCCTGAAGTTCTTTCTGTAATACATAGCACTATTTATTATTTAACTGAAACAAACAGACGCCATATTAACGTGCGTTTTCACGGAAATCTGATGAAACTGACTGTAAGACGAAGCCAAAATTGTATGGTTAAATTTATTCACTTTTCATTTTTCTGGTTTGGGATTGTTTCATTTTAAATTCAGTATAAGAAAATCTATAATCAGCAACATTTTCTTTCACTTTGTTTACTAGAAACAGAAATATTAAATACAATAAAAAAACAACAACTAATGATTTACTAATGTAAACTACGGGTAAAAAGATAACGTTCCACGACCCGAGAATTATACGAGATTTGAACGTGAGCTCTATTTAGTAAATACTAGTAATTTTGTAGACGCTCCATCTATTTAAAAAAATTACTTCGCACTGAATCTTCTACGTATGTTTTCTTGAGTACGCGAGCCAGTAGTAAACACTTGTTAAATAAAACGAAGGCGTTTACTTATCCACTATAAATAGCTTTAGAAGTAAGAAAACTTTAAAAGTAAAATCTATTAATTCTTTCGAAAGTGCTCCGTTTATGTTTATGGATGCGAATCTGTGAAGATGTAAAGTTCAAGAAAATCTAACCGATCTAATGTGCTTTAAAACAAATAAAACCATGCTTGGCTTTGAAGCTCTTCGTAGCCAAGTGGTCAAAGCATGGTGGATCAGACGGTGGTTTATCCAACAAAAGATGAGAGCCCAACGTTAAATAACAGCCGCAGGGCACATTTCTTTAAAATTATCTTGAATGGGCAAACTAGTAAATGGATAAATAAGCGCATCGTCTCCTTTGGTTTCCGTAGCAGGTAGATTAAGCGTGAGTGTAGTTGCTAGACTAATGCCAAACTGGCTTTGAATTAAGAATTCCCATATTCTAAATTGCGTATTAAACCATATCAGAGAGTCAGTCCGTCTTGCTATTACGCGTCTTAAGTGTTTGTTTCATTCACTTGACGGTTTTGAAAACCAGCAAAGCACAAATTCTAGATAGATAGCTGAACATACAATAAACAAACTGAGATAGATAGATAGATAGATAGATAGATAGATAGATAGATAGATAGATAGATTATGAACAAATTGAGATAGATAGATAGATTATGAACAAATTGAGATAGATAGATAGATTATGAACAAATTGAGATAGATAGATAGGTAGATAGATAATGAACTAATTGAGATAGATAGATAATGAACAAATTAACACAGATAATGAAGAGTTAGAGAAAGAGATAGAGCGAGAGATAGATAGATAGATAGATAGAGAGAGAGAGATAGAGAGGTATATAATGAACATAGATACATAGATAAATAGATAATGAACAGACTAATATAGATAATAAACAGACAAATACATATACGTACTGAGAAAGAAAGAAAGAAAGAAAGAAAGAAAGAAAGAATGAATGAATGAAAGTATGTTAGATAGATAGGGAAGAAACTGTCATTAAAAATGCGATTGATACATATGACCAGTGACATAAATAAATAAATGGTGATGGTAATATTAACCGTTTCCTGATAAGGAAACTTTCAGCATTATTTGATTTATCTTCCAGTGCCAAATAAATTACATTTTACTTCACTCCCTGGCTATTGGGCTGGAATCAACGTGAAATTCATTGACCAAGTATTCAATGCTTCTGCCTCTTAAATTTTGTAAAATCTTTCTCCCAAAATATTTCTTCGGGAAAATAGATTTGTTGAGTCCATTAGCGGTTAATGCTCTACCCACTGTTAGCTGGAGAGGTTTGTTCCTTCCTTGATCTTTTTTGGGGTAGTGTGGGCCGTCGACATATTAAGTTATTATCCTTTCTTAGAGTTATCCATTTTAATTGTTGCTGTTGTTGAAAGTGTTGTGGTGTCTACTATCTCGCACAGTTCTTTGTATGTAATTCTATTAATTCTGTCTACGTGGTTCGATAAATGATGATACTCTACACACTTCGCCCACTCGAAAACATGTTTAAGCACCGAACTGACAAAGCGGCAGTATATAGCCGACATTTTAGATTGGCCGATAGATAGACGCCTTGGTCTGTATGCATTATGTATATAAGTAAATTATGTGGAACATACGGCCAATAGTTTTCGTAGCAAATATGTTATACGGGGTGGAGTTGTGTGGCCAGACATTTGGCCGACGGACATTTGGTCGAGCGACATTTGGCCGACGGATATTTGGTCGAGCGACATTTGGCCGAACGGACATTCGACTGACGGGCATTTGGCCGACGGATATTTGGCCGATGGATATTTAGCCGTTGGACATTTGACCGATAGATATTTGGCTGATGGACATTTGGCCAACGGATATTTGGCCAATGGATATTTGGCCAATGGATATTTGGCCGTCAGACATTTGGCCGAAGGATATTTGGCCGATGGATATTTGGCCGATGCATATTTGGCCGTCGGATATTTGGCCAATGGACTTTTGGCCGTCGGACATTTGACCGATGGATATTTGGCCGATGAGCATTTGGTCGACGGACATTTGGCCGACGAACATATGACCGAAGGACATTTAGCCGTCGGACATTTGTCCAAAGGATATTTGGCTGATGGACATTTCACCGAAAATGTACAAATAATAATAGTCACAAGCAATACTTTAATTATTTTAATTAGCAGTATTATAAAGTAGAATAGGACTAATAATTACTACTGAATATCAAGAGATTAAATTACTAAATTCAAAGTTAATAGTTAAGAAGTTAAAATTTAAATTTAAAAGTTTTCTTATTTCAATATTTGTTTATTGAAATTAGTACTTGGGTAAAAAGTAGCACCAAGTTATTTAAATTCGTATTTGACAGTAAGATAGAATCTAGTTCATCCCTTTAAGATAATGATCATTAAAAGAAAAATTGAAAGATCTTTCATATCGTAAAAGCTTAAGATTTTTGCTGCAGTAAAATCTGCTTTTTCTCAAAACACTTATCATCCTACAGTAATATTTGAAGTAAAATATAATATATACAGAACAGATTTTTTAAAAAGTTAATACAGTAAATACATATAGATATATGTTGCACATTGCGATAAAGTGTGTGACATATATGTAAGTATGCCTCTATATTTCGGTTAAATGTCCGTCGGCGAAACGTCCGACAGCCAAATATCAACCAGCTAAATGTCCGACGGCCAAATTTCCGACGGCCAAATGTCCATCGGCCAAATGTCCATCGGCCAAATGTCCATCGGTGAAATATCCGTCGGCCAAATGTCAGATAGCCAAATGTCCGACGGCCAAATTTCCGACGGCCAAATGTCCATCAGCTAAATATCCATCGGTGAAATATCCGTCGGCCAAATGTCAGACAGCCAAATGTCAGACGGCCAAATGACCAACGGTCAAATATCTGACGGATCTATTTCCATCGGCAACGTGTCCGATAGCCAAATGTCCATCGGCAAAATGTCCGAACTCAATGAAAACGTTTCCTAACATTATATATATTTTTAGTGATACTATTAGGATGGTGCGAAAATAATGTCGTTTTCTCACATAAAGTTAAACGCCAAAAAACGACATTATTTTAGCACCAACCTAATAATTAAAATACTTTAAGTATTGCTTGTTATTATTTTTACTTGTACTTTTTCGGTGGAATGTCAGCAAAATGCCCGTTTGGCCGAATGTCTCTTCACCAAATGTCTGACGGCTAAATGTCCGAGTACCGTGGAGTTGTCAGACGAAGAGGCAACTGGTTTTGAATTCAGAATTTTGTTTGTTCTAAATTGGCTGCTATACAAAATCAGAATCAGCAAGCTTGCCCTTACGGGAGTGAAAAGATATCTCGTCTACAGTCACATTCTCATAATCGTGTCGTAGCACCATTTTCTCTTTTCTATTAGGTTGGTGCAAAAATAATGACGTAATAATGTCGTTTTTTGACGTTACAAAATACGTCAAAAAACGATATTATTACGTCATTATTTTTGCACCAACATAATACAAATATTTTCATGGCGACTGCGCGGGCGAGCTACTTTCACTTGTGCCCCAACTGCATGAATTTAAGCGTGTTACTAGGTTGACAGCTCGGTCCCACCCCCTTTTACTGTCGAAAGAATTAAATGTAACCACCTCTTCTACTCCAACAACCTCTTCTCTTGCACTTCCCGACATTGTAACTCCCTTCCTCTTACTTGCTACCCTGATGGCTATAATCTTCAAATATTTAAATTCAAAGACAATCGACTTCTTCTTATGCCTTGATCATGATCACCGTCTTTCTCTATATCCTTTCTTCAAACACTCTTTACTCTTTGTTGTGGTTTCCGAGATGAAATCGGTCTTCAAGGAATGACAAACGCAATAATTAAATATAAGAAATAAAATGCATTTACACAAACATACAAAGAGTAATATTGTTAGTAAGTCCAGCAACGTGGTTAGTAGCAAATACAGATATATATATACAGTCTCGAAGTAGGACTTCCTTAGAGTCTACGTGCTTGTAACTGACTTCTACAAGAGGTTACCTCACACTATCTCCGTTCGTATATTCTCTCACTCTCCGTATATCCACTCTCTATCCGACTACCGACTGTAACTCTGGGTATTTAACGGCAGCAGTCCATGTACACTTGGTAGAGTCCACTTATGTAAAAAAGGGGTGGACCCCATAACACTCTTACTCTCTGCAACCCCTTGCGATCTAGTGGAACTATCGCCTTTCTTGGGGGTGAAATGATTAAAAAAAAACGTGAAACATAAAACTTGTCTGAAACGAGTCGTCTAGAGTTAGAACTCGGTATGTCAATTTGTATTCTCCCGATGATAATCTCAATAATAGATAATGTGCATTTAGTATATACGATAGAAGGGACATAACTCTTTCGTGCAGAGCAGATGCAAGTGACGTTTTCAATAGAAATTTGTGTTTGCCTTGAAAAAAAAAATGGTGACTCATATTTGAAACAAATAATGAAATAAAAATCCGTTTAAGCCTTAAAGCATCTATGAAATGAAACAAAAAAAAAAGAAAGAGAGAAATTAATGTTCCAAAATACATATTTCGAAATAAATAGCTTCTAATTTGGCCTGGCTTTCTTCCCCCCCCCCTCCACCAAATGACGTGGAAAACAGTTTTGTAAATTATACGGACGACAAGCAGATCTGAAAATTAATTAAAACACAAATTAAATCATTATCAATGAATGTTATTGACAGTGAGAGTTATTTTAAACATGGTCATTATTATTGGTAATGATAGGAATTCTTAAAACACGGGAAGTGGTAGCATTTCTCTTGATGTGGGAGGTGTTATCATTCTGTTTTAGGGCTGAGGAGGAGAATTCTTTTCTGAGTGCTGTAATATAAGGCAACAACTGTAATGAGTCCAATATAGTTTGAATTTTGAAAGGATGTGAAGAAGGGATGTAACAAAAATGAACTGAAATAGAAGACATGAATAAATGCAAATTCATTCGAAGCAAACAAAGAAAAACAAGATTAGTTATGGAAAATAAATTACAAAAAATGCAAACTTGAAAGGAGGAAGTTATGAAACGAAAATTACAAGGTAACCAAAAACTCCTTGCAGTCTTTTTATCTATTAGAAAAAAAGACGTATACAGAAAATGTAACATACCGTTAATCCTCATGGTAATCCCCATCGATATTCAGAAAGTTTTGCCAACTTGCCTCGAACTGCGCAAAGCTCCGGCTGTAAAAATCAGGTGTCCCCGAGGTAATGAATCTGTGAGTACCTGTCGTAAGTCTGTCTCATTTACTAAGGATTTCCCACAAAGACGGTTGCTCAGGAAATGGAAGAGATAGTAATCTTTTGGCAAAAGAGCCTGGAAGTAAGATGGATGGCACAATGTTTCACAGCGAAGTTGGCGTATACTGATCCCTGGCCACCTACCACACGTGAGGCCTGGCATTGTTATGAAGGAATAGTATACCCTAGGTATTAACCAATGCTGACCTCTTTCTGCTTCAGTGCCTGCCGCACACGTTCCAACTGCTTCAAATTCAAGTCCGCAGTGATGTTTTGATCGGTTCGTAGCCGAGCATAGTGCACCACATGTCGACTCGTCCACCGGATAGAGAGCATGATCCTGCGTGGGTGTAGACGTGATATTCTTGCGTAGGGCGCTACATTTCGACTCGTCCACCATATAGAGGGCATGATCTTGCGTGGTTGTAAAGATGATCTTTTGTGCGTGGCAACGCATTTCGACTCGTCCACCAGATAGAGAGCAAGATCTTGAGTGGTTGTAGATGTGATCTTCTGGCGTGTGTCACTACATTTCGGCTCCTTCACCAGATAGAGGACATGATCTCGCGTGGGTATAGAGGTGATCCTGTTGAATGCGGCACAGGTTCGACTGGTATTAACCAATTCCTGACTCGCTTAGTAGTGTCGTACATGACCACTTTTCTTCACTGGTTAGCACTTGATCAAAATGAGAATCTTGTGGTGCCAAGAAAGCAACGAGAAACAGGCTTCGTTGTACTTGTTGGGTTCCAACAATGTGTAAAGTTCCCACTCGCTTAATTTATACGCTTTCTTTATGCGGTGCAGGTAATGTTTGATCTTTCTTCCAAAACTTGGAAGCGTTCGACAAACTCACCACAGATTTGACTGTTGTTCACCTTCAATCCCTCTTATAAGGCCTCATTATCCAGCGCCTGTAGCCGCGCACTGTGTGTTTATTCAGAAAAGGAAAATCTCCTAACCTGAGCTTCTGAATCCAATACTTGCTGGCGTGTTCACTCACATCATTATCCCCAGTGGCTTGACGTATTCGGCTACTTGTTGCAGTTGGAGGAACCGTTCATCTTAAAGTTATGAAGCAAAAACTCTGAACATGTTTCTTCGCCGTTGCTTGAACTATGACTGGTGTGTGTGCGGAACACACCTACATTTGTCAAAAACAATGCACGCAATCCAATTTACACCGCTTTTAGTGCAAGTGTCTCATTCATTTGCGTATCCGTGATCAGTTCTTCACATACGACATATAAAACAGAAGGAGGTTTGGTTACCTTATAGAAAGAAAGAAAGAAAGAAGCAGGGATACACAGGAGTAGATTGATGAATAAATATCTAGCTGATATTAAAGAAAAGAAAGAAAGAAAAAAAGAAAGAAAGAAAGAAAGAAAGACAATCTTAACAAGAAACAGAAAAAAAGACTTAAAAAAGAAAAAAAGAAAGGAATGAAGAAAGAAAGAAAAAACAATATTAGAACAGAAAATATTTTGAAAAGAAATATAAACCTGGAAAGAGAAAGTTCTGAAAGGAAATAAATAAATAAAGAAAGAAAGAAAGAAAGAAAGAAAGAAGCAGGGATACACAGGAGTAGATTGATGAATAAATATCTAGGTGATATTAAAGAGAGAAAAGAAAGAAAGAAAGAAAGAAAGAAAGAAAGAAAGAAAGAAAGACAATCTTAACAAGAAATAGAAAAAAAAGACTCAAAAAAGAAAAAACAATATTAGAACAGAAAATATTTTGAAAAGAAATATAAACCTTTATTAGAGAAAATTCTGAAAGGAAAGAAAGAAAGAACAAAAGAAAGAATTGACAGAGAGAAAGAAAACATTTAACAAAGAAAAAAAATACGTGCTAAAAATCACAATGAAAAAACTTTAAATACCATTGAAAAAAACCGAAAGAAAAAAGGCGTAAAAAGAAAGAATTAAAAACAAAGAATAAGATTAAAATATAAAATAAATATGAAAATCAAAACTGATAAGAGAAAATTCTGAAAACGAAAGAAAGAAATTTTGAAAATAGATTTGAAAAATGAGTTGAAAAGAAAAAAATAGTGAAAAATGTCGATAAATGAACGAAAGAAAAAATTAAGAACAAAAGAAAAAGAAGCAAACAAAGATAAGAAAGAAAGAAAGAAATTCGAGATTGAAATAGGACAGAATGAAATAAAAACAAGCATAATGAATTATTAATAATTGCAATTATTAGATACGTAGCATAAACGAAAAGAAAATATAGAGAGATATCAAAGAAATAAATAATTACAGAAAATTACACAAATACACACACATATACACACACATACACACACATATATATATATATATATCAATCACTGTGTAATTGCACATATATGTATGCGTGCCTGTGCATTTTAGTATGAATATGTGTTAATGTGTATAAAAGAATGAAGTAATATTCATGAATGAAAGCAAAGATAAAATGAAAATAAAGCGAATTGATATGGACGCGTACAAATTATGTAAAACAAGAGATTTTGTGAAAAGTAATTAAAATTAAATGAGGACTCGTTCTAACACCCATTACGCAAATAAATCTCAAGTTATATGGAATTAAAAAAAAAAGCAGCAATGTATTAATAGGACGACGAACGAAAAGAAAAATGCTGATAGCACAGTTTTTGTAGGATATAACAGGTTCAGAGTGTGGGTAAGGGGAAGACGAAGACATTGCTTATTGGATGTTTTTGCAGTGGAACGGAAATAAAGCCGTTTACATTATCGTGGAAAGAGTTCTTTCTGTCCTTCCTTTTCTTTTCTTTTTCTAATCTTCCATTATTATTTTTTTCTTTTTCTCTTTCTTACTATCATTCTTTCGTATTCTTTCACACACTCTCCTCACTTTTTTACTGTCTCTTTTCGTTTCTATGTTCTCTACAACCCTTATGTCTTGAATTGAATTGGTTGCTATTGTTAATAATGAGAATGCATAGCAGTGTTAATTTTCCTGACTTACTTGGCAATGTCTGTGTATGTGTGCGTGGATATATGCTTTTATGTATATGTCTGTGCCCCACGGATAAAAAAAAATCAGCCCTCAATGGCTCAAAAATAAATACTTAAACTGAAATACACGGGCAATTCCTTACAGAAGACAAAAAAAGAAAAAAGAAAGCTGCAAACATATTAGCCAGCAACTGATATGTGTACGGTAACATATTCGTGCGTAAGCGTTCAACTGTAGGATATTTATTTAATCTAAATGTTGAGCTAACTATATAAGTGTATGTTATTTACAAATACTCCAGAACATATAGATAATTAGAAAGCTTACAGACAGAAATTACATTATATTACATCAAGTTTTCAAGCGATGAAAAATGATAGAGAAAATTGTAGTTTATTGATATATATATATATATATATATATATATATATAGATAGATAGATAGATAGATAGATAGATAGATAGATAGATAGATAGATAGATATGAAAAAATGAAATAGATAGATATATAGATAGATAGATAAATAGATATGAAAATATGAAATAGATAGATAGATAGATAGATATGAAAAAATGAAATAGATAGATAGATAGATAGATAGATATGAAAAAATGAAATAGATAGATAGATAGATAGATAGATAGATATAAAACCACTATGATAGCATATATGGGTATAATGACAGACAGATAACCAAACAGGGCGCAAACACACACACACACACACACATATATATATATATATATTTAGAGATAGATAGATAGATAGATAGACAGACAGATAGACAGATAGAGAGAGAGATAGATAGATAGATCTGCACAAGAGAAAATAAAAATTTTAATGTGAATCTAGAAAATCTCTTCGTAAGATGATTGAAAATTGTTGAGTCTGCGTTTAGGATTGACCCTCATAAGAACAGATTTCTAAAAAATAAATAAATAGAACGTCCGTTACACATTCACTTGCTCGTAGGTTTTGGAAATGTTTCGAAGGCGCGCTTTTGAAAAGTTATTTACACACGCGCACAGATAGGCGTGTTATTTGTGTATGTGTTCGTGTGTGAGTGGTATTAGTATGATTATTATTTTTTTATTTTTGTTTTGTAGACATTTTTAATGCATTTGTTCGGAACGTTGACCGACTGCATAGAAATAACAACATCTTTTGTGTCGTTTCAAATTTTGCAGGCAGTTATTTTTTTTTTTACTTCTCAGCTGCAATTGTTTCCTGTGTTTTGGGGGGATACGTTACCGTTTCTCTTTTTTCTTTTACTTTTGAATTTTTCTTCCCTTTTTTTTATTTTAATAACTGTATCTTTCCTGCGAGTACAAATCCCTTTCTTTATAGAATTCTTGTCAGTTTTATAAATCTATTAATAATTCCCCTCCTTTCTCTATTATTATTTTTTTCTGTTTTATTGCCTTGTCATGGTTAAAAATGATATTGAGGAAGTGAAACCTGTGGATCTCTTGGAAGATCATAATTTTTTGAACCTTGTGGACTGGCGCTGTATAATCCCAAACGAAGTACTCTACGAGAAAGCAGAAACCACATCACTTGAAGAATTTGAAGAGCAGCTAAAATGAAGATCACATGTTGCTTGAAGAGAAAATCATGACATAATGAAGATCTTCACATCCACACCACATTAAAAAAAAGGTTAGGAAGGAAACCTCATTCTATACTGGAAGCAGAGATTACGGCTTTAGGACTTGAGAAACGTGCTTTTCTGAAAAATTCTTTTAAGAGAAGGTTTTTATATAAATTTCAACCGAAACCAGGACTGGCTCCTTGGTCAGTGAATGGCGAATGATTCCTTATAAGGAAACGATTACATTGATGTTAATATTTACCATGAGAGAGATTTGCACGAAACCAATGGAGGACTATCGTAGAATCTTGAATAGAGAACGTGGTCTAGTAAATAATTTCTACTGATTTTGTGTTTTTTTTTTTTTCCAATATCAAATTTCTTAGGGCGTTTTTTTTTCTTTTTATACTAACCTAAGAGCTAGAATAAAAGCCATGGATTAATTCTTAGAAACCGTTAGTAAAATTGAAGGGTTAGAACTAACTCGTGCTCAACAATTACAGCCTTGTGCAAAATATACGTCCAGCTTCATTTCTCAGCGCCTAAAATGTAATTGGCGAGTTGATTTCAAACCCCGACCTTATTCACTTTTCCATAAATTCCCTTAGAAAACCTTCCATCCACCGCCAGGGATATAGCAGGGTACTCTGAACCTTATAGCCTTGAATAGCACCCAGAAAAAAAGAAATTTTAAATCCAGACTCTGGACAAAGTACTTTTTGCAAGATTCATAACAATTTAAAAATCATTAAAAAAAATGATTGTTTGGTTGTTTTATTTTTCCGGCAGCATATCAACAAGTCTTATTATTTAACCCACAGATGGAGGGAGGAGAGTTAGATTCATACATTTTACCAAGAGTATCTACGTGTAAATGAATATAACGAACCTAACTGGAACTCGGCTCTCCGATTAACAATTCCAAGCCATTTTCCATTACACCACCCGCACATAAATGCTTACAACTCCTTGTATTCCCAAGTGGTCAGTTATCCAGGCATTTGCCAAGCTCGACATTGCTTAACTTCGATAATCGTACGGAAACGGGTGTTTCATTCTGACATGGCCGTAAGCCTCGAATAAAAAATGTCCTGTGTATGACAATAAACTACATCCGGCAGCAAGGCGTCTGATCGCGAGGTTTAGAGGATCATGGATTCACCTTTTAGCTGTGTTGTTTCTAAGCACAGCTTGACCCGGTTTGGTAGCATCTGTTAAGGGTACCAGATCTCGGAAAAGAGGTAACTGCCACACTGGGGTTAAATTTGAAAAAATATTAACAACAACGAAGATTTGGAAAAAAATAGCAGGAAAACATTTGACTCTCGAGAAAATGCTTATTACAAAAAATATATCAATGATTCCTAATCTACAAACTGATTTCTTACAAATAATATATATTCTATTCATAAGAATCTATCCCAAACATATTGTATTAAATTATCCATTAGGTTGATAACCTATAAAACAAACGAAGCCAAACATGGAGATAAGTATGCTTATGAGTACAGCACCCCATAAATCCAAATAATATATATATATATATAACACAAAAATATAAGACAAGTATAAAACTACACCTCAAAACAAGTAAATTCTACTGATATAATAGAAATTGTACTGTACATGGGATACGGATTGTGCCTAGCATGTGTTTAATACTAGCAGGTAAAATTTTAAATGAGCATTTCATTTCTAAGTTGACTTGTTATAGTTAAGGAATGTTTTACAAATAGATGCTAACTTGTTGAAGGCCAAGCAAAATGCAAATTTCAAATACTTTTCTGCACTATATAAGCCGATATTCCAAAACAGAACAGTTTTTGATAGGAAAATAAAAACAATCCTTATACAATTGCTTCGGCCACCGCGAGGAAAGTTGGCTCTCTGTGCCGCGCCAGGAAATTTTTCTCCCCAGAATCGATATTTCAAATATACAAATCAACCATTCGCCCTTGCATGGAGTATTGCTGCCATATATGGTCTGGTGCACCTTCTGTTTACCTCGGAGTTCTTGACAAGATCCAGAGGCGGATATGTAATATAATTGGCCCTGATCTGGCATCGCGTCTGCAGTTACTCTCTCACAGACATACCGTCGCCTCTCTCTGTCTTTTTTACAAATAATTTCATGGTAATTGCTCAGATGAGCTGCTTTCACTGGTTCCCAGACTTCATGAATTCAAGTGCCCTACGAGGCTGGCATCCCGCTCTCACCCTTTCATTGTAGAAACATTTAAATGTAGCCATCTCTTTTACTCCAATAGCTTCATACCTCGCACCTCTCGCCTGTGGAACACCCTTCCCAATTACTGTTTCCCTGAGAGCTATAATCTCCAACTATTCAAATGTAATGTCAATCGACATCTCCAGTTACCTTGATCTATCCACTATCCCTCTCCTCATCCTTTCTTCTATCACTCCTATCTGCTCTTGCTCCAAATCTTCTGCAATCCCCTGCATCCTAGTGGCTTCACGCCTTGCTCGGGGCGTAATGCTTAATTAATGAAATAAAATCTTTAAAAAAAAAAATGAATATGCAAATTAGTTAAACTTGAAGAGTGATATCACCTAGAAGTAGATACTATATAATGCAGAATTTGAGCTTTCAGTGTATAAATTATTATAGATTAGAGCTGGGATTTTTTAACACCAGAATTCGTGAGAGATTTGAACTCTAATTTCATGTTTATTCATATAGATTCCATAATTTAGGTTTTACTTAATTAGTTATTATGTTTCTTTAACTCTTCAGATGTTAAATGTATAACTTATTCTAATTTGCATTTACCTATCTTCACACTATATTAATTTTATCTTATAAATTGCCCCCTGTCATTCAATAAATAAAAATAAGTGTTTGTTTGATCTACGTACATCAAATTTTTTTTTTATTAAGTGGCAGCATCGTTGAACTTTTAAAATGTATGCTTAAACTTAAATTCAATACTTAAATGCAGCGATCAATTTTGAGTTCTTCTGTAGTAAATTGATGCCTATCGCATCTAATCCTCGCTAGCTATTGTAATGATGGCCAAGCTAATAGTCCTCAACAGGAGTTATCTTAAATGCCGCCAAATAGGGAGAGCTTTAAGGTAGTTTATAATAAAAGGCGCACTGCAATTTTGGATACAAAATGAAAACAAGAGTTACTCCCCTTGAACTATGAAAACAACGATAATTGCTAGTATGATATATAAATATATATTTTTAAACTCCCATAATTTAGCAACCCTGAATCTGACCTGAAGGAAAAATGTGCCCAGCCCCTAACTTTTCTAGGGCTTTTGAATGAGCTATGAATCATTGAAATCGGACAAGTGGGACCGGAGGTGTTACTTGGACACACACACACGCACAAACACATACACATACTGTACTTTATATATAAGATGAGGTGGTATTAAGTGAGGGTTCAGACATTTCTCTCTTAAGATAAAATACTATAATATAAATAGCATGTATTGAAAGTAAAAATTGATGATATAATATTATTTCTTAAAAAACTGGGCCATACCACAATAAGAGTGTTAATACTACTAACTTCTCTACAAACTGTATAGCAGAAATGAATACAACAAGGAAACCAGACTCTCTACAAGCCCACTTTACAATTGAAACCTGATATACATTTTTTTTCATACAAAGAATAGATATTCTACTCATCCGAAACTATCCTAAACATATTAATTACGAGGAAGTGCAGACATTGCTCTCTCAAGATAAAATACTTTAATATAAATAACGTGTATGAGAAAGTAAAAATAGATGATATAATAGTATTTCGTAAACACTGGGCCTATACCAAAATGAGAATATCAATAAAACTAACTACTCTACAAACTTTATATCTGAAACGAATACATCAATGAAACCAGACTCTCGAAATATACCCTCTTTACACAAATACGTCAAAGAAACTGGATCTAAAACTGATTTCTTACAAAGAATAAAAGTTATGTTCATAGCAACTTATCATATAAATCTTGCCAACATCACATAACCTATTGAGGTGCTTATATGTATATAAACTCACACTATCTAATAAAAAAAAAAATTGCGGAGATCCATAACCTACTGAATGGATATGACTTTATGAAAAGGAAATCAAACTGGACTATTGTTTTCAAATATGAGTCTGTGTTTCAGAATAATCTATTGATAAGAAAAATACGGTAAGACTGTCATGTAATGTTTAACAAAAGAATCTGTCGTTCCATTAATACAGTTATGTGTGCTTGTGACGCTAAAACTTTATATGCAAATTTGTTTTCTTCCCTTAGACTAGTTGACATAGTATACTTTTAGAAGATGAAGTGCTATTAACCGAGGGTTCAGACATTTCTCTTTTAAGATAAAATACTATAATATAAATAATGTGTATGAGAAAGTAAAAATAGATGACATAATATTATTTCTTAAAACACTGGCCCTATACCACAATAAGAATGTTAATACCACTAACTTCTCTACAAACTTTATATCCGTCGTGTAATGTTCATCAAAAGTATAGTGTTACGAGGATGCATTTCTATAATAAGGGATTCCACTGAGTTCTACTTGTCATTACAAAAAAGTTTTCATTCATGAAGTAGTTATAAAATAGAGAAATTAAAAATAGAATGTTTGGAAGATTCTAGATCATTCTAGTATATTCGAGAAAAATCGAGATGATTCGAGAAACATCTAGAAATATGCAAATTAGGTGTTAGCCCCTATAAAAATGGGATTTTGGAAAAGGGTTGTCAGTTGTTGAAAACAATTTCTGCTGTTATCAACTCCGGCTTTTGATTCAAGGATTATTATATCCAGCCGAAAGAATCTCTATAAAAAGTTGCCGACCAACCAAAGCCCAAAAGAGAATTTCATGGAACAAATTTGGTAAATAGAATTTTGACGAATTTTAATTGACCAAACTAAAAATTAATATTTATTTACACACCTTTGTGGATTTCCAAATATAGCACTTAGATTACTTCACTAGACCTAAATTGATAAATATATTTGGCTCACTTTCCTTCTCCCTCGTAACACTTCGCCAGTAACTCTGTGTTTTCTGTTTTGTAGGCCACAATTGTTTATCTTGTATATATGTTATGTTGTGTTTTAGTAAATTAAATATTTGTTTGTGATTTAGTTCTGTGTTGTGGTAAATCATTTTTTTCGTTTGTTACAATTATCAACGCGTAACAATAGTTATGGGTGGTTATGATGCTATAACTTATATGTTAATTTATTTTCTTTCCTTAGACTAGTTGCCATCTAATGGTAGAAAACGAAGTCTACTCTTCTAGTTCAGCTAGAGAGGTGGTAGAAGGAAGAGGAGACGAATTCTTGCCTACTCCTAAAGAGAATGCATCCTACGTTGTCTTGTCAATTACCCATTCGACGCTGAGGACCTTAAGGCGCTAGCAACAGATCTACTTAGTGAAGATTCCTCACTTCTTTTTTACGCATTTAACTCCAATCAAGACGAGAAATGCCACTAGGATGCAAAGAATTTTTTTCTTTTTATGTGCCATGTCATTTCAGGACTTAGGCGATCATGACTCTCCACATCCTTCTATCCGTTGCAGCTCTCAGCAAGTTCCTTCCTTCTGCTTTCTCCCACAGACCACGTTCTGTCATTCACCTACTCAAGCTCGCCAGGTATGTCACACGCTGCATTTTTCTTGTCTCTCTTTCCCTCTATTCGACCTGTGAGTATCAGATTCTCCAGGACCTATTTTCTCATTATGTGTCATAGGAACTTCAGCTGTCACTTCCTGATATTGATTATGCCTCCTCCTTGTTTGCAACCTCTCTAAGATCGCATCGTTGCTCACATGCTCGGTCTATCATATCCTTAGCATAGAACCACATCTGTCGCCCTCGAGTCTCTTCTTCATCTTTGAGGAAATCGCCCAACATTCGCTGCCGTAAAGAGGGACTATGTCAGGTAATAATTCTGTATTATTTTCTTTGTTACCAAAGAAATCCTCCTATCTCGCAGTAAACTGCCAGCTTTTGGAATATGTCCTAGGCCAACCCAATACGACTACGTGTAAGTGTTACGCTTACCATTTTCTGTCAAGACGCTTCAAAGATATTTAAACTTCTTTTTTTGCTAGATTCTAGCTTTCTCGACCTGCAAATCGCATTTAGGCTTCTTGCCCTTACTGATGACCATGCATTCTGTCTTCTTCTGGAAATAAATGAAACAGAGAGAACAATAGAAGGACATTATACAAGGAGACAGAATATGTCGATTGACATTGCATTTACATTTTGGGAGATCATGGCAAACACAGAAAGGAAACTACAGGAACTCCTGCACTTGGCAGTGAAGGAAAACAAGAAGAAAGAACTGAACGTCAATTCCTAGAAGACATAAATTAAGGTCTCTCAGCAAAATGAACGCCCCCCCAACATGCGAATTACAAATTAAAGATACTAACATTAAACAAATGAAAAAAAAAAAATAAGACATAATCTCTCATACCCAGAATCTCTCATATCCGGAGAGCATCATATCCGGAATTCCACATATCCGGACACGATTTTGATGCATGTATTTGAACTATTTGGGCAATATATAACAGATTTTAAATTTCTGTTTTTCAGGAAATTTACTAATTACTTAATCTTATTTCACCGTAACGGCTTGCAATGGTTCAACAAGTTATAGGAAGAAGAGGAAATGAAAAACTTTGGGGTTATCGCAAAAAGTGGAAATTTTAAACAAACTAGAGGCTGTTGAACGTTCATTGTAACTAATGGCTGAGTTCAACAGAGGAAAGTCAACACTGTATGATATAAAATCTTCCAAAGAAACTATTCTCCAGCGTTCACAATGTCACGACGAACAAGGAATTAAAAAAAAAAAATAAAAAAAAATGCCTGTGATGAAACCTGGACTGAAATTGAAAACGCTATTGAAAAAGTTGTCAAATTTATGGAAAGAAAGCCAGCATTCAGCTATGACGATTTCAGTAACGTCCCCAGAGTTAAAAAGTGTCTTTTTTCTAAAAATTTCACGAACGAAAGCAACACAAAATGCAGAAAAAGTTGAGAATGGCATAAGAATAGAAAGAATCATCATACAACAGCGATTAAAAAATCCTCGTCTCATTATTTGTTTTGCTTACATGGCCTACTGAGTTTAATTAATTTTCATTAACATTACATAATTTATTTCTTTTTCCTTAAAATCAGTTCCATTATATACTCACAATTAGCTTATTCGGTTTAGTATAAAACATTGAAATGGTGAACCTGATTTCATTTCTTTTATTTTAATCTAAATATAACCCCTCGTATTCGAACTTTGTAATGAAAATAGAAACAAAAACGAAGTCTTTTACTTAAGATCATAAAGTGAAAGTTGGTATTTCTTGTGAACATAACGAGGAAAGAGAGATTAGATAATACTAATACCAACCTCTATGAGAGTGACTCGTGGAAACTTATCGGGATAACTTACTCGACTGACATGAAGAGGAAATATTATATTGAATCAATTGCTACGTCTTCTGCTAAGAAAGTTGGTTCACTGTATCGAACTAGACAAGTTTTCTCGCCAGAGTCTATCTTACATATCTATAAGTCAATGATTCGTCCACGCTTAGAATATTGCTGTCACATATGCTCCAGTGCTCCTGCTAGATATTTAGAGATCCTTCTTAAAACCCAAAGAAGTATCAGCAATTTTATTGGTACTGATATAGCCTCTCGGCTTCAGTCACCTTCCCATCAACATAATGTTGTCTCCTGGTACATTTTACAAAAAATACTTCCATGTTAACTGTTTGGATGCACCCTTCGCTATGGCACCTCGTTAACTAGCCACTCGTTTTCGAGTATACCGTCTAGCCAATCCCTATTGCAGACGCACGCTCAGGTATATTTGTTTTTATTCAACACCCTCAGAGCCCAATTGTGGTTTATACTGCAACTATGCTGAGGAGACCTTAGTTACAGTTTTTGGGAAAGAGCGTGTTATCTAGCGTGATAAGCTATTTGAACAAGGCCAGCCCAAACAAGCTCTAGGCCACGATTACATAGCATAGCTATCGAAGGTACTCAAGGGTTACGTCTTCCAATTTCACTCGCAAGGCTTTAGCCAACCAGTGGTATGGTTTTCACGCACTTTCCAGTCGGATAACATCAGGAAGTCTCTTTACTGACACATCGACCATGGTGAGATTCGAACCTTGGTCAGAATGCGAACGTTCTAACTACTAACATTCTAACCACTCGGCCACAAGTGCTATGACACCCACATTCTATTAATTAAGCGTACAAGACTGGCGACTAGGTTTCATCAATTTACAATTGAGTTGGCTAGGTAGGTTTTATACGAACAGTTTCTTTTCTTGCACTTCTTTCTGAAGGAAAATACTTCCGACTCCATGCTTTCCAGAAAACTTTAATCTTTTCAAACTGAAATGCAATGCCAATCGCTATCTACTGTCACTTTATCTTCTATTTTTCTCGATCGTTAGTAATGTTTCTGCTTTCTAATACTCCAACGCGTCGTAGTTGCGTGTGAATTGCTTGGGCTGAACTCGATTAAAAAACAATTACAAAATAATTAATACGTTCCTTCACTCCTACGTTTCTTAGATTACAATCTTATTTAGTCAAGCCTTTCAAGTGAGACTCGCAGATACCTTTTGTCTATCAAGTGATCGTCCTGCTTCAATTTAGTCTTGAAATAGGATTTGTCGTCACAGACTTTGTTGTTCAGAGAATTATTTTCATTTCACTGTTATATTAAAGACATATGATTTTTAATACTATAAGCTTAGGTTGTGTAAAAAGATATATAACAGCAGTAGTAATCAATGAATCATAGATACCGTTGAATGTGTGTAACATATAAAGAGGAATTATTAATTAAACTGTTCATTGGCCTCTATTTTAGTTACGAAATTTCACAAAACATAATGAAGTCTTCAGGGATAATTGTGACGAGTTTGTATAAATTGTTGACAGGATGGGGATTAGTAGACATAAGAAAAAGACAAATTTTTACTTAGGGCTACAAACATCACAGAATTGTAGTGAACTATGATCGACAATGCTCCGAAGAGACCACGGCAAATGGAAGAATTTGGCATGAAAGTAGGAAGTCGATAGAGAGTTCAAGAAGCGAAAAATTAAATAAAAGAAACTATTAGCAGATAATTTAATTTAGTTAAATGATGAGACCTAGCTTCCAATCCAGTACTGCGCTTAAATTCGTAAAATCAAGATATCACCAAGGAAATATAATCAGAATAATTACCGTGAAAATATCTATCTATAAAATAAAGGGGATTGACGTTAAGTGACTGGGACCTAAATGCCAGACCAGGAAAGATGATATTGCTGATTCTTCGTGACTTTTTTGCAAGCTCCTGATTTTATAAAGCGTGCAACGACCTCCAGCCTGTTGTGTAATGGTAAATGAGCTAACCTATCAAATCACCAAGACTCGATCAGACGTTACCTTTCAATTCATTGTTCTGTACAGTTCAATTGTTTTATTTTTTTTTCCTTTCGTCAATGATTTCTGTTCATCATTAATGAGCGTTTCTTTTTTTTTTTTCTCATTTTTTTTCTTTTAATCCTTATCGACTTTGTCTAGCATCATTTATCTTAATTTATATACTATTTCTGCTTGATAGGTCTCAAAGCAATATGCATCTATCTATATATATATATATATATATATATATATATATATATATATATATATATATATATATATATATATATGCATATTGTAATATATATATGTGTGTGTGTTTGTGTGTCTGTGAGTGTGTGTGTGAAGATTATGATGTTTTTATTCTTGAAACGATAACATTCCTTAAGTTTTTAAAATTACAAAAAAATATACAACCATTAATATTTTAAATGTATTTATTGTAAGTATTTTTTATTTTTTTTACATATATATCGTTTATTTATATATGGGAGAAGGCGAACATATTTCTTCATTCTATACAATTTTTTTTTAATGGAGATATTTTGCACCCCCCACATATATATATATATATATATATATATATATATATATATATAGAGAGAGAGAGAGAGAGAGAGAGAGAATGAGAGAGAGGGAGAGAGATCATAATCTTTACACACACTCACAGAGACACACACACACACACACAAACATACACACAAACACACACACACATATATAGAGAGAGAGACAGTCAGAGAGAGAGAGAGAGAGAGAGAAAAAGAGAAAGAGATTTTTTGTTGACAGATATTTTGGCTATTCCTCTTCTCGTGAATCTAAACTTTTAATTTTTTTTCTCTCGCTCAAATAATGCACCAGACGCCATCTCTGTTATTCCTGAATATCTGAATAGACTTACCCAGAAGAAAATATCTACAGAATTCGTTAATTGGAATAAAAAGGAATATTTCTGTAATAAGAATATTTTAAGAAAAAAAAAAAAAAAAAAAAAAAACCTATAAACATATCTGGGATCAATGAACTCAGATAAAAATATTTTCTCATATTCTGAAGCGCGCATATATATATATATATATATATATATATATATATATATATATATATATATATATATATATATATATATATATATATTGTGTATACGCGATTGTCTGTCTGTGAGGAATGCGTTCGATATGAGTGAGGAAGATTTGGGCCTAAAAAGAATGCTTGGCTTACATGTTATTTTCTACCGTATCCTTCGAAAGAGATCCTTGTCTGTTGTTTTTCTGGCTCCCAAATTATTTTCGTGTGGTATCTTAAGTGGTATCTTACTGGAGATTTTGGTTAGCAGTTGCTATTCTCCGGTCACTACTGAAAAGAAAGATAGCGACCGAGCTCCATTTAAATCTGAAAAACGAAGGGAGATCACTCCCGACTAAGCATTGTGGTTGAAAACTGTCGATTCTGCTTATATGATTCACCCGCATGCGAACTGATTTCTAAAAACAAACTTTCACCGTTATACATTCTCTTACTCGAAGATTTTGGAATTGTTCTGAAGGGGCGCTTTTTAAAAGTTAATTACACGGGCAAACAGATAGGTGTATTATTTATTTATTTATTCATTTTGTGTGTGTGTGTGTGTGTTTCTTATAAATATAGTTGCTTTCTTCTTTTTGGAGACATCCTTAATGTATTAGTTCGGAAGTTTGAGTGACTGCATCAAAGTATCAATATTCTTTGTGCAGTTTCAAACAGTGCAAACTCCAGATGTCTTTTGTTTAGATACTTTCATGCTAAATGATCTGATGAAATCTTTTTTATAGTGACTAACATCATTACTACAGGGTACCCTACAAATAGCATGGAAAATTGTTACAGTTTATTTAATTGTTGGAAATGTTGTAATGATTATTTGAAAAAAAACACAGGATAGAAATTTAGTAGCTTAAAACAGAACGAAAACGCAAAACGTAGATGTCCTGTTTAAACTAAAGAACTTTGTCAAAATTTCTTTTCATTTTCTCAGTCCCGAAATTTCTTAAAGAGAACAATCACCTCGTGTTGACAATTTGATAATTGCGGCATCCTGGAACAACAAATGGTAAAACAATTATATGTTAGTTATTTTTTTTATTTCATTTATATTGTAAAATATATAGTTATTATTTTTTTCATATTTTAGCTAATTTTTTCAACATATAGAATTCAATGTTGTTTTTTTTTTGTGGGACTCTCTGTACTTTTAGGCAAGATCTCATCATTATACAATCTCTCTCTCTCTCCCTCTCTCTCTCTCTCACACACACACACACACACAAATGATAGATAGATGGACAGATAGATAATGATCATACTATGATAGATAGATAGATAGATAATGATCATACTATGATAGATAGATAATGATCATTCTATGATAGATAGATAGATAGATAATGATCATACTATGATATATAGATAGATAGATAGATAATGATCATACTATGATAGATAGATAGATAATGATCATACTATGATAGATAGATAGATAGATAGATAATGATCATACTATGATAGATAGATACATAGATAATGATCATACTATGATAGATAGATACATAGATAGATAGATAATGATCATACTATGATAGATAGATACATAGATAGATAGATAATGATCATACTATGATAGATAGATAGATAGATAGATAGATAGATAATGATCATACTATGATAGATAGATAGATAATGATCATACTATGATAGATAGATAGATAGATAGATAATGATCATACTATGATAGATAGATAGATAGATAATGATCATACTATGATAGATAGATACATAGATAGATAGATAATGATCATACTATGATAGATAGATACATAGATAGATAATGATCATACTATGATAGATAGATAATGATCATACTATGATAGATAGATAGATAGATAATGATCATACTATGATAGATAGATACATAGATAGATAGATAATGATCATACTATGATAGATAGATACATAGATAGATAGATAATGATCATACTATGATAGATAGATAGATAGATAATGATCATACTATGATAGATACATAGATAGATAGATAATGATCATACTATGATAGATAGATACATAGATAATGGTCATACTATGATAGATATATAGATAGATAGATAGATAGATAATGGTCATACTGTGATAGATAAATAGATAGATAATGAAGATATGATATAAATATAAAACTTATAAGTTTTAACAGTTACAATATCATGAAAGATCCAATTCAATTCTGAATTGAGATGTGTGCCAGTGGTGTAATAGATTACTTTTAGAATGTGAAAATGCAGAGCCTCTTTTGAATTCCTGTTGATTGTATTTCATTTACTTACGCGCAAATAACCTTGGGAAGCTATGAATCCATGTCTTCTTCGAACATATAGGGGTCGTCTAAACTCGGTTGGCAACAAACCTACCACACGAAGTAACAGCAGCTGACTGTGATATTCTTCTGCTATGTCAGTCATGAATCGAAAGGAAAACTGATCGCCCAAGAGTGCATCACCGATGGCACCTAAGGAATTCTGAATGTAATATTCAGTTTTTTTTATTCTTAGCCATAACCGCCATCTTTGATGACCATTCAAAATGTCTTCTAAACTCTGTCAATGCATTGAATAATTGATGTGGTGACATGTCATCAATTGATTTGGTTATTCTGACCTTAAATACGTCTGCAGCGCTGGGAATTGATGAGTAGACAACTCTTCTGACGGAGAAAAAAGAAGAAAATTCTGGCACCATTTCTTAGCGATGATATACAGACATGATATTCGATTGACATGTACACCTTTGTGCAAATTAATTGAAACAATCGCTTTAGTTTCCTTTCTTTCACCTACGGTCAGTTTTAGACCCACTCGAGTGACAGGGTGTAATCGATATCTATTTTTTCCTCAAATTAGGTCATTTGCTCTAGTGTGCAGTAATATGAATGTATTTTCGGGGTGTATGATGGAATTTGTTTGTCCTTGAAAAGTATTGCGTCATCCGTAAATGCATCAGATATTCATCACGCCTAAACACTATTGTCTCGACTGTCGATTGGGCCGTAGTTGAGCCATAGACCAACAAAAGACCTTGCAACACCAAAGATGAACTGAAGGCACCGATTAGGTTAGCATTCGCCAAATTAAACAAGGAATCCGTACAGAAGATTTCGTGGACATTTCGAAGTCGTCTGGAGACCGTTGTTGAAATGACTAGAGATTTTATCGAATTAATTTATTCTTTATTATTTCAAGATATTTTTGTGTAATTTTGCTCACTATATCTGTTAAAATGAGATGTAAGTGTTAGGTTCATTTTGGCGTCATTTAGACGACAATTTATCAATAGCATCCTGCAAAAACAAGTTTGATTAAAGAAAACAACAATGTCTATCTATTTCATTTACGCCCTTGTTCAAATTAATTGAAACAACCGCTTTAGTTCCCTTTCTTTCATCTACGGTCAGTTTTTAGACCCACTGGAGTGACAAGGTGTAATCGTTTTCTATTTTTTCCTCAGATTACCTCATTTGTGTAGTGTGCAGTAATATGAATCTATTTTCGGGATGTATGATAAAATGTTTGGCCTTGAAAAATATTGTGCCATCCGTGATTGCATCCGATTATTATCCGCCCTGACGCTATTGCTTCGACTATCGATTAGTTGTCCTATTTTCATTGTCCGCGATGGACATTACTCCAAGTAAGCGTACACAAACTGTAATACTGCACGAACGAATTGTCATGCCTTACCAGTGAGCAAATCAATGTGTTATCGACTGTTCCGGAAAATCTTCTCATTTAAATCCAATCGAGAATCTGTGGTCAATCTGCAAGGAATGTCTTTGTGGAATGGACATAGGAAGTACTAACATGTGCACTGGGTCATGTTTCATTGGGAAAAAATACGAAAAAAGTAAATAATATCGGAATTATTCGTTCTATTTCAATAAATTTGCACAAGGGCGCATATATTTAGCTTATATTAAAAGAATAAGATTAATATAATTCAATATAAATGTTTTTAAAAGATTTTAAAAGTACATGAATTTATAACGGTCACATATTTTTATTTAGGTTTCCTTCTTCTTCTTCGTCCTTTTTGAGATTTCGATTTTAAGGTCCTTGTATTTTGATAGTTTTTTGAAGATCTTCAAATATGCATTGCAATCTGCAGGGACCGACATATCGTTAAGAAGACATTTTTTTTTGTTTGTTTACGGTCTCTAATAACGATTTCAGGGCGATTAGCTTTGATTTTTCTCTCTGTTAATATTGTGTAATCTCATTATTATTATTACTATTACTATTATTATTATTATTATTATTATTATTATTATTATTATTATTATTATTATTATTATTATTATTATTTTTATTATTACTACTATTATCTTATTTTGCTGTCTGATGGTTAATGTTATCCCATACCCGGGTCTAATAAAGAATTCGGCAGAAATACCCCCAGCATATACCTCCCAGAAATACCTTCTACATAATCGTAAGCTATAAACTTCCGGCTAATGCTTTCTCCTCAAATGTGTACTTCAAATATGAAAGTGATATTTCAAACTTTATCTTCTTAATTCTTATTTATATTTTCACATAGTTACGACTCTTCTGAATAGATAAAAGGTTCCAAAGAGCGCAGGTTATTTGAACCTTCCTAAGCAGGGATTACCAGAGATAATTTTAGTCTTTTAGCTTGTAACACATTAGATCGTATGCAAGCATCTACTTATAATTAGATATTCTTGATAAAATCCAAAAATAATTTGCACATTTTTTCGTCTTCATCTGGCATCTCGGCTGTTGTAAAGTAACTTCTCTGTGCCTTTTCTATAAATGCTTTTATTGTAATTATTCTGGTGAACTTCATTTTAAAGATTTATTGCTGTTTCATTTTTAAAAGTTATAATTATTTTCCGCCCACCACAGACAAATTGTACATAAGTGGAGCAGTTAGGACTTTATATAAACTATGAAGTATTGTGGTGACTGTAGTAAGGACTGTAAGTAACTGTGTATTCTTTTGGTACAAGGAATATTGTAGTTTGTTCGGGTCAGTGTTTGTGGATAGATAATTTTAAGATAAGACAGATTATGTATCAGACTTTCTCCATCTTCCCTTTTGGCCTTGTGCCACATTGTTATCTTTTTCATAATAAATCTCTAATATTTCCTCTATTAAATCTAGATTCTATGAATTTAAGCGCAGTACCATATTGGCGGTATGGTCTCATCATTTTATATTTGGAATAGATAATGTAAACATAGAGAGACAAGGCTGACTACTGGAGGCAGTGTAATACCAAGGCAACCAGTGGCAATGGCGCAGCCAGCCCCTAACTCTTCGTGAATGTAATGGATTGGACTGGAAGAGCCGAGTTCGAATTCAAGTTGAATCCATTAAATTCACTTACGTGCTATACCCTAGGGAAAGAAATGAATCTTCTCTTTCTCTTCCCAGTTATGGGTAAATGGCAGCAGAGATCGTGTTCTATAGACTTGGATGGCAACTGGTCCCTCGCAGAAAGAAATGGCAACCTAATGGGCGAAAAATCTGGGTCGTCAGTCATGTATCGAAAGATACACGACCGTCTATGCGTGTATCACGCATGGCACATGTCTGACTGACTGACCCTTGGGAAAGGTATAAATTCTCATCTTCCCCCCCAGCTATGGGTAAATAGCAATATAGACAGTGTTCTATAGCCTTGGATGGCAACTGGTCCCTCTTAGAAAGTAATGACAACCTAATGCGGGAAAAAAATCTGCCTCGTTCGTCATGTATCGAAAGATAAATGATCGCCTAAGCGTGTATCACGTATGGCACATAACTGACTGACAGATCCTCGGGAAAGGAATGAGTCCTCTTCTTCTCCTCCCAGCTACGGATAAATAGCAGGACAGACTGGGTTCTATAACCTTGGATGGCAATTGGTCTACCGCAGAAAGAAATGACAACCTAATTCGGGAAAAAATCTGCCTCATCCATCATGTGTCGAAAGATACATGATCACTTAAGCGTGTATCACGTATGGCACATAACTGTCTGACTGACCCGTGGGAAAGGAATTAGTCCGCTTCTTCTTATCCCAGCTACGGATAAATAGCAAGACATACCGGGTTCTCTACCATTGGATGGCAATTCGACTAACGCAGAAAGAAATGGCAACCTAATGCGGGAAAAACCAACCTCGGCAGTCATGTGTTGAAAACTGACTGAATGTATTAGGTTGGTGCAAAAATAAGGACGTAATAATGTCGTTTTTTGACGTTAAAAATACGTCAAAAAACGACATTATTACGTCATTTTTGCACCAACCTAATAACTGTATGCTAAGTGTTTCTTTTCTCTCAATCTCGGCTTGTTGCTTCCCAGTCAAGATTGATCTCCAAAAATTTAAAATTCAATGACAATTTTTATTTTCAGCCTTCTCAATTCTTGTTCTTATATTGTTCTCATTTATTTTTATTTTTTTAATATTTTCCCAAACCCAATAACCTTCTTCCCTGCGGCTTTCTTTCCTTGCTTGGACTGTAATTAAAAAATATACATGATTAGTTTTAAGATGCTGGCTTTTTTATTCAGTTCAACTTCAAGATCCTTAGATTTATTTATTTTGTCATATTCTTTAACGCATCTATTTTTATCAGATGCCAATACCATAGAAATAAGAAGTCAATGGTTTTGTTTGTAACCTTTAGGCGCTTTGTTTAGTCTCATACTTCTGAATATGTCAGAGAGTATTAATTGTTAAGTTCCAATCTATATTGATCGACGCCTGTCAATGGTTCATAGACGTTCATACTCTTGGTCAGCATACGGTCCATTATAATATTGATATTAGTTAAGGCACTATCTCAACTTTCCATGACTATCACTGTATTTGTTCAATGTCAGGATTCTTCAAACAGATATTAATTGGTTAATAGTCCCAAAATATTCTTCATATCAACTACAGATATGATCTACGCCATTTTGTTATTTTTACATGATAATCTCCGACTAGTATAATGTGGAGCTATTCAGAAATTATAAATGCTTTTCTCTGCCATTAGTCCTGCAATTTTCAGCCACTTATAAGTTTTGCGTTTATCTACGTCGACATTGTTGATTTTTAGTAGATATTGGTCATGTTGCTTTTTCTGTTCCTAGGTATTTTCAACTTTATAAAAGTTGTTTTTTTTTACATTTTTTTTTATGATTTTAGATGCATTTGTTAGTTGGTCTTTCTACGTTTTTTCTCCCGGTTGACAATTTCTAGGGAAGACGACATCTCGTTAGCAGCGTAAATTACCAAACAACATTTTTCTTTCCCTGATGATGGTTTTGTAAGGACGAGATGTTTTCAACACTACTCCATTATGAACTTAAATTTTTAGAATGATTGAATGTTTTATCGTAATTCTATTGAAAAGTAAATTCGGTTAATTCGAAATGGTAAAATGTATGTAAGCATTCAGATATGCCATGATGTTTCTGATAATACTGCAAATGTAATTTGAAGAATGTTGATTAGTTAAAACGTTAGGTATGGGTTTCAAATATAAATATCGATATTGTTCCGTAATCCAACCGGAATGAATGGCTAAAATTTATATAATGTATTCAGAGGTCTATACCCACTCTCAATACATCTGGCTCGTGATGGATTTGGAGTCATTACCTAGGGGCTGAAGTGTACCCAAAATGAAAATCAGTGGAGCAGACAACAGTAAATTCTACCCTTAGTTTGTTTGTTTGTTTGTTTGTTTGTTTCGGGCAAGAAACCTCAATGGGTTATTTCATGGCGAGAAGATTTTTACTGTTGGTAATATATTTTTTTCAAAAATTTGTTGCTGGTAATATATTTTTTTTAGAAAATGTATTCTTGATAATATTTTTTTTCAAAAATATATTACTGGTAATATATATATATATATATATATATATATATATATATATGTCTATATATTATTTATCGTAATTCTATATATATATAATTATATATATACATTGTAATTCTCTCTCTCTCTCTCTCTCTCTATATATATATATATATATGTCTATATATTATATATATATATTATTTATCGTAATTCTATATATATATATATATAATTATATATATACATCGTAATTCTCTCTCTCTCTCTCTCTCTCTCTCTCTATATATATATATATATATATATATATATATATTCAAAGATTTACTGCTGGAAATTTTTTTTTTTCAAAAATTCATTGCTGGTAATAATTTTTTACAAAAATGTATTGCTGGTATTAAAACCTATTTTTCCACTTTTATAGTGCTTTTACCCCAGTTTGGGGTTAACAATTTGCCCATAGATGGGTCCCTATCAGGTGCTACCACCACTGATCAAGTTTTAACACCAACAACTGAGCAAATGTTTTTATTGTATTATTATTATCTCATTTTGCTGTCTGATATTTAATGTTATCTTATACCCGGATCTAATATAGAGTTTAGCAGAAATACTCTCGACATATACCTCCCAGAAATACCTTCTAAATAATGGTAAGTCATAAGCTTCCGGCTAATGCTTTCTTGTCAACTGTGATCTTCAAATATATCAGTGAAATTTTGAACATTATCTTCTCTCTTTTTAATACTTTTTATTCATAATTCCCTTTCCTTAATAATATTTTCTTTTTCTCATCTTCTCTCTCAAAACGTCCTGATCAGATGCCTTTCTGTCGTATGTAGTTTATCGGCTTAACCAGGACGCCGTTTATATTATCACAGTTTGTATGGTGGGGTGCGGGGATAAATGCTTTAAATATGGATCGTTACACGGAAAGAAACCTTAAAATCGAGTGAAATTTGTAAGAATCAACTGTTAGTTGTAGAAAGTCGTATAAGGATATAAAATATAAACATATTTGCAGACATGATGTTCGCAAAAGCCGCTACTTCATAGAGCAGACTCCCACGTCGAATAACCCAATCTTAAACTAAACGAGCCTTACACTAATCTTTACCTATCCTATATATATTCTCATAATATGCACTTACTTCCCACTCCCAGGCCCATAAAACAACCACATTAATAAACTTCTACTTTGAAAGAATATTTGGACTTGTATCGTAATTAACAATAAATCAACGATGCAAGACATTTTTCTGTGGAATTATATATGTAGTATTAACTTATATATTAATTTAAAATTATCAGAATTATTCATATTAATTTTAACCGTTTCAGAACTTGGGCGATCATGGCTCTCAAGAACCTCCTGTCCTTTGTGCTTTTGCAATGTCTCCGAAGCCATTTTCTGGCAGATCATTCGCACAAGATCTTTATAGAGGTCAATTTCTTTTTCTCTATTTATTTTGCATTCAGTATATCCTGTGAGTGTCAAATTTTTCCGACCTTCTTTCGTCATTAACGTCTTGAGAAATTTCAATTGTCTTTTTATGATTTTAAGTATAAGTGTCCTTTGCGTTTCCATATTCTCTAAATCTTTCTCGTCAATCACAGGTTCAGTTTATGTATGTTCTCAGCATCGTTCTATAGAACAACATTTCTGTTGACTCAAGTTTTTTCTTCATCTATCCACCATTTACTGCCATATAGAAAGACTGATATTAACTTATATATTAATCTGAAATTATCAGAATTATTCATATTAATCTTAACAGTTTTACATTTAAATTCACTTTAAAGATACTATTATTAGGATGGATTAACAGGCCAAAAGTACTCAGATTTAATATAAATCTGTTCTGTAAAATGATTAACGCTAATGCATCTTCCGTGAGAAATAATTATAAGAAACTAGCAGCACGGCCCGGCGTTGCCCGTGCTTCATTCAGAAATCGTACGACTCATACAGCAATCGCTATCACTTGACTTAAAATATTTTTGCTCTTCCTTGCCTTTAAAGGAGTGCCCTTTGCCGTACTGATGTTGCTACATTCCTTACTTCTTGCCTATCTCACACTGCGAATTTTTCCAAGCTCTATACTAAACATTAAATCTGTTACGAAAAAAGAACTAAACAAAATAAACACAAAACGATCAGCTTTAAAAAAGGACTCGCAACTGGAAAAACCGAATGAAAAAAGAATGTCAACAACAAATACTTTTTCACACTTAATCCAGTTCTGCGGAATCTGAATCAACGTTTAGTTTAAGCAAGTGAATGAAACAATTGGAGTAAAGTGGCATGCAGATTTTAATTTTTTCCACTTGTGACGAATGCAGCTATCGATTTTTTTGCATGCTAGTTAACATTCGTATCAGTCAGCTGTTGGCTCTCACACTGGCCAGTATAATCTTCCTGCCTATTCGTGGCAGCCAGCTATAGGCTCTCACTCTGACCAGTAGAAAATGGCCGCAAACTACATGAAAACTACCGTAGTAGCATGAAAAAATCGATTATTTCCACTATCTATGAGAGTTGGGAAATGCAACGTTGGTCTTGGCCTTTTTGCTAACTTGGAGCATGTGCATGTAAATTTTGGTGCAAATACGTCGAAAATTGCGGCTGTGCATTCGTAACACACACACATACACATCCTGCCTTTTATAGATAGATTCCTCTTTTAAAGTTCCGTCAACTCAAGTTAATTCACGTGAGATTGGTGGACGTCTGGAAAGACAGGAATATTAGTTTCACATGTTCTAATGTTAAAGCGAGAAGGAATTAAATGGACAACTAAAAAATTGTCGGAATATAGACAAACGAACAGTTTTTCAATTCACTGAGACAAACTTCTAACTGAAATACCAAAGGTGAAGTTTGTCAGATTAATTAATCTTCCACAGTAAGAATTTTGGTAGACTTATTCAATAGTACTATTCCACAGAAAGACTACAAATAACTTTAGTATAATCATTCACCAGCAGAATTCCACAGAAAGACCATGAAGTTTTTTTTGGTAAAATTATTCCCCCAGCAGAATAGCATATCAAGACTTCGATGAGTTTATTTCGCAGAATCATTCCCTAACAAAATGAATAAAAAAAAATCTACAAATGTCGTTTGTAGAATTATTCACTAGCAGAATTCTATAGAAAGACTACAAAGATGTTTTTATAGAATTATTCCCTGGCAAAAATCCATAGAATGGCTGCAATGATTATTTGTGAAACACCAGAACAATTTTGGTAGAATTATTCCCTTGCAGACTTACGCAGAAAAGCCACAAATGTTTTTTGTAGAATTATTCACCGGCAAAATTCCAAAAGAGACCAGAACAATTTGGGTAGAATTATTCCCTAGTAAAATTACACAGAAAAGCCACAAATGTTTTTTGTAGAATTATTCACCAGCAGAATTCCAAAAAAGACCAGAACAATTTGGGTAGAATTATTCCATAGTATAATTGCACAGAAAAATTCAACAGCAAAATTTCAAAAAAACGAGAATGATTTTTGGTAGAATTATTCCCAGGCAGAGCTGCATAGACAGTTCACAAATGTTTCTTTTTTGCTGTTTTTGTAGGATTATGCACCAGCAGAATTCAACTGAAAGACAAGAATAACATTTGGAAGAATTATTTACTAGCAGAATTGCACAGAAAAAAAGCAAAAACGTTTTTTGAGGAATTATCGGTCAGCAATCTTCCACAGAAACATCCGGATAATTTTTAGTAGATAATTTTTAGAAAGACAATTTTTAGTAGGTAATTTTTAGTACAATAATCTCGTTTTAGAACTGCACAGATCGCAACGATTTTTTGTATTATTATTCACTAGCAGAATTCCACAAAAACACCAGTATGATTTTTGATAGACTCATTTCCTGGCATAATTCCACAGAAACCTTTTTGGTAGAATTATTCTAAAGCAGAACTCTACAGAAAATTCAAAATGTATTTCGTTACAATTTATCACCAGAAAGATTTACACAGGAAGATTGTAGCATTTTAGTCGAATTATTCTCCGGCAAAATTCCTCAGAAAGATAAAAAATTAAAAAAATTGTAGAATTCATCAACACTGCAATTCTATATAAATTTCGAAACGGTTTTCGATAAATTTATAACGAAGAATCTGTGTAACTCAAGATACCGAATAAGGTTCCGTTATATTTCCCATGTATTTCACTTGGAAGCAAGGATAGGAGCGGGAGAAACAGGAAAACATCTAGAAAACGTGACATAAATCAACAAGGGAGAGAAAAAGTCGACCTTTAATTATTTATATGAATCTGGAGAACTCGTCGAGCAGTATCTGTCTATATTTCCGATATGAGATATTATGTACACTACTTACATTGCTCGGACTATCATCCTCGTCTTTGTTGCCATATTTATCACAACGTTTCGGCCATTGTATGATCTGACCTTCTTTAGTATATATCTATATTTCTGAGATGAGGTATTATATACACTATTTACATTGCTCGGACTATTATTTTCATATTTGTTGCCATATATATCACGACGTTTCGGCCGTTGTACTCTCCAGCCTTCTTCAGGCGGTTGGAATGTCGAACTGAACTCTTTATTTCGCTCGCTGGTGTAGACTCTTCTGGTTCCACGTGCCATGTCTAAGAGCATGAGTAACTGAAAACTGACATCTATTTCATAATAAACATTGTTTAAAAAACGCCTAATAATTATGCACCAACCCACTAGCTGTCTATATGTCTGAGATGAGGTATTCCGTATACTATTTACATTCCAACCACCTGAAGAAGACCGGAGCGTACAAGAGCGCAAATGTGATAAATATCGCAACAAAGATGAGGATGATAGTCCGAGCAATGTAGATAGTTGCCGAGCAGTATCTCCAAAGATATTTGTTATAGAATCGAAACGAAGTCATATTCCAAAATAGAAGGCCTAAGATGTACAGAGCTACTCGATTGTGTAGCTGTAAGGGTGTAAAAAGATGAACTAGAAAGTCCATATTTTGAGAATATCTAGGATAGATAATTGTTTGCCATAGACATGTAATATATCGATCTACTTCATCCGGTACCAAAAGCCTGTAACCACCTCTTAATTGCTATCGTTCCCAGGTCGACTCTGACTCGGGATGGTAGCATCTTTTAAGGTTACTAGTCATGGATAAATAATGACCCCCGCCAAAAAAATATAGTTACAGTAAAATTAATGTTATAGTAATTTACCCACGAACGAAATGACTCTCCCAACTATAAATAGGAGCAGGTACTGCCTTTTGGAGAGGCAAGTTTCCTACAGTCAGCTCTGACAGTTGGACCGAACAGTCTTGCCGTAACACTCTCATTTGCATATGTTTCTATTACTGTTTCTGTTATATTTTTTAACTCAATTCCTCTCTTGTGTCTTTAATTCTGGCCCTAACAAGGCCACAACAATTAACAATACCTATTTATAGTAAAATTGTCGACAATACCTATTTATATTAAAATTTCCAACAATACCTTTTTGAAGGAAAATAACCAACAATACATTTTATAGTAGAATTACCAACAATATATTTTATAACAAAAGGACTAACAATACATTTTGACTGTACTTGAAAGCATACAATTTTGTTCAGAATATATACATTTCGGCATTAAATAAGCCATAGAGTTTGATATGCCGCTAAACAAAATAATAAAAAAAACACTACACATGAATAGCTTAAGATTTTTGTGGTCAGTGGAGTACTATATGGGGAATCAGTTCAGAAACCGTTTTGGAGAAGATGCTGCGGTATTGGAATGCAAAGAGAATGAGAATTATTCCTTACGTGGAATTTTTAGGGTCCTACCTTTTCTGTTCTGAAGAAGTAAAAATAAAGAATGTATAATCTCTGGACAATGAAAATAGCGATAGAATCAGGCTAGCAATATTTCCAAGGAATTACAGGTTGCGAAATGATAAATTACGGACAATGGCGCTTTTAGGCTTTTGAATTTTTGTCAAGGATAGACATTGAAACTTCATTTTTGGTCTGAACTTAACTCCACAAGAGCACATTTTTGAAACTGCTTAGTCTAATACTGTCCGATAACCTGATATGGAACAAATACATTGAATCAATAGCTTCATCCACCGAAAGGAAAGTTGGTTCCCTGTGTTGCGCCAGAAAGTTTTTCTCGCCCGAGTCCATCCTTCAAATCTATAAATCAACAATTCTCCCTTGGATAGAATACTGTTGACATATATGTTCTGCTACCCCTGCCGTTCGCCTTAAGGTCCTCGAAAGAAACCGGAGACAGATATGTAAGGAGATTGACCCTGATGTGGCATCTCGTTTGCAGTCGCATTCTCACATACGTCCCTTCATCTACTTCTGTCTTTTCTACATATACTTTCCCGGTAACTGATCCTACGAGCTACTTTCTCTAGTCCCCAGACTGCATGAATTTAAACGTGCTGGCATCTCAGTCCTACGCTTTCACTGTTGAAACTGTTAAATGTAGCCGTTTCTTCTAAACAATATATTTTATATCTTAACAATAACTTAAACTTCAATAGCTTCATGGCTCACACTTCTCGTCTGCGGAATTCACTTCCTATTACTTGTTTCCCTGATAGCTATACTCTCCAACTATTCAAATGTAATGCCATTCGACATCTCCAGATTCCCTGTCCTTCTCTTCATCCTTTCCTCTATCATGCCTTTTTATTCCCGTTCTCGCTGTCTGTAACCGCTTCAGTGCTAATGACATCCCGCCTTGCTTGGGCTGAAATGCTTAAAAAAAGAAGGCTGACTGTTCAAGTTGACTAGTACGTGGAGCGGTAGAAGGGGCCAGATTTTTTTCTTCCCAAGATTTGCTGATGCTTCCGAGTAAATGCAAGAAAGACAAGATGTCATTCACTAAAACTCAATGTCATCACTGGCAATAAATATAAAAGCAGTTCTATACAATTTCATTGTATTTATTGTATTATATTTATGTCCTTGTGCTCTTTTAGACCTAATTATATTAAGATATGTCATAGATATGTGTTGTTATGTCCTAGACTATATCTTTATTATGTTGTTACTATAGGTGAGTAACGTAAGTGCTTATTCACGAAAAATCGCGGAAACTTTCCTACTTACACAGAAAATGGCTTTACGACGCGTCGTAGAAACGGAACATTTTCGTAAGTCGAGGATAACCTCTGTATAGCCTCAGATTTCTCAATCCCTCTTTCCTTATCTGCCACAAAATTTCTGCCCTTTCTGATTGTAAGTAGAACTGTTGTTTTTGCTCCAGTGTGATTTCAAAACGGGTATTAGGGCCCTACTAAACTCTGGTGCTTTCTGTAGCCGTGTTGTAATGCCGGGTGGTTTCCCGTACCAATAGTGTCGCAGGTTCGATCCATCTTGAAAAGCACATTTTCATTATTTAGAGTTGCGTAGGCCGATAGACGTAATACAGACAGTTGAAAATTAAAATAGGACGCCCATTTCAAATACCAACATCTACACACACACACACATATATATTTATTAAAGACATTTTTATGTTTAACGTTCTTTTTATAGATACAAGTATTAAAGTAAATGCTCTGTTTATAATAAACAGTATTAAATAACATTTACTGGGCCTGAATGTCCTAGAAATTTTCATAGAAAATATTCGTCCTTTCACAGGATTCGAACCTGCATCCTATACGGAACCGTCATTTACACTGACGTGCCTTAACCGACTCGGCCACAAAGGAGCGTTCGGCAGGCAAGGTATAATTTACTGCTTATAAACTTCAATCTTCCATGAATCTCGTACATTCATAACTGCTCATGGCGTATCAAATGTAAACAAATGACGTCATACATTAAGAAATGGACAAAGTCCGACAATTTATTTATTAAAGACATTTTTATGTTTAACGTTCTTTTTATAGATACAAGTTTTTAGTTAATTTAAGTTTATAATAAACAGTGTATATATATATATATATATATATATATTTAAAGATTTAATACGCAATTTTATTTTATTTTTTTTTTTAGATATTAATGATTCTAATAATAGAAGTCTTATTCATTAACACAAAGCTGGTGTGGAGAAGTGGCCTATTTGCGTGTAAATGTATATATCAAAACTAACTGAAATTAGAACTCGGCTCATCCGATTAACAGTTTCCAGCCATTATGCATTAAACCACCCGCACATCAACACTAAAAGGTCAACTCTCTAAATATTCGACGTTGCTTAATTTCGATGTATGTAAAGGTCCGGTGTTTCTCAGTTTTTGAGGATATGTTGTGGAGGTGTATTTTCGACAGTCCACTGCTTTTCAGTCGAACATTATCGTATGCAAAACACTTTTCATCAGCTTTTATGATTTATTTAAGGAACGCTTACTTATGTTGCTGCATTCGTCCTTACAAATGGTTCACTCATTCGAAAGTTACTTATGACTCGACTTAATTAGCATGAAGACTAATGAACAGAATCTTTACAATGAAAAATGACTATAATAAAATTTATAGAAACATTCACTCGTTAATAAGGATTGACTGCATTAGCTAAATGCGTTTATCTTAAAAACAAAACACAAAAGCGAGTTAATATTACTGCTAATGGCTGCACGGTGAAAGTCTGGATGGAAAACAGTTAAAAATACTATTTAATAATTAATACTTGACAATGCTACATTTCAATTCATTTAAAATATAATCAAAATAATGTTAATATTTAGAAGATGATGGCTTGGGTAGTTGCGATTTAAAACAAGCATAATTTATTTTAAATGTGTCTTCAGGAAGCAGGAAAATATGTTTTCTCCACATTGGCAAAAATAATTCAACTCCTTAGATAACATTAAACAAAAATTTCGCTTTTTCCATGATAATCAATAAATCTTAATTAAACCTTATATTTATAAGGAAAATCCTTTCTTAAATAAATTACAATCACTTTTTTATTTTTTTATTATGCTGGACTAAAAATATTAATACAAATTAATTTAATATTTGGTAATTCTTCTCTTTGAGGTCACGACGTTGACCAATCATTTCCTGATTTGTAAGACGTTTCTGATAGTACTGAGCCTCACTTTTTTACCATGCTTTTGCTAAAGTCCCCATAATTGCTCGATATTACCTAGGATTTTTGCATGTACTGCCTTCTGTAACTTGAACTATATATGTTCATTGAGTTTAGATCCGGACATGGACTAGGCTATTCCAAGAATCTGAAATTTCTTTTTACGAACCCAGTTTTTAGTAGATTTATTTTGATGCTTATTTTTGATGTTCTGTCAGAATTTCCTGCTCTGTCATAAACCCAACTATTGAACTGACGACAATATATTTTCATTCAAAATTATTTGGTATCCTGCAGAGTCCATTGGCCTATCAATGCGTACTTTTTTGTCTGTTCCCGTTGCTGCAAATCACCCACAAATCATAATGCTGTCGCCGCCATGTTTAATGGTTATTAGTACATTCCTCTCTTTAAAAGCCGTACTAGAATCTCGCCAGATATTCCACCTATTGTTCAAAAAGTGCTAGTTTGCTTTCATCCGACCATAAAACATTTTACTATGTTTCTAGCTTATTAATATGTGCTTGGGAATAGTTGAGCTTATATATGATATTCAAAATGTTTTTTTCCCAGATAATCAATAAAACTTAATTAAACTATATACTCATTAAGAAAACCCTTTATTAAATAAATTCATGAACCGGAATAAAAAATACTAATTAAAAAGAAAGATGCGCAAAAATAAGTGAATCCTTACATGTAATAAATGGTGTTTCATTAAGACGGATAAAAACCAGCAGTAAATAAATCAGTGTTATTTAAGTTATGGCAATTATGCATGAAATGTCCCACCAAGGCTTCAGCGTCTCACCTCAACTCGATGGTCAAAATTTTTGATGTCGTCTATGCATAGTTGCTCCTCGATCTCACCAATATGTCTTATTATCTCATCCTTCAGCTGTTGAATTGTTGTTGGTTGTTGACATAAATCTTACTTTTCAGATGTCCCAAAAGGAAGAAATCTATCTCAAGTTGCGCGATCATGGTGGCCAATTGACTTCGCTGTTTAGAGAGATGATGCAACCGGGGAATTTCTCATTCGTTAAAGCCATTGCTGCATCGGTTGTGTGGCATGTGGTGCTGTCCTGTTAGAACCACATATCTTCCGCATCGATAGCATTCAATTCAGGCCATAAAAGGTTGGTTATCATGTCAAGATATCGCTCGACTGTCACCGTAACAGAATTCCCGTCATCATTTTCCAAGATATTCGGCAACATGTTTCTGCTAACAAAAAAAAAAAATGCACAACAGTGACCTTTTGTGTATGCAGTGGCTTTTCAACAATTTTCCTTGGATTTCCAGCAGCCCAAATGTGACAATTCAGCTTATTAACTTATTAAATGGACTTCTTCACTAAAGAGGATTTTTTACGAAAGATCTTCACCCGCTTGTCTTTGCTCGTGCATCCAATTGACGAATGTACGGCGCACGAAATAGTCAGCAGGTTTCAGTTCTTGTGTCCATTGAATTCTGTAAGTGTGTAGAGACAACTCTTTTGTCAAGATTCGATGTAACATTCTTGTGGAAAGGTTCAGTTCCTACGCTCGATGACGAGCTGTCTGCATTATCAGTCACATTCTCGTGAACTGCTGCACTGCTGCACTCCTTTCAGTTGAACGGCGTAAACGAGTAGGCAATGGTGTTTTCACATCTGCCACCAAGCCAGTTTGTTTGAATTTACGAACAATTTTTCTCAATAGGTTGATTATGTTGACCCAAAATATCGCAAAGTGCGCGAAATGTATATCTGTTTGAACGTCCTATTTGGTGATCCCTCTTTATAGGGCCACCACTTCGCCAAATCTGTTTCTATGATTTGTGAGAAAATTCTGGCAATAATGAGCGTCAGTTTTTTACCATTCTTCTTGGTAAAATTCTCATATTTGCTCGATATTACCTGGAATTATTGCATGTACTACCTTGAAATTTCTCTATTCAAGCCTATCCATTGGCGAATTTGTTTTGATGCCTCAGATCATTGTCTTAAACCGAAAAATTGAACCCAGAGCAAGACACTTTCATTCAAAATTTCTTGGTATCTTACAGAGTAAATTGTGCCATTAACGAATACTATTTTGCTTCTCCTATCAACAGAATGTTTCTGCTGTCAACTATTGGCACCAAATTCTTCTCTTCAACAGACGTATCAGCAGCTCGCCAGACATACAGCCTATCGTTCACCCAAAAAGCTCTATTTTTATCTCATCCGACCATAAAATATTTTGCCAGATAGTTTCTAGCTTATTAATATGGCATAGTTGAACCAAAGCACTGTTTTTTTTTTTGTTTTTGCTTTTTTGGTGGGGGGAATTCAACCCTGAAGACCGGCATGTTTCATATTTCGTTTCACTCTAGATATATTGCTTCAGACATTGGTCAGTGACCCTTGGAGAATCTCAGAGGTCACAGCAGAATTTGCCTAGGCTAGCCGAACAAGATATCTACTTGTTCTTGCAGATATTTTTTTAAGGGCGGCCATTTCTTGATGGCGAGGCCATAACACCAAAATTCCTTCCATTTATAAATAGTTTATCGAATTGCAGAGACATGTAATCCAAATGGTTTTCATAGATTTTTGTATCCTTCTCCATCATTAAAGGCGATTGTTTTAAAGGTTGAGGTATTTCTTTTAATTTTGGCATGTTTTTTTTAAAAGTTCATCTCTAACTGCACCCTTTTGCATATACATTGAAATATATATTGGGTGATTGCAGTATACACAGCATAACAAAAACATGAGCACATATCATAATGATTTTTACACGTAAATAAACTTTATTTGCACTGACATATATGTAAAATAAATATACAGAATGTAAACGTAAATTTTCATTTAACTTTTAATTCATATTTTCATTCCGATTTCACAAAAAAAATGAAATTAAGTGGTTGGTTGGTTGGGTTTTATGGCATATCAACCACTGTGGGTCATTTAATGCCAAATTAAGGTATACATATATATATATATATATATATATATATATATATATATATATATATATATATACACACACACACACACATATATATATATATATATATATATATATATATACACACACACATATACCTATACATATATTAAATATACAGTACTATCAAACATATAGCTGGCAACATTATTGTTTCAAAAACGCATAACTGGCAACATTATTTTTACCAAAAAACGTATAGCTGGCAAAATTATTGTTTCAAAAACGCATACCTGGCAACATTATTGTTCCGAAAACATTATCGGAGGCCTTGCTGCTGGATGTAGTTTATCGTCATACCCAGGATGCCTATACAGTACTATTAAACGTATAGCTGGTAACATTATTTTTTCAAAAAACGTATAGCTGGCAACATTATTGTTTAAAAAAACGCATAGGTGGCAACATTATTGTTTCAAAAACGTATAGCTGGCAACATTATTTTTCCGAAAACATTATCTGAGGCCTTGCTGCTGGATGTAGTTTATCGTCATACCCAGGACACGGATGTAGTTTATCGTCATACCCAGGACGTGGGTAAGATCTGGAAAAACTAGGAGTTCACTATTTGCCCATAGCTGGGACCCTAACAGGTGCTACCACCCCGGGTCAAGGTGGACCTGGGAACACCAGCAATTAAGAGGTGGTTCCACGCTCCTCAAAACCTCCTGATCAGAGGCCTTGCTGTTGGATGTAGTTTAACGTCATACCCAGGACGAAATGAAAGTAACTGTAATTCATTTAAGAATGGGTTGTGCTAATTAATATATAGATTAATTAAGATCTAGTGATTCTCTGGGAAAAAAGCGAAAATTCACTTTAATATTATCTTAGGGGTTCATTTACATTTCCACAGAACTGTATCCCATACATTTTTTTATCTTTAAATTCCTAAAACTTTATGCAACCGTTTTCTAAGATCAATGGTTAAAAAATAAAACTATTGAGGTCTGTGTCTAAGTGGAGACCACACTCCTTGGAAGTTTGTGAACTGGGTCTACACAATAATAATTAATTGAACAAAACCATTGATTGATCTTTTTCAACGGCTTATCAGCCTTTTGCAGGTTGTATAAAGCCAGAAAATATTAACCCATATCTTGGAGGCGAAGGGGTGGATTCACAAGTTTCCCAAGAGAATTTTCGCGTAGGAACCTGACTAAAATTAAAACCAGGCTCTCCAATTAACAATTCGGAGTCGTTATCTTTCACCCGCAAATCCAAGCTTACAGCATCTGGTATTCTCAGCCGCTCAGCCTAGGAATACAAAACATAACGATTAACATTACATGTAAATATTTAAAGATCAAATTTAATGGTTAGCATGAGGACGATATGACAGCCATATTGAAAAATTTGGGAAATGGCATCGGTGGCATTTTCTGCTTCAGTGATCTGGAATTTTTATCTTTAAAAATCTGTTGTCGCCCATAAGAATTAATTTCTTTTTTGAAATCATTACAAGTAAAATATTCAATGAAATTCACCTTGAAACAAAATCAATATATTAACAAATTGATCTCTCTATACTAGTGTCATATTTCATTAGGTTAAGAAGAGATCTCTTTACTCAATAAAATCAATTAATATCTTCCATTAGGATAGACAAAGAACATCGCTTATCGCAATTAGGGGAGGTTAGACTACGTAACCGATACATTTTATAAGGTCAAAATATTGTTTTATATTTATAGAATAAATAATTGCAATAAACTTACAATCCCTGCAGGTTAAATTACGGCATCACAGGTAGACATTCTTCCGCCAGTTGGGAAACATCGATCAGCTCTATGGTAGACATGAGTAATTACAGGTCAAAACAGTTATCTGGCTTAAGTCTTCTTGTAATGTATTTATGTCCTTTTTTTTAATCTTTTGACTCTATAATGCATTGCATGCTCGAGAAATTCCTTACTATACATCAAAAAATTATTTGCTCTCCCTTTCAGAAATCCTTACTCTCTCTTTCAGAAATCCTTACTCTCCCTTTCAGAAATCTATACTCTGCCTTTCAGAAAACCTACCTCTCCATTTCAAAAATCATTATTTTCCTTCACAAAAAGTACATAGTTATTTACACTCTCTCTCTATAACTCCCTCGATCTAATAATTCTGTACTCTACTGCAAGAATAAAAATATAGTCCCTTGCTCTTCCTCTCAGAATTAATCAATCAACCTTCTCAGGAATTCCTTACACTGCCTCAGAGAAATTACTTGCACTTGGTCTTGGAAATCCCATAATCTGCTGCACTGAATTTATTTACTCTCGCACACAGAAACTATTTACTGTCAGGCTGTAACTCAAATAAGTATCTTACTCATACTGCTATATTCTCTCATAAGATGCAGATGAGACCAAAAAAGTGTATTGCAACACTATCTGAGAAAGGTGATACCCATTACTCACTTGCCTATTTGACAGAGATCAAATGCATGTTAGCGTCCTAGACGGTGGTTAATTATTTTCCACCATACAACTACTTTCCCACAAATGAAACGTCGTAAGACTTGCTATTTTTACGTAAAGATTTCCAACAAACTACATTCCTGGTTTCAAGAAATCGTGATATTGTGGATCTGCCATAGATAGAGAGTATGTAGCAAATATAAAATATCGGCATTGAAGTCAACATCTAAAGGTGTACCTTCTGCTTGTTTGTTAGTTAAAAAACTACTCCTATGAATTTTGAGATAGACAATCATATATTCTGCAACTACATTACCCAGATTCCTTGGATAAGTATAATGCATTTTGATCAAAGGGCGTCGCTGGGGCACAACCCCACCACTGAATTATTTCCCTTTGATTTAAATTAAATTTAAATTTGAAAATGGAAATGGGTCGTATGCAAAATATAAAAGGAGAAAGCCAGAAGATGTAGGTTACATCGGCAAGGTCAAAATAAGACAATATAGACATCAAGTTGAGCAAGAAATCTCCAATAAGTGGGCAGCACTTTACAATAAATATTTGTTACAACAATTCAACTGTCATATCAATGTTGAAATCGGCTCATCAAATCAATCAATCATCCAATGTATCAAATACATTTCAAAGGGGTCAGATCAAACTGTTTTAACACAACCACTTATCTTTCCCTTCGATTTAAATTAAAACAAGGGAATGACTCATATCCAAAATATAGACGGAGAGAGCCAGAAAATGGAGGTCACATCAACAAAATCATTGTTTCATATTGAAATGCATCATTTTTCTCTACAATGATTTAAAATCACTCATCATTTTCTTACAAAAATAATGTTGGGCAAGAAGCAAGGCTAGTGTAAATATAAAATATAGACATTGAAGTCAACAACCAGAGTCGATAGTCTGTTACATGAAACACACTGTTATCTATCTATCTATCTATCTCTATCTATCTATCTATCTATCTATCTCTCTCTCTCTCTCTCTATATATATATATATATATATATATATATATATATATATATATATATATATATATATATATATATATATATTTAAATAGTTTTATGGTATTCTATATTTATGGCTTAATATTAGGGATATTGAAGTCAACGCCCAGAAGCGCCAGTCTATTTCATGAAACAGACCGTCATATATATATATATATATATATATATATATATATATATATATATATATATATATGCATGTTTCATTAAATAATATAGACAATTTTTGTCTATTTATTTTAAGAAAGTACCGTTCATATTGTCTGATAAGCTTAATCACATTATCATTGAACGACGAAAGAAATCATCATATTGATACATGTTTAAATCCAATCTAAGCACAAAACAACAATGATAGTCCGGCCTTGCTTCATAAAAAATTTCAAAGCAACGACAATCTCGTGTATACGAGACGTGGAAGCGAATATCGCGTCGCAGCTCGTGACGTCACACATGAGCACGCGAGAATGAAAGCTAGGAATATTATGGGAAGCTGTTGGTATAAACCAATGGTTCCTGTTATAAATTATAGGCATTTACGAATATTTGTTGAGATTTCATAGTTTATTTTGTTTAGGTTAGGTTTCAACTGTTTTATGTATATAGCTTCAAGAATTTTTTGTTTTTGTTTATTGTTTTCATGTTTAAGTATAGTTCTTTTTTCAACAAGGATTTTCCGGAATTGAGTATGCGGCAAGGCATATTGTTTTAAATGCCTGTATATATATATATATATATATATATATATATATATATATATATATATATATATGACTTTCCGAAAGAAAGCTGATTATGTGTTAGTCCTTTGCGTCTTTTTTGGCCAACATTTTCGTTGGCTTGCATGAGAAACAGCTTTTTAATAAGATTAATAAACCTTCTTGCTACCTTCTTTGAAGCCGACACCTTCATGTATTTCTCATCTTCAAGTTAAGCGGAAGAGTTTTTCTCTCTGCTTAATAATCTCCATCCTTTTGTAAAATAGACTATGGAGATAGAAGGGAATAATCAGCTTCCTTTCTTGGATGTCCTGGTGGAGAGAACACCTGTAGATTTTCATAGCATTGTTTATCGTAAAGCAACGTTTTCAGGGCTTTACTTGGGATTCTTTTGCAACGAGATCCAGGAAAATTAATCTTATTAGTACACTTATTCATCATGCATTGATGATGTGCTCTGAATGTAAACTCGACACAGATCTAAAGAAAATTAAACAGCTTTTATTAATGAATGGTTACCCTGAATATGTTTCGACAGCTACCATTGAACAAAAGATCATTACGTTCAATGAGTCTAAGAAATAAGGCCCCTCTAAGTGTCGTGTTTATGTGAGACTCTCGTGGATCGATTCCGGAACTCAAACGTATGCAGACAGAATTGCTAATTCAGTTAAATAGTGTTTTAATGCTGTTACTGTCCGAAGTATTTTTACTATTAAATAGGCTTTCCCTGCTTGTCGTAAGGATCTCTTGCCTACCAGTCAACAAAGTTTAGTTATATAATGGATATAAATGTCGATGTGAGAATGACTATGGGAGCAATACCATCTTGCGGCTTTAGGTAAGGTTCAGCTACTATGTTCCG
>OZ010605.1:66587078-66632078 GCA_963932145.1 Acanthosepion lycidas
ATTGATTCATGTGAACAGATTGATAGATCAATAGATCGATAGAGATGCATACATAGTGGCTATCGACTCACAAAATGAGTGTGACCATCAATGATATGACCAGACCTTCAGCTAAATTCTCCCCATACATAATAGTACCTGGCCACTGTGCCATGTGTCATCAAGGACAAGTCGTTAGTTAGATCCAAAGAGTGTGAGTTCAATACCCGGTTAAGACAGTGTAGAACTTTCAGAGGAAAATTAACAGGAGATAACTTATAACTGACATCCATTAAACATGGCACGTGGAACTAGAACAGTCTACCTCAATGAACGAAATAAAGGGTTCTGTTCGACATTCCAACCACCTGAAAAGGCCGGAGCGTACAGCGGCCGAAAGTTGTAATAAATATGGCGACAAAGATGAGGGCAATAGTCCGAATAGGGTAAACAATATACATAAATGCATACATAAATTCATACATGCATATTGTTACATATATGGATAAATAATTAAATACGTAATCAGTAAGTATGTAGCCGAATTATGTTGGGAGCATACAGTTCCCACGGAAAAAAAGATCAGAATAATTTAGTTTCTTAAGGATACTCACAGGCGATTAATAATAACTTAGATCTAATCGAATATTATACAGTAATATATATATATATATATATATATATATATATATATATATATATATATATATATATATATATATAACAGACTATCATTATTGTTTCGTCCGTGTATTGGTTGATATTTTGAAAAGTAATTGTCATCTTTGATAATGGCTTAGGCAAGCCGAAAGCTTAGATTGCTTTGAAAGTTTTCATGCAACAAAAACAGACTTATGTAAGCCGAAATCTTAGATTGGATTCAAACATGTATCAATATGGTGATTTTCTTTTCGTTTTTCAATGATAATGTTATAAAGCTTATCAGACAATATGAACGGAACTTACTTAAAATAAATAGACGAAACATCTCTATATTATTTAATGAAACATTCATCAATGATAATATATATGTGTGCGTGTGTGTGTGTGACATTGATTGAATATTTTAAAACAATATGGCGGTAAATGACAATTTTAATAATATTCATGACAATTTGGCAATAAGCTGAACAGAAAATTAGTTGCAACTACTTCGAAAACAATAAAATACCATATTTTTCGTATTACGAGACGCTTCAACTTTTAAGCGGTACCCTCATATTGGAAAGAAATTTCTAAGAAAAAAAAATACATTCTCATACAACAACACATTCACCATGCGTCCATCACATACTGGCGCCACGTATTGTTTACATTAATAACTCATCCTATTTTGTTTGTATGGCAATGACATATTATTCAAGTGCAGAAAGGCTTCTGTCGTTTACTAATCACAACATGTTTAAGAGTGTGGCTCGGCTACAGGAAGGTTTAGAGTCTTGGAAATACTTCTAACAGCTAATTCTGAGGTTAAATCATATAAAAGGCTGAATTAGATAGGTATGTAACATTAGCGTGGGATGACTCGACATTCAAATTCACGTTCCTATGAGTCAAGCCAATTAGGTGACAGTCCGTGCTTGGTGTTGCCATACAATCGTTTTTGAAGACGCACACGTATTTTTCGGGGTATGATTTTGGAAAAAAACTTTCGTCTTGTAAGCCGAAAAATACGGTACTTTATTTAAAAGAAAACCCACAATACTAATAAGCCTAAACCGGAAGGAGGACTTTACACCATCACCTGTAATGATTCCCACAAGGAATACATGGAAGAAACACTCAAAGAATTCAAATAAATGATTATATGAATATAAAAGATATCGCTTGAAAAACCATTAGTTGCTCACCATAATGAGGCTGACCCCAATTTTGATTTAAAGAATCCTGCTTTAATTAAGAGAGAAAGCAATTTATTCCGATGAAAGTGAATAGGAGGTAATTTAATTGCTAGATAATCTGCATCAAATTTGCGTTCAGTTTCAGCTTTCTTGTCCGATTTTCTATTATTACAAATATTGGATACTTAATTAGTGAAAATATCAACAATTTAAAAAGAAAATCCAATGAACTCGTACGAGTATCTTTCAAAAGGTTCTAAGACTCATGCATATAAATATAATCCATATATCTAACTCAAAGTGTTTACTTATTTAACTGAAGATTTTATTTTCTACGTGTGTCATAAAATTGTTTGAGAAAAAATAGGACCATTTATCTTTGTATATATATTTGGGGAAATGAATTTAACCAATAAATAAAATAATAATAAAGAATAAAAAAAAATGAGAAAAATAAATACATTTTCTCATGATGATCGGAATAAAGGAACAGAAAAGACCAATTCTTACTGACTAGGAAATACCAAGGACACATACTGAAAAATTGTGTTAACCAACAATGCAGATTCTGTGATTATTATCCACAAACAATTAAACATTCTGTATCAGGTAACACTGTATTGGCACTCACTGAATATAAAACTCGGGATTACATAGATATGCAACTTTTATCGGAAGGAACTACAAGAAATTGGTCTGAACATTATCCAGACCCGGTTACAAACATAGAGCTCGTAACAATTTTATGGGATTTACAATAAAACACAGACAAAACAATCAAAGCTAATTGTCCAGACATCATGATCAACGGCCGAAAGGACAGAATATGCTTTCTTATTGAGATATCAGACCCTGAAGACAGTAATGTGTCTTTGAATGTCTTCAAAAGACGATCAATTAGAAAGACTTTGAAAAAAATAGAAATGTCAAAAATGAAATTAGACTCATTAAAGCGATTCCTGGAAGCCCCCCAAAATACAAAAATTTGCCCTCACGATTACAACGCACACCTTACGTAAAATATATATTTGTGTGTGTTTTAATTGGTCAGTGGTAAACATAATAATGCCATTTCTAAACTTAGGTCTCTGGGCGGGACCCTGAAAGAAATATGTATACACCAGAAATCAAAGGAAATAAAATAAAAATAATAATAAAAAAAACAATGTCCTTTGAGAAAAGAATATTACATTTCTGTCAAGAAAGAAATGGGTTAATTAAATTCATAAAATACGCTCCTTAGCATTGTAAATATCATTAGTTTACTGAAAGAGATAGAGCTTAGAATGTAGTGCCTATTATTGAACTAATGTTTTGGAAAAACGTTGCTTCATATATTCCGTTAGATATCTTAATAACAACTTAATGTAGTTATTTTGTTCTTAATCTGTAAAATGTCTTCACGCATATTATCATTTATTACGATGATTACAATTGGATTATTATTGAATATTATTTATAAAAAATCACTAAACTATTATTATTCAGGATGTAGCGCCATTTATGTCGACTGTTCTACATTCTACACGGTCGGCTCCTTTTAATGGTAATGAAAATACGTCACAAGTTCCGTCATGTTTTATCTTGACAAGAGATGGATTCGACCAAAAATGAAGTATTGCTCATGTATCCGGGCGTTGGTTTGCTCAATACAGGTTGTGTTTCTTTTATCCGAAATTTCAAAATCCGAAAGTTTTTCATATGCTGACATAACATGCCACACCTGGGAAATTTCCTTCTCAAACTTACAGTAATATCATCAGTGATTCACCCTCTCTCTTGAGCTTCCCGCAGATGATATGGTATTTAAATACTGTTCCATAATGTTCCTTTTCAGCCAGCTTCCGTGAAAACACGTTTACATGAAACCTAGGTAGGTTTGCCTGGCTCCTTAGGATTATCTTAGGTTTCGCTCTACTTAGATTAATGAGAACTTTACGTAGTTGTCTTTTTACTAGTTTTGTTTTTTCTCTCTTTGGATTTGAAACTTAAACACTGGACGATTGCTTTCGCCTTGTTTTAATGTTCTTGATTCTTTCTCTGTGTATTCCCCATTTTTCCGAGGGTACCGATTTGTTCTACTGCAAATTGAGGTTTTTCCAAACGAGTACCAACATTAATATATATATATATATATATATATATATATATATATATATATATATATATATATATATATATTTGTATCTTATTCTGAGCCGTTAACCGATACACCAACGCACGTACTTCACTTCTTGTTTCCGACGAACAGATTTATTCGGCAAATATTTTTGTTTTCATAATGGCTACTTTGTATCGTTGTGGGAATTCACTTTCATAATTAAGAAAAGAAGAATGAGGGGTAGGTTTTACTAAACAAATATTATCAAATTTGGACTATTAGAATTGATAAGTCTACAAAAAGGGTATATATCTCAATATACCTCATAACGCCTTTGAGCGCTTAGCCTTGGGGATCAATGTGTTTTAGTTGACTCAGCAATTTTCAATCTACTTGTCTGAATCATCTTCAAAAAGCTAGAGCAAGATCTAAAACGTCAGCCATTCTAACAGTGATCTCATTTAACAATCCTCGCACTTGCTCCATATGTGGCCTCCTTTGTGAAATCATTAGCGGGTCTTAAATGCCGCTTAAGATTATCGCACAAAATTTCATAACTGAATCAATAAGCTGTCAGATCCTCATACGTCGAAACAGTCGGGAGGGGCGAGTCCATTATATATATATATATATATATATATATATATATATATATATATATATATATATATATGATCATGTGTAATTCCATTAATTTCACCACATAAAAATCCGTGTGCTCATAGGACTATCGCCATTACCTGTGTCTTTATATACCCAACATTAATTCACTTTTATATAAATACGTTCAGGATATATGTTATTTATATAAAACTACCTTCAGAGTATATGTACAAGCTGTGTTATAAAATGTAAAGGAATACCGTGTTTATTCTTGTGTTCAATTCCCTAACCTTTGTCGCCATATTTATCACAACCATTCGGCCGTTGCACGCTCCGGCCATAATCAGGTGGTTGGAATGTCGAACTGAACCCTATTATTTCCCTCGCTGGGGTAGACTGTTCTAGTTCCCCGTGCCATGTCTAATGAAGGTCAGTTATCAGTTATCGCCAGTTAATCCACCTCACCAAGTTTTTCTCTGCCTTAATCAGGTATTGAACTCACAACTCAATAGTCTGAATAATGTAAATAGTGTCTATAATACCACATCTCAAAAATATAGACAGCTACCGGGTTGGTGCATAATTATCAGGCGTTTCTTCAACAATAAATGTTATGGAAAAAAGAAATATAATAATTCAACAATAACATGTTTAAATGAGTATGATTATTGACACGCGTTTTCATAACCTGAAAATAAAATATTTTTATTAAAAATAAAAGTAATCAAAACAGCAATTTTTTATTGAAAAATAACTCGCCTACGAAAACGCCTGGTAAATATGCACCAATCCAATATATAAAAATTAAATATTTTGGTTTCCAAAATTCGGAAAAAATCTGAAAACTGCAATACTTCCGGTCCAGAGAATTTCGGATAAACGGTTTTAGACCTGTAATTATTTCCCAAAAACCGCTTATAAGACATGGGCCATTTGGAGGGGGGCTTTAAAAAAGGGCGCTTTATATGTCGCTCAATACGGTACACTCACTGACTATGACAAGTAAAGAGCGGCACAATATATATATATTTGGGCCGCCGAATATATGCAAAACCTGCACCGGATTGTTTGATTTTTAAGCCAATGAGAGGCTAAAATATAAAATACAAAATGATGTTATTAAAATTAATTTCTCCACAATTTTTTCACTGCTAGATATACATATAAGTTTTCTCACAGTGGCTTAGTCGACATCATCGTTACAAATGTGGACCAGTCAGCGTAGTTGGAACTAATTTCCGTATTGATAGCTTGCCTGAATAACTTATTACTTACTTCTTCCCACCGAATTACCTGTAGTTATCTTCTATGTATTGAATAAATTCGTATATGCATATCGAAGATACATCTCAGTAAATTACCTGTGTGCGTCTTTGTAATTTTATATGTACGCGACGCTAATTTTTCAATGGTTCTGAAAAAATAAATTTGACGATGTGCGTGTAAACGTTTTTCTTAGTATATAGATATACATGGCCGATAATACCTGTGTGAATATTTTTAAGCTTTTGTGCTTCCATAATTAAACCAGGCCTCCAGAATGTCACTGCTTTGTTCAGATAAGAGTGGCCTTTGGCGATGATTAAAGAACAAGAAATAAAGAAAAAATTAAAAACAAGAAACAGAAAATGCTTTTGAATATCAAAATTGTGTGTTTTAAATAATGGTATCTTATGACATCTTCCGGAAATAAGACTTAAATTTTGTCTGCGCATGTCGACCGGAAAAGAGCAAGCTGTCACAGCCAAGTCGGAGAAGCTAAAGAGAAGAAAATGTCTGACACCTTGAAAAATGCATTTTGCTTCATGAAAGTCATTTCTCAACTCATTCTTAAAGGGATTTGATTGGATTTACTACAGATAAAGAAGAGACTTGAAGCAGGAGTGATGTAGTTATATAGAGGAATGCGAAAAGTACCATAGACCAAACATGTGATTAACGACGAAGTTTTAACGACATTGGAATCAAAGACGAAATTTATATGAGTTTAGTTTTAGTTCTTCCTTCCGCTTGTGGGGAGAAACAGTCGTCTGTCTTCGGCAAAGCGAGTGGCCTGGAGGAGAGATACCTCGTGCACTCTGAGAGTGTCTTCCACTGAGTCGCTCCAGTGTCTTCTTGGTTTGCCATTCGCTCTCCAGCCAGAGTACCTGTGGGTGTATGCTCGTAGGGGAGGTTGGTTGAGGAAGGTGTCGAACAACTTGATCCTCTATCGTTCGATGTATGATTGGTATTGCTCCTACTATATCACTTATTGTCTCATTCCTGCTCTTGTCTCGTCTGGTCTTATTCACCGATTTCCTCAGACATTTTCATGATCAGTTTCCTATTAAGGGTTTTTGTTAGGGGCCATGTCTGGCACTGGTATATCAGTTATGTTTAATGAAAACGGAAAACTAGACAGAGAAATCAAGGCAAACCTCATGAACGCCATGTTCCTACCAACTTTGATATACCAGTTCCAGACATAGAGTAAGACCGACGTCATGACCGTCAGCAAAAGACCAAAAAAAAAATGAACAACGTCAGAATCCAGCTGCAGGAACACACTGAGCAACTCGAGCTGCAAGAAATACATGAAGACCAGTGCTTGAAAGACCGAGGTCATGACTGTGAGCAAGAGACCAGAAAAAACAGACATTAACATCACTGGGACCCAGATAAAGCAAACCAGTGAATTCAAATATCTGGGATGCCTATTTACTGAAAACGGCAAACTAGACAAGAGATATCGAGACCGGATATCAGAAAGACAACGAGCTCCTCTTGTAAAACATCCTAGCATTTCTATGAGCACCAAGGCAAACCTCATCAACAGCATTTTCCTACCAACTTTGACATACTAGTTCCAGGCATGACCCCTAACAAAAAACTTGAGAGGAAACTGATCACTTGTCAGATGAAATGACTGAGGAAAGCAGTAAACAAGACCAGACGAGACATTAGGAATGAGGAAATAAGAGATATGGTAGGAGCAATACCAATCATACAACACCAATCATACAACACATCGCTCGACAGATGAACAAGTGGTTCAGTCACCTCACTCGTATGTCTGTCAACCAATCAGCTCTACGAACAAACATCCTCAGGTATTCGGTCTTAATTCTTAATTAGTTTTTCTGATATATTATTTTAATATATCTTTAATTCTGAATGATCTTTCTTTCATATAAATGGGTTTATCTCTAATTATTGAATATAATATTTTTTTTGTTAATAGATTTACATTGACCGGATTACAAAGAAAGCCAATCCAGATCGTGAGGCACTCAACAAACTGATGTTCACCTACGACCAGGCAATAACGAACAACGTCAGAATCCAGTTGCAGGAACACACTGAGCAACTCGACGGAAGTTGCAAGCAATACGACATGAATATCAGTGTCTGTAAAACCGAGGTCATGACTGTGAGCAAAGGACCGGAAAAAAGGGGTTATTGTTAAGGTATATTTAATGAAAACGGCAAACTAGACAGAGAGATATCAGAAAGCCAACGCACTCAGTTATCAACTCGCTCCTCCTCTAAAACATCCTAGCATTTCCATGAGCACAAAGGCAAATCTCATCGACGCCATTTTCCTACCAACGCTTACATATCAGTACCAGATATTTATATGAAATCTGATCAAAAAGTATCGTAGACTGGCGCTATAAATATAAAACTACAACCCATAAACATTCAGGTTTTAATCTCCTTCGAAGTAGTCGCACACATTTTCCAGAGTAGTTTCCATTGATAGAAGCATTCCTGGAAATTGGTTTTTAGTATAGCGATCGGCGTTATCGCCATAATCTCTTCGATCTTTTCGAAATCTTGAATTTTTGTTCAATTCAAGTGGAATTTCAATTTTGGAAACAGGAAGTCATAACAGGTGTGATGTCGGGAATAGGGTGAATGTCATACTTGAGGAATGTTGTTCGTGACCAAAAACTGCTTCACAAACTATGTTCAATAATGGAACCTTTGTAATATCGTGAGACAGCCACACTCTAAACACTTCCCTACCAAGTATTGCTATAAACGGATTTAATCAAGGACGTTATAATTACTGGACATGCGCGACAGAGTTCACTACCAATGTGAGTCAAGCGGATTACCTCTGCGTTTTTTACTACAGCAATGCACTGTATAGAATGGGATCAGAACTCATATTCCACATCAGAAAATATATTTGAAATCTCTAGGTCACATAATGGAAAGAGGGTTTGGAAAATTTGATACTCACAGCACAGCTTGAATAGGGACTACGGAAAGCAATGCATGACAATGCATTGCTAGAACACATTTTTTTGGGTGATAAAAAAGACAATATTGTGGAGAGATATGATCGCCAACGTCCTGAAAAGACATGACACACAGCAGAAAAAGAAAATGTTAGTCACGGGATAATTATTATGGAAGATATATTACAGGTCATTATCTATGACTAGCAAGCCTCAGATTCGTGCATATCTAAGGTATGTGAATATTTATTACTTTGGTTACTATACGGTTTACGAAAGTACTGAGTGTGGCAGTGACAGAGGTAAGACAGAGCTAATATCTACCGAGAGAACCAACATACCAAACACTGGAATTGAAACATCAGGGACATGAATTATTTCTTTAAAAAAACAACAACAAAGCAATAGATAGATAGATAGATAGATAGATGGATATTCCTGATTCTTTTTTGGTATTTTTATAACGATTGTACCTTTATATGTTATTCCACCATTGGAGTCTTTTTAGTTATACGTCCTTTCTTTGTTACATTCTTTCTTACTTTCTTTCTTTCTTCTTTTGTTCGTTCGTTCTTTCTTTCATCGTTTTCACTTGAAGTTTTTTTTTTTTTATTCCTGACTGTTTGGTTTGGTCTTTTTTAACGATGGTACTTTTATATTCATTCCACCATTGGTGTCTTTGTCGTCATACGTCCTTTCTTTCTTTCTTTCTTTCTTTCTTTTTTCTTTCTTTCTTTCTTTCTTTCTTTCTTTCTTCGTTTTCACTTAAACTTTTTTTTATTCCTGACTCTTTTGTTTGGTCTTTTTTTAACGATCATACTTTTATATTCATTCCACCATTGGTGTCTTTGTCGCCATACGTCCTTTCTTTCTTTCTTTCTTTCTTTCTTTCTTCCTTCCTTCCTTCCTTCCTTTCTTTCTTTCTTTCTTCGTTTTCACTTAATTTTTTGTTTTTTATTCCTGACTGTTTTGTTTGGTCTTTTTTTCACGATGGTACTTTTATATTCATTCCACCATTGGTGTCTTTGTCGCCATACGTCCTTTCTTTCTTTCTTTCTTTCTTTCTTTCTTCCTTCCTTCCTTCCTTTCTTTCTTTCTTTCTTCGTTTTCACTTAATTTTTTGTTTTTTATTCCTGACTGTTTTGTTTGGTCTTTTTTTCACGATGGTACTTTTATATTCATTCCACCATTGGTGTCTTTGTCGCCATACGTCCTTTCTTTCTTTCTTTCTTTCTTTCTTTCTTCCTTCCTTCCTTCCTTTCTTTCTTTCTTTCTTCGTTTTCACTTAATTTTTTGTTTTTTATTCCTGACTGTTTTGTTTGGTCTTTTTTTCACGATGGTACTTTTATATTCATTCCACCATTGGTGTCTTTGTCGCCATACGTCCTTTCTTTCTTTCTTTCTTTCTTTCTTTCTTCCTTCCTTTCTTTCTTTCTTTCTTCGTTTTCACTTAATTTTTTGTTTTTTATTCCTGACTGTTTTGTTTGGTCTTTTTTTCACGATGGTACTTTCGTATTTATTCCACCATTGGTGTCTTTGTCGTCATACGTCCTTCCGTTGTTTGTTTGTTTGTTTGTTTGTTTCTTTCTTTCTTTCTTTCTTTCTTTCTTTACTTTTTCTCGAAAAGTATTTCCATCTTTTCTGACACATTCAGTTTCTTTTTTCTTCCTTTACTTCATTTCTTCTTTTTCATTTCCGTTTTCATTCACCTTTTTTCGGAATTTCAGATCCCATTTCTCGTCTTTTATTACAACTTTCTGCATTCATCTAACTTACCTTCTTTTTTTCCCCTTTCTTTTTATTCATTTCTTTTTTCTTTCTTTTCTTATTATCGTCATTCGAAAATGCATCAGAATTTCATTGCCATTTTGTTCAACGATATTTTCTAACTAATGGCATCTTAAAGAATTCGCAAAATGGATTCAGTTTTTGGTTTCGTCATTCTAAAAGAGAAACTTGTCTAATTCCAATTCAATCGCCTCCTATTTTTTGCACACCATTGTTTCATACCCCACTTCCGTTCGTTTCATACACCACTTCCGTTCGTTTCATTGTAAATTTGAAAGTAATGTATCGGTGTTTCATTAATATACTTGTCTAGTCAGAATCGTTTCTTAGTATTTTCAAGTTTGCTTTCATTTTTTCTTCATATTCTTCGTTTATCATTTGTCCTCCTTTCCTTTCCATTTTATCATTCGGTCATTTTTCAACGAAATATTATTCTCGGGCATATTCCACCATCTTTAGCCGTTATTGATAATTATGCAGTCACGGGTTGGAATCAGTCATTCAGGTTTCTTTCTTTTTTGTTATTGTTTTGAAACCGTTTATAAAAATGTATTCTATTCCTTCTTACGCTTCTTCTTCTTATTCTTCTTCTTCTTCTTCTTCTTCTTCTTTTTCTTCTTCTTCTTCTTCTTCCAACTCTACTTCATATTTTTGTAGGTCGGCTTGATTTTTTCTATGCTTATTTTGGGATCTTTCCGATATTCCTGAATTCCATTTTTCCTTTTTTTTTTTTTAATTTTATTTCCTACTTTATCTCTTTCGATACTATTAAATCTTTCTATCTATCTATCTTTTCTTTTATTACAAAACTGATTATTTTTAAAAAAAATATTTACTTTCGTTTTCTTTCTCTTTCCATGTAATCAGTAGCATATCATTCTCTTTCTTTCATTTTCCTCTTCTGTTTTACGTTTTCTTTCTGTCCTAATTTATTTTATCTATCATTATTTTCTTTCTTTCTTTATTGAAAAGTGGTTTCTATTTTCTATTCTATTTTTCTCTTCTACTTGTTGCTGTTTTTATTGTTTTCTTCATTCCGTTTCTTTCTTCAACTTTAAACTTGTTCTCTTTTTTCCAATACTTTTTTCTTTCTTTCTTGAACTTGCTCTCATTCTTTCTTTCTTTCTTTTTCATTTCTTTCTTTCTTTTACTTCTATCCATTCGTTTATTTTGTATTAAGTTTGTTGTTTCATTCACTTTCTTTCTTTCTTTCTTTCTTTTTTTCTTTCTTTTGTTCACTCCCATTGCTTATTCGGCATTAACTTTGTTGTTTCATTTTTTTGTTTGTCTGTCTGTCTGTTTGTTTGTTTGTTTGTTTCTTTCTTTCTTTCTTTCTTTTATTCACTACGTTACTTTATCCTGTGTTAATCATTTATTCATTTTCTTTTTTTCTTTATCATCTTTTCTCTTTCATTCTCTCTTTATTATCGGTTACTTTCATTCTTTCTTTTTTCCTATATTCACACTCATTCTTTATTCTGCATTAACTTCGTTTTCTTTCTTTCTTTCTTAATTAATGACTTACTTTTCTATTATGTTTTCTCTTTGTCTTGTTTTCTTTCTTTCTTTCTTTCTCATCTACTTTCTTTCATTCTCTCTTTGCCATCTGCTTTTTGCTTCCTTCCTTTCTTCCTTTCTTCCTTTCTTTCTTTCTTTCTTTCTTTCAGTTCATATATTCTGTTTCTTTCTTTCGTTTTCATTTCTTTTTTTCTTTTACTTCATTCCGTCAGTTGTTCTGCTTTAATCTATTCTTTCTTTCTTTCTTTCTTTCTTTCTTTCTTTCTTTCTTTCTTTATTTCTTTATTTCTTTCTTTCTTTACATTTTAAAACTTAATCACTTCTAAATTTTGAATACTTTTAATTTCCTTTTTTTTCGCCGTTCTCTTTTAAATGCCTCATTTTTTCTTTCGTCACATTTTGATTTTTTTTTTTACTTCATCGAATCTTTCATTTTATCTTCCTTTCTCTCGTGTTTTTTAATATAATAATCTTATTCACTCCCACCTAATGTATTTTATATTTCATTAAAGCATTTTTTATCACGTGTTCTTGGTTTCAGCGGGCTTTTTTCTCTCTTTCTTTTCAATTGGCCCTGTCAGAAAGTTCCTATGATTCAATTTTTTTTAAATTTTTTATGAATATCGCCAGGGATGCTCTCGATTTTTGGCGCTTCTTGGCTCAGCCGAATTCGACAGACCAATCTATCAAATTAATTCGGGCATCATTCACTGTACCTTTCATTTTTTAAAACCTTCTTATAAGATGCGTTTCCCCGGTGAAAATAACTTTTATACTTCCGCAGTGGTAGGTATTATCCGATTCAGACTTTTTTCATCTATCATACTTCGATATATGCAACAAATGCTTGTAAATTTAAGCGGGATTTCATCAGGGATAAGAATAACTACAACAGCAACCAATTGGCATTTGAACATGTTTAGTTGATAAAACTGTAATCTACAGTACTTTTCAAAATATTTTAAGTAAAATTATTTCTTTTCTTTCTAAATTTAGTTAATCAACATTAAATTAAATCAATTTTCGTTGAATCATATATTTCTATGACGGTATTTTTAAAACACATTTAATTGTGACACTCAAATTGTTTTGTTGACATATATACGATCTTCTTTTTCCATTATCTGTTTCTATTCAGAAATTCCGTCCTTGTTATGACTACAAACTACATCCGGTAGCAAGGCATCTGATTGAAAGATGTAAATTTAAAGGAGCGTGGGAAAAAACTCTAATTTCCTTAGGGCAACAATACATTTTGTAGTAAAATGATTAACAGTGCATTTTTGCAGTAAAATGACCAACAATATATTTTTATAGTAAAATGACCAACAATACATTTTATAGTAAAATTACCAAAAATACATTTTTATAGTAAAATGAACAGCAATATATTTTATAGCGAAATGACCAACAATACATTTGTGTGGTAAAATTATCAACAATATATTTTTATAGTAAAGTGATTGACCATACATTTTTATAGTAAAATGACCAACAATACATTTTTAAAGTAAAATGACCAACAATACATTTTTATAGTAAAATGACCAATAATATATTTTTTAGTAAAATGACCAATAATATATTTTTTAGTAAAATAACCAACAATATATTTTTTAGTAAAATAACCAAAAATACATTTTTATAGTAAAATTACCAAAAATACATTTTTATTGTAAAATGAAGAACAATACATTTTTATACTAAAATGACCAACAAATGGTACTGGAAAGACATAATGAAAGTGATGCTGGAAATAGATAATAAAAGCGATGCTTGGAACAGATAATGAAACAGAGGCTGGAAATAGATAATGAAAGTGTGGCTGGAGAGAAATAATGAAAGTGATGCTGGAAAAAGATAATGAAAGCGATCCTGGCGATATATAATGAAACAAAGGCTGGAAAGAGGTAATGACAGTGATGCTGGAAAGCAATAACGAAAGCGATGCTTGCGATAGATAATGAAACAGTGGCTAGAAAGAGATAACAAAAGTGTGGGTGGAAAGAGATAATAAAAGCGATGCTGGCGATAGATAATCAAACAGAGGCTGGAACGTGATAATTAAAGTGTGGTTGAAAAGAGATAATGAAAGTGATGCTGGAGAGAGATAATGAAAGTGATGCTGAAAAGCGATGCTTGCGATAGATAATAAAACGAAAGTGTGGCTGGAAAGAGATAATAAAGGCGATGCAGGCGATAGATAATGAAACAGAGTCTGGAAAGAGATAATGAGAATGATGCTGGGAAGCGATAATGAAAGGGATACTGGCGATAAATAATGAAACAGAGGCTGGAAAGAGATAACGAAAGTGTGGCTGGAAAAAGATAATGTAAGTGATGCTGGAAAGCCATAATGAAAGCGACGCCGGGAATAGATAATGAAACAGAGGCTGAAAAGAGATATTGAAAGTTTGGCTGGAAAGAGATAATGAAAGTCATGCTGGAAAGAGATAATGAAACAGAGGCTGGAAAGAAGTGATAATAAAATTGGGTCTGGAAAAAGATATTGAAACTTACGCTGGAAAGATATAAATAAAGTGTTGCTGGAAAGCGATAATGAAAACGATGCTGACGATAGATAATGAAACAAAGGCTGGAAAGAGATAATGAATGTGTGGCTGGAAAGAGATAATGAAAACGATGCTGGAAAGAGATAATGAAAGTGATGCTTGAGAGAGATAATAAAACGGGTGCTGGAAACACATAATGAAAGTAATGCTGGAAAGCGAGGATGAAAGTGATGCTGGCTATGGATAATGAAACAAAGGCTGGAAAGAGATACTGAAAATGTGGCTGGAAAGAGATAATCAATGTGATGCTGGAAATCGATAAAGAAAGCGATGCTGGAAAGCGATAAGTAGAGCGATGCTGGCGATAGATAACGAAACAGAGGCTGGAAAGAGATACTGAAAGTGTGGCTGGAAAGAGATAATCAATGTGATGCTGGAAATCGATAAAGAAAGCGATGCTGGAAAGCGATAAGTAGAGCGAAGCTGGCGATAGATAACGAAACAGAGGCTGGAAAGAGATACTGAAAGTGTGGCTGGAAAGAGATAATCAATGTGATGCTGGAAATCGATAAAGAAAGCGATGCTGGAAAGCGATAAGTAGAGCGAAGCTGGCGATAGATAACGAAACAGAGGCTGGAAAGAGATACTGAAAGTGTGGCTGGAAAGAGATAATCAATGTGATGCTGGAAATCGATAAAGAAAGCGATGCTGGAAAGCGATAAGTAGAGCGAAGCTGGCGATAGATAACGAAACAGAGGCTGGAAAGAGATACTGAAAGTGTGGCTGGAAAGAGATAATCAATGTGATGCTGGAAATCGATAAAGAAAGCGATGCTGGAAAGCGATAAGTAGAGCGAAGCTGGCGATAGATAACGAAACAGAGGCTGGAAAGAGATACTGAAAGTGTGGCTGGAAAGAGATAATGAAAGTGATGCTGGAAAGAGATAATGAAAATGTGGCTGGAAAAAGATAATGAAAGTGATGCAGGAATTAAATATTCAAAGTGATTCTGGAAGAGATAATGAAATTAATGCTGGAAAGCGATAATGAAAGTGATGCTGGAAAGAGATAATGAAAATGATGATAGAAAGCGATAATTAAAGCGATACTGGCGATAGATAATGAAACAGAGGCTGGGAGGAGATAATGAAAAAAAGGTTGGAAAGAGATAATGAAACAAAGGCTGGAAAGCGATAATGAGAGTGATTCTGGAAAGCGATAATAAATGTGATGCTGGAAAGAGATAATGAAATCTATGTTGGCGATAGATAATGAAACAAAGGCTGGAAAGTGATACTGAAAGTGATGCTGGAAAGAGATAATGAAAGCGATGCTGGAAAGCGATTATTAAAAGTGATGCTGAAGAGGGATAATGAAAGTGACGCTGGAAAGCGATTATTTAAAGCGATGCTGGCGATAGATAATGAAACAGAGGCTGGAAAGCGATAATGAAAGCGATGCTGGAAATAGATAATGAAACAGAGGCTGGAAAGAGATAATGAAACAGAGGCTGGAAAGAGATAATGAAAGATAATGAAATCAATTTCCAGCACCAGTTTTATCTCTCTCCAGCATCACTTTCATTATCTCTTTCCAGCCACACTTTCATTATCTCTTTCCAGCCTCTGTTTCGAGATATTATATGTCCAAATATCCCAAATCTTCTGGAAGACCCTGTATTTCAAATACAAGTAATTTTTTTTTGTATTTTTTACAAAATGTTTCAAATGAAAATGCTTTTTGTTTCTTACAGAATATTTAAATACAGTTTTTTCTTTCGTGCAAAAGCATTTGAATAAAACTATTTTTTTTCTTAAAACATCTTCCAACTTGGGCTGTTTTTTTTGTTTCTTAAAACATCATTCGAATTGGACTCTTTTTTATTTCCTAAAACATCTTTCAAATTGGACTGTTTTTTGTTTCTTAAAATCATTCAAGTACGTGTGTTGTTTTGGTTTCATACGAAATCTGTGAAATACGACAGTGTTTTCTCTCTATTTTCTTTTTTTGTTTTGTTTTTCACACAATCTTGAAAAGGGAATTTTTTTCTTAGAATATCTTTCGATAACGAATGTTTTGTTTCTTAAATTCATTCAAATACGGCCCCATTTAATGTCGCACATATTGTTTCAAATGTCACAGTACTTTCCTTTTAAATACGAGAATTTATTGTTTCTTACAAAATATTTGAAATATACCACTTTTGTTTCTTACTAAATCTTTCAAATCCAAGTGTTTTTTACAGAATCATTTAGCTGATTTTGATTCTTACAAACTCTTTCAAATACGACTGTTTTTTTCTTACGTCGTCATTAATATACAACTGCTTTTTTTTACAAAATCTTTCAAAGACGAGTTTTGAAGCTTTCATATATGACAGTGTTTGGTTTCTAAAGTATTTCAAATAAAAGTGATTATTTTTGTTTCTTACAGAATCTTTCAAGTACAACTGCTTTTGATTCTTTTTTTTTTAAAAGATTTGACTGTTTCTTTTATCTTACAAAATCTTTCAAATAGAACTGTTTTATTTTAATTTTTCATATACTATTCTTTTTCTAACAACATTTTTTGTTTCTTAAAAACATCTTTCAAATACCTGTGTTTTTTCATCTTTCAAATACCACTGATTTTCTTAACAAAATCTGTCAAATATGGGTGTTTTATTTTTTAAATCTTTCAAATACGAGTGTTTTTTTTTTGGTTTCTCCAGAGATATCTCAGATTTGTCTTTTTGTTTCTTACAATGTTTTTTTTTTGTTTTTTTTAAATACGACTGTCTTTATTGCAAAATGTTTCAAATGCAACACTTATTTTAAAACATTCAAATAATATTGATTTTTGATTTTACAAAATCTTACAATACGAGTGTTTTTAATCTTTCAAATATTACTGTGTTTTCTTACAAAATCTTACATATACAAGTGTTTTATGTTTTTTGCAAAGTCTTTCATATAAGAGCATTTTATTTAAAGTTATCAAATACGTCTATTTTTTTTAATATATCAGGTTTGACTTTTTTAGTTTCTTACAACATTTTTCAAATACGAGTGTTCTTTGTTTCTTTCAAGCTCTTGCAAATTTGAATGTTTTATGTTGCATACAAAATATTTCAAATACTAATATTGTTTTACACTTTCAAGTATGCCTGTTTTTATATACTTAGAAAATCTTTCAAATGTGATGCTTTTGTTTCATGCAAAATCTTTCCAATACGAAAGTTTTTTTTTCGTTTCGTACAATAACTTTCAAATCTGACTGTTTTTTTTTTTTTTTTTTTACAAATTCGTTCAAATATGTCGCATTTTGTTTGTTTCAAAATCTTTCAAAGACATGTGTTTTTAAGTATTCATATACGACAGATTTGGATTCTAAAAATCTATCAAATGCAAGTGGGTGTTTTTTGTTTCTTACAAAATCTTTCAAATCCGAGTGTCTTTTTTTAATTTGTCATATAAGATTGTTGTTGTTTCTTAAAAAATCTATCACAAAGAAGTGTTTTTTTTTTGTAACAGGTAAAAATACCTGTTTTTTTTTTTTCTTATAACATCATTCAAATACGACCATTGTTTTTTTCTTATAAAAGCTTTCAAATTTTAGTGTTTTTGTTTCTTAAAAATTATTTCAAATGTGTCACATTTTGTTTCTTACAAATTCTTTTAAGGACGAGATTTTAAATCTTTCCAAAGTTTTTGATTTGTAATATTTCAAATATAACTGTTTGGTTTTTTTTTTTTTTACATATTTCAAATACGATTGCTGTTTGTTTCTTACACAATTGTTCAAAGACGATTGTTTTTAAGTCTTTCATATAAGATTGTTTTTGGATCTTACAAAATGTTTCAAAAGTTTTTATTTATCATAAACATATTCACTATTATTTTCTTATAAATCAGTCAATTTTTTTATTTTACAAAATCTTACCCGTACGTGTCTTTTTATTTATATCCGTTAAATAAGAATGTTTTGTTTGTTTACAAAATTATTCAAATACTACTATTTTTTTTTCTTTCTTAAAATTTTTCAAAGAGTGTTTATTTTAAATATTTCAAATACGACCGTTTGTTCTTTTTATAAAATACTTCAAATACGAGAGATTTTTAAAAGATTCTCAAACTCGACTTTTTTTTTTATTTCTTACAAAATATTTCAAATGCAAATATTTCTTTTTTAATCTTTCAAATACTACTGTTTTTGTTTCTGATAAAATCTTTTAAAAACAAATGTCTTTTAAATACAATAAGTTTTTCTATCAATTACCACTGGTTTTCTTACAAAATCTTTAAGATATAAGTGAGTTTTTTTTTTGTTTCTTACAAGATTATTCAAATACGACCGTTGTTTGTTTCTTACAAAACCTATCACCTTTTACAGTTTTAGTTTCTTACAAATTCCTTCAAGTATGTTACATTTGTTCTTACAAAATCTTTCAAAGACGAGTGTTTTTTTTAATCTTTCAAACAGGACAGTTTTTGTTTTTTTAATATTTCAAAAACAACTGTTTTTTCGTATATCTTTCAAATGCGTGTTTTTTAAATATTTCAAAGACGATTGTTGTTTGTTTCTTACAAAATCTTTCTAAGTCGAGTCCTTTTAAGTATTTCAAATACGAGTGTTTTTTATATCTTAGAAAAGATTTCGATTCTGTTTATCAGTAAAATACCAATTTTGTCTTACAAATCTTTCAAATACAATTTTTTTTACACAATATTTCAAATACGAGAGGTGTTTTTTACATCTTCCAGATACAACTATTTTTTATATCATACAATCTATTTTAAATATGAATGTTCATTTTTAATCTTTCAAATATAGCTATTTTTGGTTTCTTAAAACTTCTTTTAAATACTAGTATTTTTTACTCTTTCGAATACAGCTGTTTTTCTTTTAAAAAATTCAAATACGAGTGTTTTAAAATCTTTCAAATATGACAGTTCTTCGATCTTACAAGATCTGTCAAGTGCGAGTGTTTTTTTAAATATTTGAAATAGGTTTTTTTCATAAATTATCTTTCAAATTTCAAGACTTTTTTCTTACAAAATATTTCAAATACCACTGTCTTTGTTTCTTAGAAAATCTTTCGAATTTTAATCTTTAAAATACAGCTATTCTTTTCCTTCTCACTAAATCTGTCAAATACGACATTTTTTTTTAAATACGAAAGGTTTCTCTTACAAAATCCTTGAAAAATCCTTGAAAAAATACTGTTGATTCTTACATAATCTTCCCAATACCAGTGTTTTAATTCAATCTTTCTAATATGACCATTGTTTGTTTCTTACAAAATCTTTCAAAGTGTATTTTTTATCTTTCAAATAATACAGTATTTAGTTTCTTAGAAATCTACGTCTGTTGTTTGTTTCTTACAAAGTCTTTGAAATACGAGTGTTCTTTTAATTGTTACTGTTTTGTATCTTACAAAATGTCTCGAAAAAGTGTTTTTTAAAATCATTTACATATCACTGTTATTCTTACAAATCTTTCAAATTCGACTGTTTTTTTGTATTTTTACAAATTTTTTTACATACGATTGTTTTTTATTAAATCTGTAAAATAAAACTGTTTGTTGTTTCTTACAATATCTTTGAAATACAAGAGTTTTTGTTTCTTTCAATAACCTTCAAATATGGCTTATTTTTGTTACTTACAATATCTTCCAAATACAAGACTCTATTTTAAACCGTTCAAACACGAGTGATTTTTGTCGCTTACAAATCCTTCCAGATACACCGCATTTTGTTTATAAAGAAATCATTCAAATACGACTCTTTTTGTTTATTACTAATTTTTCCAAGAGGAATTTCTTTAAATATTTCAAATGCACAGTTTTTTCCTTTCTTACAAAATATTTAAAATACGAATGTACTTTTATGGCTTTCAAATATGACTATTTTAGTTTCAAATACTATTTTAAATATTTCAAATACAAGTGTGTTTTTTCTTCCAACATCTTTCAAATATGTTTGTTTTTTAAATCTTGCAACAAAAACAGTTGTTAGTTTCTTTCAATATCTTTCAAATACGAGTGTATTTTAACTTAAAAATCCATCAGTAATCAGCCATCATGACTGCATCCCAGCGTCCCCGCTACCTGGTTTCCATCTCTTTCACGTCTTGAATCTCTCCCCATATTTGTCACTCATTGATCTTAGACTCTCAGGAAACTGATCCATATGTGCGAATAAATAATGCATTTTGATGCTCATGTTGCATCCAAGGTTTCTGACAGCAGTCAGCATATTGTTGACAGGTAATGCGTAGTTTCTGCCCTGTTAGTTGCCAAGAAAGCTCTTCATGACAAAAATAAAAGCCTCCCATGCTTCAAGTTCTGCTTCGTACATTGAGCTTTCAAACTCTGGTTCCGTGATGAGCTGACGGATTTGAAGACAACTAAGTTTCAACTTCTCCATCTTTAATCCTTGAAAAGAACTGGTACATATAAATAAAGGAAACATTTGCTTTGTCCTAAGATTTGGTGAACTGCTTGATCAATCTGAGCTTGATGTGCAGCGGTGGGATATATATCCTTCCTCTGTTCACCAAATGATGTTAGTTGCTCTGTAAAACATCAATTTCTCCAGAACAGGGCATTCCTTTTCGTGTAATACTGATCAGTAATCTTGCTATACCGCATGCACAGAAATCATTGGTACTTAGTGAGCCTAGACTCTGCAGAAGATGCAGAATATCTGTATGGTACATTAAGTACTTTTGTTCAGAAAAAAACACAAGTACTCCTGATGTCTGTTGCGGTAGAAGGAAATGCGAACAATGCCAGAGAGGAAGTATTTTTTATCTTCATTGTGGATGCCAACAGTTAAGCAGAGAACTTTGAAAAGATCGCGAAGTAGAGCGTTTAGTTCTTATTGGGAAAAACGATTTCTTCTTCTTTCTTTCTTTCTTTCTTTCTTTCTTCTTCTTCTTCTTCTTCTTCTTCTTCTTCTTTGCAAGATCTCTCGAAGAACCATTCCCTCACGAAATAAATAACAAAGACAATCAATAAAATTAAAATTCTATTAAGAATAAAAAAAAATCAACTAAAATCGAACCACAATAATTGTTATTTTTCACATTTGAATCTGGAGAGCCGAGATCGCTACCTAGATCATTTAGTTCTTTTTTGGGAAAAAATGCTGTGGAACATTATCACCAAAAGGCATTTCTTCTTAATTGGTCTGTTTTGAGATGTAAGCAATCTATTGCGTGTTATTGGTGTATAAATATTTTGGTGGCGTGTTTTAATTATGAAGCAATTTTGAGCTGAAAATACTTCTGATGGCTTAAAATTGATAAGTATATAATTAACATAATAATTAGTTTTATAGTGTGAAATATGTTGCTTATTTGCTTATTATAATAGACATGACAATATAAACAGAAACGTAAGAAAAGCATGTGGTCATAGCTCAAATAATTGACCCGTTTAAGCAAAACCAATACGATTTTTGTATTCAGAACAAATTAGACAACAGATTTTCTGTTAGCCAAGGTAACCAGTCAAAATATGACCGTTTTTGTCTCTTGCAAAATCATTAGTGTTTTTTTTTTTTATTTTTTTTGTTTTTTTTACAAAATCTTTCAAATACGACTGCTTTATGTTTCTACAATTTATTCAAATACGAGTGATTTTGGTTTTGTTTTTACAAAATCAATCAAATGCGATTGATTTCGGCTTCTTACAAAATCTTTCAAATGTGATCGCTGTTTGTTTTATAAAAATACTTTCAAATACAACTGTTTTTTTTTCTTACAAAACTTTCAAATATGTCACCTTTTTGTCTTTTACAAAATCTTTCAAATACCAGTTTTTATTTTTATTTTTTTTACAAAATCTTTCAAATCTGATTGATTTTTGTTTCTTAAAAAATGTTCAAATACGACTGTTGGTTATCCAAAAAATCATCTTCAAAGTATGTGTTCGACTTTTACTTCGGAGTGTCGTTTATTTGAAAAAAAATGCTATCATTTATTACTGAGATAATGATGACACTTACTCATACAAATTCAAATAATGTGACGGGTAGGGGGCAAGAGATTTTGATTTATTCCTTTCCCAAATTTATTTGCGCCTAAGTTAACATAACGAACCTGGCAGGGAATTGAACACGCGCCTCCAATAGTCAATTCTGCAGAGTTATCCATTACACTAAATGTACATCCATACTTACAGGAACTAGTATTTCCAAGCGTTAGCCCATCTAGTTAATGGCTCAGCTCGACGGTAGATTAATGAGTTTTAATGATTCTTCGAATTTATGTTTGAATTTACGAGTTAGCTTCTGAAGATTCTGAATGAGTCTGTTGGCTTCAGAAGTTCACTCGTGAATTACACATCGACAACGCCTTTTAGTAGTCATTCAGCTTTGATTACTCTGGCACAAGGCCATTTATCTCATGATAATGAAACTCACCACACCTTGGTAAAGCATCTACGAAATAACGTTGATATATACAGTTCTAAATTGCTAAACTCTTGCTACTGCTACTTGCTACGAGGCACCTCTCTGAAAAAAATGATGAATATTGATCTCAAAGCATATATATATATATATATATATATATATATATACAAATCTAGATATACAAATCTAGAGATACAAATCTAGTTTATTGGTCCTCTACCAGACACCCGTTTAACATACGAAGCTTCTGGTTTTCAAATAAAATTCAAGAATAGGGCATCCAGTGAGGATTTAGCTCACAAACCTATAGTAACAGTGTTAGTTTAATATCCAAAATAGAATGCAGCACAAGATGGGGATGCTTTTCCTCACAGGATTTATTACATATATACAGCGAGTTGATGCTAAGATAACCAGAAGACCCACCAATATGTCAAGAATCTTAACATCGTTAGATAAATTAATGTGATGTTCTGTCTATATCCCTGAGATGAGGTATTATAATTAATTCCATTATTTATATTATTCGGACTGTTATACTCATGTTCATTGTCATATTCACAACGTTTCATCCTCGAGGACACATGACAGAGGGAATAAAGACGTTGGTTAGATCCAGTGACTAGACCCAAAGAGTTGTGAGTTCAATACCAGGCCACAAAAAAAAAAAACAGACAACAAAAACTTGCAGAGTTGAGTTAAAGGGAAATAACTGAGGTATTCAGAAGAGGCTTGGCACGTGGAAATAGAACAATCTAAATAGTGGATTCGGTTCGAAATTCCAATCACCTGAAGAAGGCCGAAACATACAACGACCGAAACGTTGTGAATATGGCAGTGAAGATGAAAATAACAGTACGAATAATGTAAATAATGCAAGTGATGGTACTTTGTTGATGACAACCTCAGAAAAGACAATGGGTTAAAAGAAGTTGAAAAGAAAAGGGTATTAATTATAAGAAGACAGAATGTATAGTTGTCACCAAGAAGAGCTGTCCAAAGTAGGGATCAATGCATTTAAGCAGTGTGACACAAAGATGTTTAAGTATCTGGTCATCCCATAAGTTTTGTCCGAATTTTGAATAAAGAAAACACGTGACCAAATGTTACATTTAATTACAGATTCAATCAACAATGTATTTTCCCTGATTATCTATGACTTCCTTCCATCTATTAACAAGCTTATTGATTTAATTACTGTAAAATTCTTTTGGCTTTGATTCGAAGAACTCACAAATGCCAGTTTTAACTTCTTCCTGTTTTACAAAAGCTGTTTCTTTAGAATGATTCTGTAAGCTACGAAACAAATGGTAGTCTGAAGGAGCAAGATCGGGATAATAAGGTGGAATAGGAATTTTCTACCAACCAAGTTCTTCGATCTTTTTTGACGTGATTCTTGCTCTGTGGGGTCGCGCATTGTCCTGATGAAACATCACCTCTTTTCGATTCACTAGAGCAGGTCTTTTTTTTCTTCAAATCTTGGTTCAAACGCTCTAATTGCTGACAGTATATTTGAGCATTAATTGTTGCATAATTGGTAAGAATTCAAAGTGAATTATTCCTTGGCGATCCCACCAGATTGAAAGAAGAACCTTTTGCCCATGAAGTTCCATTCTCGGCTGTGGCTGGGGTCCTTCCCCTTTACCAAGCCACTGTCTACGACGCTTAACATTTCGATAAAAGATCAATTTTTCGTCGCCAATCACACGTATATCCAAAAAAGGTGAAACAAGTTGGCGAGAATGGAGAGAAGAGCAAATGTCAACTCGGGATTTGAGGTTGTTTTCAGACAATTCATGAGGCACCCATTTCCCAAGTTTAGGAACTTTTCAAAGTTGTTGAAGATGACGATGTACAGTTGTATGGTTTGAACTGGGAGCCACTGCCAATTCCTCAACTGATAAAGCAGGATTTTCTTCAAGGGCTGCTTCAAGAGGCTTTTCATCAAACTCAACTGGACGTCCGGTTCGATCTTCATCTTCAAGGGTGAAATCTCCACCTTTGAATTTTGCAAAGCATCTCCTGCAAGTTATTTCATTCACACATTCCTCTCCATAAACTGAGTGAATGTTTCTAGCGGCTTCGGCTGCTGAGTTTCTTTTCTTGAACTCATAAACTATTATGTGCCTCAAAGGATTCTTGGGTACTTCCATGTTATCAGGGTTTTAATCAAACAAAATTTAATTTTATTGTTCTCTAAAATAAAATTTGATCAGTTTAAATGCATGTAAACATAAAATAATGTTCAGCTCCATCAGAAATTATAAAATACTCTTTAAATTTCGTTCATTTTCACAAAAAGTTATAATTCGGACAGAACTTATGGGATGACCTGATATATAGTTAATAGTCGGTAGTAACTGTAATGCCAAAATTCCAAGGAGCACTGGAATAGCAAAGGATCCCAAATAAATAGGAAGATTTCGTTAGAACTGTTCCGCTCCCTGCTGGAAGATTGAAGGAACACCAAGATGTGACAAGAGGTCCTAAACAGAACTGATTTTATCAAAATACGGATCGCTCCGTTTACTCCCAGCATTCCTTAGTGGAACCGGAATTGCCTGCAAATAATAATAATCAACATTGTTTTTATACAGGCTCTAACAGTAACATTTTCCAAATCATATAACTGCAACCGCATAAAATGTTTACTTTCTAAAATAACACTAAACTTATTGAATATCTTTTTTCCCGGTTTTCAGATGAGACCTTTAGCCATCTTGGCACCATTTGTCGTAAGAATTACTGAAGACCCGTTTGAATTAATCTGTTAGGAAAGAGAGCAGAGTAAAAATCGTTTTGTGCCAGTCACACTGTCTTCCCAGCTGAGCAATATTGAGAAGAAAAAGAAAAAAGATTATTCAGGCCTTCAGTAATGGTACCAACATTCTTTCTCTGGCTGAAATCTTCCAAGTTCATTAAAGATAAATCAAGAAAACGGAGAATAAGTTTTAAAAAGACGGAAAAGTGGATCATGAGGTCACAACAGGAAGAGGGATCATCATTTCACCTTTGAGCTAAAGAGATCAATTAGAAGCGAATCAACTTAATTCATAAGATGTTTGGAACATAAGAGAGGGGTTTCAACTATGATAGTCCAAAGAGCAGTGAAAAAAGAATTGGAAATTAAATCCTAAGTGAAATCTCTATGGGCCTTTTTTTCCTCCAGGGCAGGCTGTTAGATGTTTAGAGGGCGAATATCATTTTGAAAACTGAGTATGTTGAAAAATGATCCTGGAATAATATATATACTTGAACTTTATAATATATATCCTTCATGAGCTTCCGATCCTTTTAATAATGATGAATATGCCATTTTGGCTTATGAACGATTTCTCCCGATTGCTCTGTTCAGCTTGAGCATATTTATGTAATCCTTACAATTACACATTCTTATTGCTCCAGTACAGTCTAATAGTGTTATAAAAACCTCGAAGAATTCCAGTAAGATATCTTTAATCATTTCTAAGATACAACGGTTCAAATCTTAATCTAAGAAATGGACAATTTCGCTATTACAAGATTTGGACATTTTTTTTCTCTTACTACCGGTATAGCAGGACCCATAGAAAAGAGTCATATATCGTGATGTAATATCGATTTTCTCTCATGAGTATGTGGTTCTACAGAAGAATGCTGAGAATACCATGGTCGAAATATGTAAGCAACGAGGATGTTGTAAGGAAAATGGGAACAAAACGGGACACTTAAACTTAGAACAGTAAAGAAACACAGTTGAAATTTATGGGACATACCATCAGAAAAGAGAGCTTGGAGACTTTGACACTCCCATGACATACTGAAGGCAATTGGGTAGAGGGAAAATAGAATAATCTAACTTGGGCTTTTGTGTAAATGGATGACAGAACGCGGACTAGGTGAGATATTAAGGGAATAAACTTAGCTTTGAGCTACGGAAGATAGGAAGTTGTGGAGAGTCATGATTTCCTATATTCTGAAAGGAATTATTGCACACTTAATGAATCACAAGCAACCGGCTTAAACTCACTCTACGCGCGAATTATTCGACGAGACGAGGTTGTTTGATATCAGGCGATGAACGGTGGTGTCCTAACTCTCCTGGGGATGATCGATATTTAAATAGTGGGATCAACTATACTGCAACTGATAAAGCAAATCGTAATTGAACCTCAGACCAATGGAAACGCCAGTCGCTAACAGTGATAACGAATCATTTCCCAAAATTGCAACGGTCCTGGATGAAATCAATCAAAAATACGCCACCATTTTAACAGCAGACAAAATCTATTTTGGATTCGAGAGATCCATACAATGAATGGATCGAAAATAGTTTGTTTGGACAGACAGGAAAAATCCACAAACAAAATGACTGATTAAAACGTGAATCATATATAAAAAATGATAAAATATATTTCTTTGAATTGGCAGCTGTAGTTCGTCGGGTTCATGGGCTGAAACTTTTCGACAGGAGTATTGATTAGAAATCCATATATATATATATATATATATATATATATATATATAGTCTAAAGAATTAATGGATATTATTTTTAATCCATTTATTTTTATTACTTCAAGTGGATACTCGTATTTGAGTAGACACACTGTTTATTTTAACCAATATTTATCTAACAGCTTGAATACCCGAGATATTATATCCCATCAAATATAAATAAAGAAAATAGAAATATGGGGAATATAATAAAGAAAATGTAACTTAAAAATGTCAAAATTATACATATAAACAGTATTTTATATTTATTTAGTGTTTGTAAATTCTCAAGAAAAAGTCTATAACTTCACTCTCATCACAGGTTTAAATCTTATTACAATTCAAATCATCGTGTTTTAAACCAATAAAGCACAATGTGTAGGTAGTTAAAATAATAACGATGTGAAGGTAAAAACATTCCTTTTCCCGCCCACTGAAATTCCTGACGGCGAAGGCCTTGAAATGAAATACAGACTCTAATGAAATGCGTATACCCACTGAAATAAACTTTGAATTATATATATATATATATATATATATATATATATATATATATATATATATATATATATATATATATATGTGTGTGTGTATTGAGGCAGCATTTTTTCATTCATACGTGTTTCATTAAATCAGATAGACAAGTTTTGTCTATTTATTTAATGTAAATTCTTTTCATAACGTCTGATAAGCTTAATAACATTATAATTAAAAGAAGAAATAAAAAAACAATATTCATACATATTTTTAATCCAATCTAAGCTTTCGGCTTACACAAGCCATTATCAAAGATGACGATTACAGTACAATATTTTAATACACGGACAAGAAAGTGATGATAGTCTGTTTCTGTTTACATGAATGATTTCCAAGCAACGATAGTATTGTGGGCTGCTGGATCATGTAATTTATTTAATGAAACATGTGTGCATGAAAAAATGCTGCCTGAATACGCACAATAAAATAAATAGACAACACTTGTCTATATTATTTAATGAAACATGTATGAATGAAAAAATTCAGCCTAATTAGACAATTTAAATTACATGATCCAGCAGCCCACAATAAGATCATTATGTCACAAACTGACTTCGTGTGGAGATAAGTAAATACAAATTACTCTCTCGAGTAGTTTGTAATACCCTATTTATCATCTCTCAGTAGGGCCTCTGTCTTCGAGCAGAGTACTCTCAGGGGTGGCTACCTCAAAGGTGATCGCGCCGAGAACAGCGCTACCGACTGTTGGGTAGGCGCGAGGAATTTTTTATCCTTCCCCGTATGTACGCACTCGGGTCCCCACCTTAAAAAACTGACCTTGTGTTGCATCTCGTCTTAGTGAGGAGACAGAGTAAATATAGTGTGTAAATTACTTTCTGGAGTAGTGTGTAACACCTATTTATCATCTCTCAGTTACGTCTCTGTCTTGGCGGCGGAGGAGTTCCTTGGAAACACACACACGAAAAACACACACAGATACACTGTACGTTATACATGATATAATGCTTATTCATGGTGCGTGGAATAAATTCTCGTCTAAATGACGCAAAAAATGAAAATAACACTGACATCTCATTTTAACAGATATATTTACCAAAATTACACACGAATATCTTGAGACACTAACGAGTAGATTCATTCAATAAAACAGCCATTGACTTCAACCACGGCCTTCAGATAAGTTTCTACTCAAACCACTCTTCTAAAATTAAATCTCGAATTAATGTAGTTTTCTATCTGAGAGCATTACTAATCTGCAGCCCCCAATATTTACCTAAAGAAGAACCATACATAGAAAACACATTCAAAAACCTACAATACCCATATCATTTCATCCACTACGCAAGAAGAAAGGCATACCAAATATACAACCCCCCAAAAAATTAATAACATAATGCACAATAATAAATTACATAAAAACAGATGCATAATACTACCGACTAACTCTGTCAGGTCCACACTATCCAGAATCTAAATAATCTTAAAATAGTCACAAAGACTTCCAAAACCATTATGGATATACTCAGATCCTCAAACACTAATAGCAATAATATTTCTAAAGCTGGCATTTATAAAATAAATAGCCAAAACTGTTCCACCCAATATATCGGACAAACAAGTAGACATTTTAAAAAAGCGCATTTATGAGCTCAAAAGAGACCTCACAACAACTTAACTAATGCACTAGTCATACACAGAAATAAATTCAACTACAATTTTGATTTTAACAATGCTACACTCATAAAAAAAAAGAAAATAACTCACTCAGAAGAGTGCCGCCATTGAATATTATCCAAATATTAATCTACACCCTGGCTTTTTCCCTATTTCACCTTTCCTAACAGAATTACTGCTCCCCCAAACGTACACAACAATATCGTGAAATCAAAAGAAAATGGTTGAATCCGTCAACACAACAATAAAAAAAATATTCCACACGTGACTGCGTGACGTAATTTTCAGTTGACAATATGAATATAATAACGTTTTCTAAAATTTTCCAGTTGCTAAGGACATTTTGTTTTGTTATTATTGGTTACTTTGTTTTAATAAATTCATTTCGTTTTTCCCTTAATATATATATATATATATATATATATATATATATATATATATATATATATATATATATATTATTGACAATATCTACATAATAAATGCCAATGGCAATGCCAATCTCAGTGTGTTACACTTTTTCAATTAAAGAGACACAACTCTCAATAGGTCATCTTCGTCTACTATATAATAAAAGCCAATGTCAGTGAGTGTTACTTTTTTCAATTAAAATGTGTTTCAGAATAAAACAAAACTTCACCCGTTGGTGGTGGTTGAACTCAATGACCACTTCACACACACACACACACACATACATACATACATACATACATACATACATATATATATATATATATATATATATATATATATATATATATATATATATATATATGAATATATTTGAAACGGTACAGAAGCGTATTAAGGCATTAAAAACAATAAATTTTATATTATGGACCATGATAGATTTAAAACACAAACAAACACCAGTCGACCGGTTTCGTCCCCTCTCATCAGAACTGTTAACGGGGAAATTATGAGGAAAAGAAAAGAAGTCTGTAATGCATGACATGAATGATTGGACAGGAAGAAATAAATTATTATAAAAGTTATACCAACCAAAATGCTAGAAACCCAGCACAGCAAGTCCATCGCTATTCCATCTTAAGGTGTTAGAGACGCTTTACATCAGGTTCAGGCAACCTACTCTTTGTAAACAAAGAGATTGTTTGCTTGGACTTGCTGTGCTGCGTTTCTAGCATCTTGGTTGGTATAACTTTTATAATAATTTATTTCTTCCTGTCCAATCATTCATGTCATCCATAACAGACTTTTTCTTTTTCTTTTCCTCATAATTTTAGTTCCCCGTTAACAGTTCTGATGAGAGGGGACGAAACCGGTCGACTGGTGTTCGTTTGTGTTTTAAATCTATCATGGTCCATAATATAAAATTTATTGTTTTTAATGCCTTAATATATATATATATATATATATATATATATATATATATATATATATATATATATATATATATATATATATTATCAATAATAAACGGGTTGGCGTTGTCATATATATTCCTAAAATTTTTCTTGATGTATAAAAATGTATATATCTTTTTTCCAAATATGGTAAAATATTCCATCAATTCCAGTCTAATTCTTCGAATTCGCCTACGCGTAAAACTCATTGGAAAAGTATTAATCTATCTCAAGCATTGGTAAGTTGCAGGACAGACTTGGTTGGCAACCAGTCTAGAAGAAGGACACATGTGTATTCAAAACCTGAGAAGAGTCGGTTAGAGAAGTGAAGCAGACTAAATGCACCCGTTCTCTGTTTTTGGTTCCCCAAAAAAGTTTAGTTGGTTCTGAAACAGCTTTCAGCACTATAGCCAAATGATATATCTGTTCAGTTCTAAGAACTGACCTGCTGGACTCTCATACGTCGAAGGCGATGGCGAGTCCAGTAATACACACACACACACACACACACACATATATATATATATATATATATATATATATATATATATATATATATATATAGAGAGAGAGAGAGAGAGAGAGAGAGAGATAGATAGATAGATAGATAGATAGATAGATAGATAGATAGATAGATAGATCATAGCAGACAAATTTGAGTGTAATTATCTGCTTTCCTGCGGATCGTCGACATTTGTTTATTTTTCAGATTCCGGTCTGGAGTAAGTGTTTGCATATATGAGTCACTACAATCCAATCGTTAGATCAATTCTTAAACTGACCCTTCGATTCATTCTGTGATACACAAAGCCAATCTGAGAAAATTTCTTTGAAAAACTTATAATACTATTGTGTACGCTGCTGCATTGTTTCTTTCCAGGTACGTGGGTGGGCTGAAAAGTTCATAGACAAACTATGAAGGAAGGATGCTATAACAGTGAAATTTTTCATGCATTAATTCCAACTTTTCTTATTAATAACTACATTGTTTCTTTCCAGGTACGTGGGTGGGCTGAAAGATTCACAGGCTTACTTACAAGGAATGATGCTAGAGCAGTAAAATTTTGAATGAATTACTTTCAACTCTTCTTATTAACAACTGTATTGTTTCTTTCCAGGTACAAAGGTGGACTGAAAAGTTCATAGGCTGAGTATGAAGGAGTGATGCTTAAGCTGTGAATTATTTCATGCATTAATTCAATTCTTCTTCTCGATAACTACATTGTTTATTTCTAGAGAGAGGACCTACAAGGCAGCATAAGTTTTTTTTTTTTCTCCTAGACTCATTGCCAACCAAGAATATCAGGCCCGGTCTTGTCCTTCCATTTACCTATAACTGGAGAAAAAATGTATGCATAACTTTCACAAGAGTATTACCACGTAAGTGAATGCAATGAACTTGATTGGAATTCGATCTCATCTTTCCGATTCCTCATTGTAAGTGGCTACGCATTATTACACCGTATAGTTTCACCGAAAATTTACAACTGATAGAAAGCTAAAACAATAACCTAAAACCAAGGTGATGTTTTAATTAGTCTTGTCAGTTAGAGATTTTTAAATTTGTCTTGCTTTCTGAGATCAGTGGCTAGCGAATGGGTTCGGAAGAATGGTTTCTTTAGGTTTAAAATAGAGCCATTATTCTTCGAACCTAATAGGCCGATGACACAGAATAACAGAGAAAAAAAAACTGTACCAAGTAAGACAAGCCACATCACCTGCGTGCTTTCAAAAGCAGCAACTAAAATGGACATCACCTGTCATTGAAAGCGAAAATAATGACATGATCTAGATGTTGGCATTCCACATCGTTTAACCAGATGTTAAACAGGAAGCCCATATGGATACCGGAAAGATCAATAAAAGATATGAGATTTGAGAAATGTATTTTCCTGAAAAATATTTTAATATAACGATTTATAAATTTCAACCGATAGTGACATTGTCTGCTTGATCACTTAATACTGAATGCTTCCTCATAAGTAAAGGATCTATACCGATATTACCATTAACAATTTGAAAATATTTAAATTTTATTCTTTTTAATTTTTACAATTCTGAATTTATGATATTGTAAAGCGCTTCGGATTTATTCCAAGTTACGATTTGGTTTGGTTTATTTTCTTTTACAGCATATCCACATCAATGGGTTATTTAATGCCGACAACATTTTTTATTGCTGGTAATATTTTGTTTTGTCAAAAATCTGTTTCTTGTAATATATTTCCTTCAAAATTGTATTGCTGGTAATAATTTTTTTTCAAAAAAGTATTGCTGGTAATAGTTAACTATTTGTCCATAGCTGGGACCCTAACAGGTGCTACCACCCCAGGCAGGATAGACCTGGGAATACCAGCAATTAAGAGGTGGTTCAACACTCCTCAAAACCTCCTGATCAGAGGCCTTGCTGCTGGACGTAGTTTATCGTCTTACCCAGGACGCGGATGTAGTTTAACGTCTTACCCAGGATGCGGATGTAGTTTAACGTCTTACCCAGGACGCAGATATAGTTTACCGTCTTAACCAGGACAGTTAGAAGTTACATTTCTATTTTAACGAGATTGTTTTTGTTTTGCCTTTAACTTTCAGGTTCAGACAATGATTTTTAGCAAACTTTTAAATAATTCTAATTTATTTCAATCATTTTTTTCATATTGCTATATCTTTTAATCTAAAGTGATTTACTTTCAGACGATTAGTGTTGGTCTATTGTTATGTTTACTCCTGGGTATGACGATAAACTACATCCGGCAGCAAGGCCTCTGATTGGGAGATTAGAGGTTCGGAGGCGTGTGGAACCATCTCTTAATTGCTATTGTTCCCAGCTTCACACTGACTCGGGGTTGGCGGATCACTTAGGGTCCCAACTATGAGCAAATAGTGACTTCCCAAAGAAAAAAAATCGTATGAAAATATGAAAATACGAGCAATGCCTTTTTGTATAAAGGAATACCTGTTTATTGTACAATGACCAACAATACATTTTATCTATAATTAAAGACATACAATCACGCCTTAAAATGTATTTAGTTGAAGCTATAAAATATTCTTCAAAATATTTAGTTTTCGGCATAAAATAACCCCTGTTATAATCCATAGAGATTGATATGCCAGTAAACAGAACCCGCCAACATGTCAGAACTCTTTCATGAGAATCCATATAATATCCTACGAATTCTTAAAGAAAAAAAAATATAACATCAACAAAAGTGTAAAATAAAACCCATATCACAGCCTCTACTGATTATGCCCACACAATCATGTGTTTGTACAAAGGCTGAACACCATATATTGAATTGTAAAATCATATTTTTATTACATCAAAACTGCCAAGAAAATGTAATACCTGTATTAAATGACCCATGAGGGGTTGATATGCCGTTAAACAAACAAATCAATCACTATGTTTACGCTAATTTCTTTAAATTTGAACGTCATAACGAATTCTACATATGTTGTTCTGTATCACAGTAATTTTAGTTTTTCTCATATATTTGCGCAGTTCCCAGTGGATCGCATTCCTACCCAATCGTGCCTATTTCCTTTACTGAGTAAATTTCATCCATTATTTAATCAAGGTGTCAGCCTATTATGATAGACTTGTTCTATTTTTCCATTATTTAAGATTCTCTGACCAATTTGCAGCTATCATTTTCGTAGTTAAGCATAGATTATATTGTCTGCAAATCGTATTGTATCTGGCATTTCTTATTCTTCGCATGTTTGGCTTCTAGATTTGTTGTGTTATCATTTTCTTTGTTCTCCTCTTTATCAGGTATGATGCACAGTCTAGATTCCTGATTATCCGCCTGTTCTTAGAAACAAAACAGATTTTTTTTTTTAATTTATATTATGAATTTTCCTTCATCTTATCAGTTTGTTGATATTGATGTAGAAATTTATTTTCGCCCTTCATATTTTAGTTCGTTGAGCCACAATTTTCGGTTCTACTCCTATGCAGTTCAGGAAATGCTCAGAGTGATATCTATGAACGTAGGCATTGATAAAAAAATAAAGATGTCTGCATATTTTCCAATATGTTTGTTTAAAAATTCCTTGGCTCATTTTTTGACCTCACTTTTCTTTTTTACTAAAATGTTTAGATATTTCATGGACATTAAAGATTTTCAGATTTTCTGAAGAAAAATTGAATTCATATCCGTATTAACGGTATTAAGTTATTTCATTCTATTATTTTAATTGCATGCATTTTATTTCTCAAATGGCTTGTGCTCCTTTTTTCCTTACGACTTTCTCATTTCTAACATGCGCAGTTTATGTTGTCCTCAGCCTTCTTCTGCATAAACACCTTTATGTTACCTTAAATGAAGCAATCTTTAAGTGTATGATTTTCTTCGGGTCGAAAAATACAGTAACCATGAAGTACGTTTTTTCCTTAGGATTTCTTTTAAATCTGCTTACTCATCTTCCTTACTCTATATATTTACTTCAAGTTCAACATTTGGCAATTGCATCCTCAGGCTTCATCAGCATTATTATCTGTCTGTAAAATAAATCCTTTAATCTTGAGAAGTTTAATTTTCATTCCTATATTTATTTATATGATTGAATTTTTTTTTCAGTTTCTCAGAATAGGTTATGCTGTCTTGTATGTTTCGCTTCATTTTTTCTATTCAACCCCGAACTATTTTCTGGTTTTCATATTATCAAAGGTTTTGTCAGATCCTGAATTAATATGTATGCCAGGGGTTGTGTCAAATTCGTTCAGAAAAATTTAAACAGCTGTAATCGACCCCCTTTTCAGATCAATGATTAATATGGATTTAAATCATTGAATGTAACCTGCATGACTTAGCGAGGACCAACCTTCTTTCAACATCATGGAGTCATTTTACAGAATAACAAACAAATAACTGTACTATATAACAGAACCTATATGATTTGGGGACTTTCAAAGAGTAGCGACAGCTAAATTGGTTAGGACATTTATCTCTAAGAAGAAAAAAAGGCATATCTTGAAATTCTAACCTATTTCAAATCAAAATGACTAGTTGTAACCAATTTTTGAAACTTTAACTGCATTTAAATCTAAAGCATATTTGAACGATTGTTTCTAGGCCCCGATCAAGAGATGAGCCAGGTTCAATTTTCATGTAAATTATAACAGTCATCCTTCGATGAGGATGAGTTTTTGATACGATTTCTTGCATGTAAATAATAAAAGGTGTTATACCCAAATGGCAGTTCTTGAAATTCGAACTATTAAAGACGTTAGATGCTGTGAAATGTACTGATATTAAAGTCACCATCATTCGTAATGAAGGGATGGTAATTTTAGTAAATACAGTTCAGGAAACACCGGTGGGCGAGCGACTAGACTCGAAGAGTAAGAGCTGATTAATCATAATTACGAACTATAAAATCACAAATAATCTCAATATAGAAGCTAAACTATACTATTTACATTATTCGAACTATTGCCCTCATCCTGTCGCCATACAACGTTTCGGTCGTTGTACGCTCCGTTCTTCTTCAGGTGCTTGAAATCTCGAATTGAACCCTTTATTTCGCTCACTGGAGTAGAATGTTCTAGTTCCACGTGCCATGTTTAATGGATGTCAGTTATCAGTTATCTCTTGTTAATTCCCCTCTCCAAGATTCTCTACTGCCATAACCGGGTATTGAACTCACACACTTTGGGTCCTGTCACTAGATCTAACCAACGCCTTTATCCACTGTGTCATATGTCGTTGAGGGGAATTACTTGAATTCCCCGATGTTTTATAACACTATAAGACTTTGAACAATAAGACTGTATAACTACTCTCCAAGCTTCAAAGACATGAACCAAAATGGAATGTTCATCATTAATTAGTCATAGCTAAGGAACGGAAGCTCATGAAGGATTGAAATAAAGTGCATATATATATATATATATATATATATATATATATATATATATATATATATTATTCCAGTACCATTTTCCAACTTACTCAAGGTGGTCTTCGTCCTCTCTAATCTTTTAACTTTCTGTCCTGGTGTAACAAGTTATTCACCTTTCACTTGATGGTTCTTGAATGGACTTTGAAGATGAAAGCTATAGTATGAATGTTGGTACTGCTACTGAAAGCCTCTCACTATTGCTCAGTTAGGTAGACAGTGAGTCTAACACAAAACAATTTTAACCTGTTCTCTTCTAGCTGAATAACTCAAAGTGTTGTTCTGTGATTCTTAACACAAGTGGTGTCAAGATTGCTGAACATTTTATGTGAAAACCTGGAAAAAAGTAACTAAATTAGTTTCGTATTTTTTCATATATTAAACATTTTGTAGAATGGGCAATTCTGCTGTTATACGATTTGGACAATTCCGCTGTTACACCTTATATATATATTAAAAAATGATGAAATGATTTTGCTGCGTCAGTTTAAATTGATATCAGAAGACTATGAGTAAAAAGCAACGCTGAAAGGAAGGTGTCAGATTTACCTGACATCAGGTTATATCTTAAATGCAAATGTCATATGAAACTGATATTTGCAGGCTATGATTTAAATGCGACTCGGAAAGAGAAGGTGTCAGTTTAAACTGACGTCAGGAGTCTATGAGTTAAGGATAATGAGGTAAAACATGTCAGTTTAACAAACATTTGGAAGCTATAAGTTAAATACAATGTAGAAAAAGAATCCGTCAGTTTAAACAGACGTCATAAGGCTATGAATTAAAGGCACTGAGGCAGAAGAAACCGTAATTTTATATTGACATCTGGAGGATGTGTGGTAAATGCAATGGCGAAAAAAATAGGTGCAAATTGACCTGGAGACTATGTATTAAATGCAAGATATTAGTTTAAACTGATGTTTTGAGAATATAAATCTAATGCAGATGCTCTCATAAATCAATTCTCTTAATTATTACTAAGCAACTAACCACTATATACGATAACAAATCAAATCAAATACCTTGGGCAACCCAATAGAATTGCAATTTGACCTATCCATTGTACTAATTGGATAATAGGTAGGCATTTTGAATGGATATAGTGAAGATTAAACTTTTTAATGTCACATAGCAATATAATAAATACGCTTTTGAGGGATATGATTAAGTAATCTGAAACATTACAGAGGATAATAATCTAGCACAAAAAGAGATTTGTTCTCGCTTCATACACTAATGACGTTCGACAGTGAGACTGCTGTGAGGATTATTTAATCTGGATTATAGAACTAATTAATGAATTTTAATTAATACAAGTCCTACATATTGAGCAACACTTAGCGGAATGCGAACAAAACTGATTACGAACTTAGCGAAGTTTTACCTTGATTTTTAAAGCACTCCTACCTTTTGTCATTTCTTACCTCTAAAGAGGTGTTGGAAGTAGTAAATTCAGCAAAAAGGTGAAGCGGCATTACTTGATATAGGAAAAAATGTCAGAATAAATGTACTTGGAGTCTCTAAACATTTTTTTGCTAGTACTTGATAACACATTGGGTCTAGATTTTGTTCGTTTTCAGCAGAAAACGCTTTTTGCTACTTTTGAATTCTTCTTGCACATTCATATATAAATGTAACAAGAAACAATGCAACTTTTAATAGGGATAGTGAAAATTAATACAAGATTTCACAGTTCTAGCATCATTCCTTCATAGTCAGCCAATGAATTCTTCAGACAACCCACCAATTTCGGAAAAATAATGTTGCCAGCTCTACGTTTTTGAAACAATATTGCCAGCTATACATTTTTTGGAAAAATAATGTTGCCAGCTGTGTCTTTTGGAAACAATAATGTTGCCAGTTACGCATTTTTTGAAACAATAATGTTGGCAGCTATACGTTTTTTGGTAAAAATAATGTTGCCAGCTGTATGTTTTTGAAACAACAATGTTGCCACCTATGTTTTTGAAAAGATAATGTTGCCATCTATATGTTTAATAGTACTGTATATTTAATATATATATATATATATATATATATATATACCTTAATTTGGCATTAAATGACCCACAGTTGTTGATATGCCATAAAACCCAACCAACCAACCTACATCCGCGTCCTGGGTATAACGATAAACTACTTCCAACAACAAGGCTTCAGATAATGTTTTCTGAAAATACTGTTGCCAGCTATACGTTTTTGGCAAAATATGTGGCCAGCTTTACGTTTTTGAAACAATGTAGCCAGGTATGCGTTTTTGAAACAATAATGTTGCCAGCTATACGTTTTTTGAAGAATGAGGTTGCCAGCTATGTCTTTTGGAAACAATAATGTTGCCAGTATATGTTTGATAGTACTGTATATTTAATATATGTATAGGTATATGTGTATGTATGTATATATATATATATATATATATATATATATATATATATATATATATATATATATATACACCATAATTTGCCATTAAATGACCCACAGTGGCTGATATGCTATAAAACCCAACCAACCAACCAACCATAAAACATGTAGATAAACCCCTACACAAATACAATCCTATTAAAATAAATGTAAATTTTCGTGGCAAATATACATGTGAGTGCATCTGTGTAGCATTTATGTACATGTTTGAAAGTATTATCCTATAATAACATATTAGGTTGGTGCAAAAATAATGTCGTTTTCTCACATAGTAATATATGTGAGAAATCGACATTATTTTTACACCAACCTAATAATATATATATATATATATATATATATATATATATATATATATATATATATATTATTATATTTCTTAACCTTTCTGCGTTAAGTGGTTTGACAAAACGTTTAAAACTATTTTCTATGCGTTGAACCTCTTCGCTTAATAAAACCCAAAACTATTCCTATTAATTAACACTTACTAAGAATAAAGCACCGAATGTGAGTAATTTATTTCATGTCTATCTATCTATCTATCTATCTATCTATCTATCTATATATATATATATATATATATATATATATATATATATATAAGAAGTTAATGGTCAGAGTTGAATTAGACCAAGAAACAATAGTATTAAAAAAGTGCTCAATACACATATTAAATGATAAAAAATTGAACATTAAGAAATCAGCCGTTGCTACCGTTTACAGCCTTTCGGTAACTTCAGGCAATTTTGTTCAATATATATATATATATATATATATATATATATATATATATATATATATATATGTGTGTGTGTGTGGGTGTGTGTGCCTACAATTCAAACTTATTCATAAAGTTATTTCACGACGCCTTCGCGTACCATTTTTACATAGGCTTGTTACAAGTGATGTATAATTCATAAATATATGATAAAGTTAAATGCCACTGATGAAGTGGAAGATCAGTTCAAAAACCAAGATTATGGTTTCATCCATTGACGATCATGCTGAATGTCTGATGCGATATTGAAGGAATTGTCCATTACGAACTTTTTAAACAACAATCAAACAGTTACAGGTAACTGGTGCTAGGATCAACTTGGACCCAAAGAAACCTTCCTTAATAAACTGCAAAGGTGGATGTCACCATCCATTACGATAATTCTTGTCCTCACAGTTCGGCTGTCTAAATTTTTTTGGAAGAGATTGATTGAGCAATATTGCTCCCCCCACCATATTCTCCTTGCCCTGCGCCTTCTGATTATCATTTGTTTTGAGGACTACAGAATCATTTAGATAGTTTTAGGCTGACATCAAAAGAAAAGGTTGAAAATAAATTGGATTTATATTCTGCTTCAAACGGCCCTGTCGGCTGGGGCTTTAGAATACGCCGACTGCACCTCTGTAGAGGGGTAAGACCCCCCAATGAGGCGTCCTGGGTATGACGTTAAATTGCATCCAACAGTAAGGCCTCTGCTCAGGAGCGTGGAACCACCTCTTAATTGCTGGTGTTCCCAGGTCCACCTTGACCCGGGGTGATAGCACCTGTTAGGGTCCCAGCTATGGGTAAATAGTGAACTGCTAGTTTTCCAGGTTTTGCTCACGTCCTGGGTATGACGGTAAACTACATCCACGTCCTGGGTATGACGGTAAACTACATCCACGTCCTGGGTATGGCGATAAACTGCATCCAACAGCAACGTCTCAGATAATGTTTTCAGAAAAATAATGTTGCCAGCTCTAAGTTTTTGAAACAATAATGTTGCCAGCTCTAAGTTTTTGAAACAATAATGTTGCCAGCTATACGTTTTTTATTCTATACAAAATAGGCATTTAAAATTCATATAAACTGGATTTGGCATTAAATAACCCACAGTGGTTGATATGCCATAAAACCCAAACAAACAAACAAACAAAATCTGCTTCAAAACCTAAGGAATTTTACAGACGTAATATTTATAAGCTTGTTGACAGATGGAATAATGTTCTAGAAATCAAATGATTTTACGTTAATGAATAAATATTTTCATGGATTTTCTCATTTTTATTATAGATCATGAAATCTACCATTATTTTTCCTCCAACTTGATATTTTGATGACCTATTTTAACTTCCATCTTCAAGCTTGTCATTGTATTATCTTTTTTGTCCTACGATTCCCGTACATTTTTTCCTCCAATATTTCGTTACGTCGTCTTCTTCCTCCTCTTCTTTTTTTTCTTATTTATCTGTTCGTCTTCCTTTTTCTTCCTCCGCCTCCCGTTTTTCTTCCGATCTGACCTCTGTTATTCTTAGCCCCATCAACCTTTCGACTTTTTCTCCGTTCCCCTTCATGACTTCATCTGTTATTCTTTGCCGCATATGACAAAGCACATTTTTCTTACTTTCACGAGTTTCTCAATTCTAAGTTAATCTTCTCTCCTCCGCTGTAGCTTCCTCACAAAAAATAAAAAATAAAAATAAACAAAAAATAAAATGCAAACGACTTAGTTTCTTTGAAATTTACAAGTTGACAGATTTGGGAATACAGTGAGGAATTTATGTCAGAACAAAAATATTCGAAAAACAAAATACAATCGGTTCGATCGTCAAACCCTCTGACACTTTCGCGGCTTTCGGAGACCAGGTAAAAAGAAAATGCAAGTTACATATAATACATGTACTTACAAGTCAGGATACATTCCCACAAATTTGATTAGCTGAGTTAAAACAGTAAGCTACATATATCTATATAATAATGTTTCGATTTCTGTCTATTGAATTTATAATAAAACAGCAAAAATGGCGCAACATAGTGCGAATAAGTCAATACGAATAAAACGAATACAACTTAAATCTTATTATTATTACTATTATCGCGGTATTTGCTGCTGCTGCTACTACTACTACTACTACTACTACTACTATTATTATTATTATTATTATTATTATTATTAATAATAATAATAATAATAATAATAATAATGACAGAGTGGGCTAATATCTGTACTGGAAAATCTGCAACTTCTACGTGAAGAAAACAGAGAAAATGATATGAACACCACCCAGACCCGGTTACGGATTTAGGACCTGTTACAATTCTATGGGACTACACAATACACACTGACAGAACAATCAAGGCCAACCGCTCAGACATTGTTATTAAAAACCACAAACAAAAAACGGTGCCTCCTTATTAATATGGCAGTCCCTGCTGACTGCAATGTATCTTTGAAGATATTCAAAAAGCTGTCAAAATACAAAGAACTTGAAATAGAAATCTCAAAAATGTGGCATATGGGAACACCAACAATCGCTGTTGTATTTGGAGCTCTAGGGTTGGTTGTAAAAGATTCCAGTAGACTAATTGAAAAGATTCCTGGAAAACCATGCCTCAAAGGGATACAACAAATTTTCTGACAAGTACAGCCCACACTTTACGAAGGCCTTTATCTATGTATTTTTTTTTTTTTTTGTCATCAGCGGAAAGTGTCATGATGCCATTTCTAACCATAGGTCCCTGGGCGGGATCAGGAAATGTGTAAACGCCAGAAATCAGAGAAAATAATAATAATAATAATAATAATAATAATAATAATAATAATAATAATAACAATAATAATGTGAAACTATATTCTGACTCTCCGCGATAATAAATATGTTCGGAAAACAGCTTCCTCAAGTTTGTTAGCTGCTATCTCCCTTTCCACTATTGATGGGCTTATCCTTCCGACACTTCTATTTCATGTAGGTCGGAACATTAACACCACGACTATGTCATTATTTTTTCTTCGATTTAGATATGCCCTCGATTTTGGGTGTTGCTGTTGCTAGTAGGACTGAAAAGAGTGTGGTTTCTGTTATTTCATACAATTCTTTGTCTGTGATTCTGTAGTGCCAGTCTCAATGTAGGATGATGTTTGCCAAGATCCTCAGGATTCACTCGCACAAGTCACTTCTCAACATTGATCTTGGGAAACGGTTGTATACAGATGAGAGTTTACATATTTCAGATTGTTTTTTTGCGCCATGCATAGCGTCAATATGAAGGTCTCGATATGACAATGCTATTTAAAAAATTGAGCCGAGTTTTCATGTTGATGCTTGTATTCGTAGCAAATTGCGTTGTTGGGCAATGCTAAATCTGGCGCAGCAAATTCTATGTTCAATTTCTTTTTTGCCTATACATAATTTATTATACCTTATACATACGCCTAGGTACCTGAATTAATTAGTATTTACTAATTCCACATCCTGTATTTTTATGATGGACACAAGGTATATCGATCACTGCATTCATCCCAAGTTCACATCATACACAGTGCCGAGTAAAAAGCGGTAAATTTATTTCTCAAGAAATCAATTCATGAGCTTGAATAATTATTTGACTCTCATCTAATTGCCTAATTCCTGTTATTTCTTTCATGATTGGTTAACTGCTGCTTAATCTTGTGACTCGTCATTTCAAGGTTATTTGCAGAAAACATTCGTCTTTCGTCCCGTCCTTCCCGTATGATTAAACAGCTCATTGATTTTAAGCGTCAAATTATCATACTTTTCAAAGAAAAACATCCGACGCGGAGTTTGGGGAAATGAGTAGAAATTCGTCTTGACTTATTCAGTCCCATCAATCGTCATCGGTTTTCAACGTTTGACTCTCGTCTTTCTGAATTTACCGTTTTTTTTAACTGCTCTCTTGTTCTATATATCCTACAAACACAGACACACACACACACATATATATATATATAATTATTTATTTCAAAATATGATTCCATCGCTACATAAGTGTTCTCATGTTTCAAAACAAGAGCCGAAAACTTCAATATAATTCAGGAAGTTTTTCTCCCCGAAGTCGATCCTCCAGATCTAAAAATCAATAATTCGCCCTTGCATGGAGTATTGCTGCCATATATGGTCTGGTGCCCCTTCTGTTTGCCTCGGTGTTCTTGATAGTCTCCAGAGGCGGATATGCAATGTAGTTGGCCCTGCTCTGTCGTCTCGTCTACAGTCACTTTCTTACAGACACGCCGTCGCCTCCCTCTGTTCTACAAATACCTCAATGGAAATTGGTCCGAGGACATGCATTCGCTGGTTCACAGACGTCATGAGTTCAAGCGCCATACGAGACTGGCATCCCGCTCTCACCCCTTCACTGTCGAAACTCCTAAATGTAGCCGTCTCTTCTACTCTTCTACTCCAATAGTTTCATGTCTCTCAACTCTCGCCTGTGGAACTCCCTTCCTATTCCTGTTTCCCTGTGAGCTATAGACTCCAGCTATTCAAGTGTAATGTCAATAGACATCTCCAGTTGCCTTGATCTATCCACTGCCCTCATCCTTTCTTCTATCACTCCTATCTGATCTTGCTCTAAATTTTCTGTAACCCATTGCATCCTAGTGGCTCCCCGCCTTGCTTGGGGTGAAATGCTTAAAAAAAATATATATTTTAATTAAATTGAATTAAAGTACCAAGCTCTGTTCCATCTTCAAGCGAAGTTTTTTTTTTTTTTGAATAAATAATTCTGGAATTAGTTATTCAAAAAAAAAAAATAATTCAAATAATTATCTTGCAATAACAAGGTTCACCATCCTTCTTCCGAACCACTGAATTGAACTTGTAAAAATCATATTGTTTTGAAGAGTTTCTTTTTTCAATGTTAGTGTTGTATATACACTGGATACCCTTTTCTTGTAGAGTTTAATTAGAATTTCTTTCT
>OZ010605.1:66634578-66644578 GCA_963932145.1 Acanthosepion lycidas
TCACGCTATTTGTATAACTTACTCTGCAAGAGAACCATATTGGATGAATGCTAAATTCAGGCAATATTTAAAACGCCTCACGCTATTTGTATACCTTACTCTGCAAGAGAACCATATTGGATGAATGCTAAATTCAGGCAATATTTAAAACGCCTCACGATATTTGTATACATTACTCTGCAAGAGAACCATATTGGGTGAATGCTAAATTCAGGCAATATTTAAAACGCCTCACGCTATTTGTATACCTTACTCTGCAAGAGAACCATATTGTATGAATGCTAAATTCAGGCAATATTTAAAACGCCTCACGCTATTTGTATACCTTACTCTGCAAGAGAACCATATTGTATGAATGCTAAATTCAGGGAATATTTAAAACGCCTCACGCTATTTGTATACATTACTCTGCAAGAGAACCATATTGGATGAATGCTAAATTCAGGCAATATTTAAAACGCCTCACGCTATTTGTATACATTACTCTGCAAGAGAACCATATTGGATGGATGCTAAATTCAGGCAATATTTAAAACGCCTCACGCTATTTGTATACCTTACTCTGCAAGAGAACCATATTGGATGAATGCTAAATTCAGGCAATATTTAAAACGCCTCACGCTATTTGTATACATTACTCTGCAAGAGAACCATATTGGATGAATGCTAAATTCAGGCAATATTTAAAACGCCTCACGCTATTTGTATACCTTACTCTGCAAGAGAAACATATTGGATGAATGCTAAATTCAGGCAATATTTAAAACGCCTCCCGATATTTGTATACATTACTCTGCAAGAGAACCATATTGGGTGAATGCTAAATTCAGGCAATATTTAAAACGCCTCACGCTATTTGTATACCTTACTCTGCAAGAGAACCATATTGGATGAATGCTAAATTCAGGCAATATTTAAAACGCCTCACGATATTTGTATACATTACTCTGCAAGAGAACCATATTGGGTGAATGCTAAATTCAGGCAATATTTAAAACGCCTCACGCTATTTGTATACCTTACTCTGCAAGAGAACCATATTGGATGAATGCTAAATTCAGGCAATATTTAAAACGCCTCACGATATTTGTATACATTACTCTGCAAGAGAACCATATTGGGTGAATGCTAAATTCAGGCAATATTTAAAACGCCTCACGCTATTTGTATACATTACTCTGCAAGAGAACCATATTGGATGAATGCTAAATTCAGGCAATATTTAAAACGCCTCACGATATTTGTATACATTACTCTGCAAGAGAACAATATTGGATGAATGCTAAATTCAGGCAATATTTAAAATGCCTCACGCTATTTGTATACCTTACTCTGCAAGAGAACCATATTGGATGAATGCTAAATTCAGGCAATATTTAAAACGCCTCACGCTATTTGTATACCTTACTCTGCAAGAGAACCATATTGGATGAATGCTAAATTCAGGCAATATTTAAAACGCCTCACGATATTTGTATACATTACTCTGCAAGAGAACCATATTGGGTGAATGCTAAATTCAGGCAATATTTAAAACGCCTCACACTATTTGTATACCTTACTCTGCAAGAGAACCATATTGGATGAATGCTAAATTCAGGCAATATTTAAAACGCCTCACGATATTTGTATACATTACTCTGCAAGAGAACCATATTGGGTGAATGCTAAATTCAGGCAATATTTAAAACGCCTCACGATATTTGTATACATTACTCTGCAAGAGAACCATATTGGGTGAATGCTAAATTCAGGCAATATTTAAAACGCCTCACGCTATTTGTATACATTACTCTGCAAGAGAACCATATTGGATGAATGCTAAATTCAGGCAATATTTAAAACGCCTCACGATATTTGTATACATTACTCTGCAAGAGAACCATATTGGGTGAATGCTAAATTCAGGCAATATTTAAAAGGCCTCACGCTATTTGTATACCTTACTCTGCAAGAGAACCATATTGGATGAATGCTAAATTCAGGCAATATTTAAAACGCCTCACGATATTTGTATACATTACTCTGCAAGAGAACCATATTGGGTGAATGCTAAATTCAGGCAATATTTAAAACGCCTCACGCTATTTGTATAACTTACTCTGCAAGAGAACCATATTGGATGAATGCTAAATTCAGGCAATATTTAAAACGCCTCACGATATTTGTATACATTACTCTGCAAGAGAACCATATTGGGTGAATGCTAAATTCAGGCAATATTATAACGCCTCACGCTATTTGTATACCTTACTCTGCAAGAGAACCATATTGGATGAATGCTAAATTCAGGCAATATTTAAAACGCCTCACGCTATTTGTATACATTACTCTGCAAGAGAACCATATTGGATGAATGTTAAATTCAGGCAATATTTAAAATGCCTCACGCTATTTGTATACCTTACTCTGCAAGAGAACCATATTGGATGAATGCTAAATTCAGGCAATATTTAAAAGGCCTCACGCTATTTGTATACGTTACTCTGCAAGAGAACCATATTGGATGAATGCTAAATTCAGGCAATATTTAAAACACCTCACGCTATTTGTATACATTACTCTGCAAGAGAACCATATTGGATGAATGCTAAATTCAGGCAATATTTAAAACGCCTCACGCTATTTGTATACATTACTCTGCAAGAGAACCATATTGGATGAATGCTAAATTCAGGCAATATTTAAAACGCCTCACGATATTTGTATACATTACTCTGCAACGCTATTTGTATACCTTACTCTGCAAGAGAACCATATTGGATGAATGCTAAATTCAGGCAATATTTAAAACGCCTCACGCTATTTGTATACATTACTCTGCAAGAGAACCATATTGGATGAATGCTAAATTCAGGCAATATTTAAAACGCCTCACGCTATTTGTATACCTTCCTCTGCAAGAAAACCATATTGGGTGAATGCTAAATTCAGGCAATATTTAAAACGCCTCACGCTATTTGTATACCTTACTCTGCAAGCGAACCATATTGGATGAATGCTAAATTCAGGCAATATTTAATACGCCTCACGCTATTTGTATACCTTACTCTGCAAGAGAACCATATTGGATGAATGCTAAATTCAGGCAATATTTAAAACGCCTCACGCTATTTGTATACATTACTCTGCAAGAGAACCATATTGGATGAATGCTAAATTCAGGCAATATTTAAAACGCCTCACGCTATTTGTATACATTACTCTGCAAGAGAACCATATTGGATGAATGCTAAATTCAGGCAATATTTAAAACGCCTCACGCTATTTGTATACCTTCCTCTGCAAGAAAACCATATTGGATGAATGCTAAATTCAGGCAATATTTAAAACGCCTCACGCTATTTGTATACATTACTCTGCAAGAGAACCATATTGGATGAATGCTAAATTCAGGCAATATTTAAAACGCCTCACGCTATTTGTATACCTTACTCTGCAAGAAAACCATATTGGATGAATGCTAAATTCAGGCAATATTTAAAACGCCTCACGCTATTTGTATACATTACTCTGCAAGAGAACCATATTGGATGAATGCTAAATTCAGGCAATATTTAAAACGCCTCACGCTATTTGTATACCTTACTCTGCAAGAGAACCATATTGGATGAATGCTAAATTCAGGCAATATTTAAAACGCCTCACGATATTTGTATACATTACTCTGCAAGAGAACCATATTGGGTGAATGCTAAATTCAGGCAATATTTAAAACGCCTCACGCTATTTGTATAACTTACTCTGCAAGAGAACCATATTGGATGAATGCTAAATTCAGGCAATATTTAAAACGCCTCACGCTATTTGTATACCTTACTCTGCAAGAGAACCATATTGGATGAATGCTAAATTCAGGCAATATTTAAAATGCCTCACGCTATTTGTATACCTTACTCTGCAAGAAAACCATATTGGATGAATGCTAAATTCAGGGAATACTTAAAACGCCTCACGCTATTTGTATACCTTACTCTGCAAGAGAAACATATTGTATGAATGCTAAATTCAGGGACTATTTATAACTCTCCTCACTATGCAACATTGCATAATTAGATGAACGATGAATTCTTGGTGTATTTAAAACTGTCTCCACTATTTTTATTACTGACACTTAAATAGCACACGATTAGTTTAATGCTAAAATCAAGTGATATTTAGAACTGCTAATACTATTGCTATAACTTACTTTGCAATAGGACATGATTAGATTAATTCTAAATTCAAGCAATATATGAAACTGCCCACTCTATATTCTTTTTTTTAGATTCTTCAACATGAGAAGTCTATATTAATGCTAAATTCAAGGAATATATAAAACTGTTCAGACTATCATTATACCTTTCTCTGCAATAGAACATAATTTGATGAATTATTATAGGAATATTGAAACTCAACAAACTGTACTCATCAATTAATCTGCAACCAGAGAAACATATATCAATGCTAAAATCAACATATGTTTAAAACTGTCTATAATATTGCTATACAAGCCTCTGGATAGGACATGATTAAATGATCGCTAGATTCAAGAACTATTTAACACTCCCCATGTTCTTGGTAAAATTAACTCTCTATTAAGACATGAGTAAATGAATTCTAAACTCACCAATAGTTATACTATATGAATATTAAAATGAAGTTATATTTAAAATTGTCTGTACTATTTGTATAACTTACGCTGCAATTGAACATGATTAGTTGAATTCTAAATTCAGAAATAGTTAAAACTATTCACGCTATTTTTTTACCTTACTCTAAAATTGGGCATGCTTAATTGAATGTTAATTTCGAAGAATATTTAAAACTGTCAACAATTTTTACAGAAAAGTTCTGGAGATCTAATATTTGCCATAACACTTTCTCCAGAGTTATCTAACTTGTTTAACCATCAACATATTAAAAAAATTGTAACCCATGGAATAATTCTACAGCATTTCAGGCAGTTGATCATTTGAGAAAAAGTTCGATTCATTAAAAGAATTTCAGTCACTTGCAAGACGCCAAAAACAAAAATGAGTGGCGGCTGCGATTATTAACACAAGTTCAAAGAATGCGTTTGTCTTCATTGTTCGTCGTTACGGCTTTCAGACCTTTTACGCTTAATGGAAAAGCGTTTGAAAATGAAAAGTTGACTGAGGAATTAAATGGTTGAAGTTGAAAAATGATGGCAAACCAACGCAAAGGATGTCAGGTGATGAATATATATATCAAGTGGAAAGGCCTGCGAATCAATATTAATAAAGACATGTGCACTATTTACAACAGAGAGCACGCATATAAATTACTCCGAATATGCAAATAGTTCGCATTCTAATTATGCCAAATAATTGGGAGTTGGCTGGTCTAAAGTCATATCTAACAGTAATTTGTAAAGTGTTTTAAATATCTTTCTATATATATATATATATATATATATATATATATATATATATATATATATATATATATATATATATATATTGCTAGCTAGCTATATATATATATATATATATATATATATATATATATATATATATATATATATATATATATATATATATATATACAAGTATATGATTGGTGTATACGGAATGAATTCCAATAACCAACAATTACTATTCTTGAAAGAGTGATCAATACAAAGTAGAGCAGATATAATTATTTATTTAAAACAAAAATTTATAACATGTTATAAAATCACTACAAAGTATAAGAATAGCATAGATGGTGATTTTATAACATATTTATGTTATAAACTTTTTTAAATAAATAAATAAATATATATATATATATATATATATATATATATATATATATATATATATATGATTATTAATATCTATAGATCTCTCAATGTCAATCCGTTCCTATTTATTTATCTAATTATCTAACTATCGATACATCTATTATCTATATCAGTTTTTTTTCATATCTATCTACCTCTCTATCACAGTCCTTTCATGTCTTTTTCAGTCTGTTCACCTCTCCCCCCCTCTCTCTCTCTCTCTCTCTCTCTCTCTCTCTCTCTCTCTCTCACACACTCTGCCAAATCTACCCATCTCAGTCAGTTCACATCTTTCTATCTATCTCAGTCGGTTCACATCTATCTATCTATCTATCTATCTATCTATCTATCTATCTATCACAGTCTGTTTCCTATCTATCTATCTATCTATCTATCTATCTATCTATCTATCTATCTATCTATCACAGTATGTTTCCTATCTATCTATCTATCTATCTATCTATCTATCACATATCTGTATCGATATGAATATCAGTTGTTTTATTTCTATGTAAATCGCTTTATAACTTCTCGTTCCGCCATTTCATAATGATCTCCATCTTTTTCATTCTTTCTTTCTTTCTTTATTCATCCAACTTCTTTAAAGAACTTACAACCTCCCCAATTTTATTTACATAATGGTTTCTTTTTTCTTTCTTTTGTCTAATTCCTCTCTTTCTTACGTCGACTTCTTTAAAACCTCCTACTCTCTCTCTTAATTTTGTTAACATACATATTTCCCTTTCTTTCTTTCTTTCTTTCTTTCTTTCTTTCTTTCTTTCTTTATCCGATTCATTAAAACCTTCTACCTTCTCCCAGTTTTCTTTACATACTTCTTTCTCTACCTAACATTCTTTCTTTCTTTCTTTCTTTCTTTCTCCTACGCTTTTCTAATATTTTTAGATACTTGTTTCACTTCCTTCCTTCCTACCTTCCTTCCTTCCTTCCTTCGATTCTACAGCGCCAGTTCACGAGCTTCGATTAAGGATGACCGTGGCTGAGACATCCGGGATTTTCTTGCTAGGAACTACTTTCAGCAATCGATCTGAGAAAGTCATTTTATATAACCCCAGTTCAGATATTATATCCGAACGAGCTCGGCGCCATGCATGACATCCATATGAAAGTCTCGATTTGACGCGGGTATTTCAAAACATGACTTTAGTTTTTAGATTAATACACAAACATATACGCACAGACACACACACACAGTCATACTAACACACACATATTCTCTCTCACCCACCTCACTCTCTCTCTCTCTCTCTCTCTCTCTCTCTATATATATATATATATATATATATATATATATATATATATATATATATATATATAAAGAAAAAAAGACAAGAGGAAACTGTAGTTTTAGACGCCGATTTTCGTCCAATGTAGACTTGTCCAAGCAAAAAACAAAATGCATTTATTAAACTATCTATGATCTATAAACAACAAAACAAAAGAAGAATTTAGAAACGCTATTGCATATTCATATGGTCAACTGAAAAATTACGTCAATTACTTTATGTTTGAAGAGAATATTTCCATGTGTAGAAACATTGTATTTTTGAGTTGACGGATTCAACCGTTTTCTTTTGATTTTGTTTTTGTTTCAATAAATTTATTTCATTTTTCACCTTGAAAAATCCACATTAAAGCGAAACCTTTTGCTAAAACTACACTTTTCCTATTGTCTTTTTCTTTTATGCATATTGTCCTTCTCTACAGGTTAATTCTGAGAAATTTTTACATATATATATTTATAAAAAGAATGTATAAATATAAAAATGTCTTAATATATATATATATATATATATATATATATATATATATATATATATATTTCATAAAATACATCATTTGGATGCTTAGTACATATCATCAGTGATGTTTCTAGCCGAGGTTCATTAGAGGTTCCGGGTCATTGAACATCATATCCCCTCTCCACGGTGATTCAGCCGATGATGATCGGGTATCGACTTGTGTACCTTAAGTTAGCTAGAATTTTTTATATCCTCCGAACTACAAACCATGCGTCTCTTTTTGGTAATTTATTGTCCAATGTCCGATGACTTCCGGCGAACCAGGAATGTGCGCTCTTCCATAAAAAAGGAAGAAAACGCAGCCGCAATTTTTATCTGATCAGGAATATGGCAGCGTGCATGGCTTCAAGTCGTAATACCTATTTGATTCCCCTTACTGAGACATATACACACACACACATGCACACACAGAGAAACGCGCTCAAACATCACCTTCTGCGTACACTTGTCCCATTTTCGTTCATGCTAATCATCCGCTGAAGGAAAAGAAAAAGAAAAAATAATTATATATATATATATATATATATATATATATATATATATATATATATATATATATAAATATATATATATATATATATATATATATATATATCATAAGAGATTAATATATTAATAACGTCCTGGGTAAGACATTAAACAACATCCACGTCCAACAGCAAGGCATCTCATCAGGAGGTTTTGAGAAAGCGTGGGTCCACCTCTTAATTGCTGGTGTTCCCAGGTCCACCTTGACCCGTGGTGGTAGCACCTGTTAGGGTCACATCTATGGGCAAATAGTTAACTATTACCGGCAAATTTTTTGAAAAAATATATTACCAGCAATACAATTTTGAAGGAAATATATTACTAGAAACAGATTTTTGACAAAACAAAATATTACCAGCAATGAAATTTTTTTCGCTATTAATTAAGACACTGAGGTTGATATGCCGTAAAATAAAATAAACCAAACTAAGCTAAACTAAAGAATACATACTTTATTCTGACAAATCAATCCTAAAAATGTTGGCGGCATTAAATAAACTATGGAGGTTGATATGCTGTAAAACAATATAAATCAAACAAATCTAAACCAGATAATACATATTCTATTCATACGAATCAAAAATGTTGTCGGCATTAAATAACCCATTGAGGTTATTATACCGTAAAACAAAATAAACCAAACCAATCTAAACCAAAGAATACATACTCTATTCATAGGAATCTATCCTAAAAATGTTGCCGGCATTAAATATCCCATTGAGGATGATATGCTGTAAAACAAAATAAACCAAACCGATATATTTTTAAGCCCGATTTTTGTCTTATTAGTAAAAACGTTGTATTTATATTGTACTCGAGTTTTAATAGATATACCTTGTACTTATTTTCGACTAGATTGATTAATTCGTTTTTAAGCCTTATCCATCTTTTGCCGATTACTTAAAGCCAGAAAAAAAAATTTTTAGACTGTAAGATTTTTGGCGGGTCGGGGATAATAATGATTTACTGATACAAGTCCTACTATTTAACCCATAGCTTGAGGGAGAAGAGGTGGATTCATGCCTTTCCCAGGAGTATTTGCACGTAAGTGAATATAAAGAACCAAAGTGAAATAGAAAATCGGCTATCCGATTAACAATTCCCAGCCATTATGCATGACGCCCCTAGCACAGGCAAGCTTCCAAGATCTGGTATTCCTAAGCGGCCACCCATCTAGGTAGTGACCAGGCTCGGTGTTGCTTAACTTCGTTGATCGTAAGGGAATGGCGCTTAATTAAATCTAGGATTTGAAGGTGTTTTATTTAATTACTCTTTAATTATAAACCATGTACTTTTCCAGAAATTCATCAATGTGAAAAAGCATATAAGCATATGGAAAATCACATAGATTTTAGAAGACATTATACAATCCAATTAAGTAAATATTTAATCCAACAGAAAATAAATTGTAAGGATTCCTTGATATACTTGAAACCCTGTAGGACAGCGAGGCTCCATGACGTAATGTTTCTTTGTCAGTTTTAAAGGCTTTTATAAATCGGACAAATTCCCGCGCTCCCAAAACGAGGCATATTTCGATCTTAATATGACGTGCGCATTGACGCCGAAGAAAATCGATTCTTTGTAAAAATTATTTTTCGTAGCAAGGCAATTTATTATAGCCAGGATCGATCTCACAAGCAGACAATGTTTAGAACAAGAATTTTGTAGTCTAGGAAGATTTAATTGCAACCACTCTGGATCAAAGAAGAATGCCTAAAGTGAATTTCTCATCATTTATCAAGCTAGTGTATTTTGCGTCACTGTGGTCATTAATCCCCATATTTCTGCTGTAAGCATTGTTCATGGTGAAATTCAAAACAGAATAAGACAATGGCTGTCCGATTCTTACAGAATGCTAAGGCCAGGGCCAGTATGATCAGGG
>OZ010605.1:66654578-66669578 GCA_963932145.1 Acanthosepion lycidas
TATATTATGCGCGGTTTTTCTCTGGCATTCTAGCCTTCAACCTTTCCTGTGAGTATCATATCTACTGTTGTGGCCTTGTTAGGGCCAGAAATAAAGACATAAAGAGATGAATTACCATAACAATATCTATCTATCTATCTATCTATCTATCTATCTGCTATGGCCTTGTTAGGGCCAGAAATAAAGACACAAGGAGATGGACTGAGTTAAACAAATATATTAACAGTAATACAAATATATACAAACGAGAGTGTTATAGCAAGAATATTCGGTCCTACTGTCAGAGCTGGCTACCTAAAAATTCGCTGTACAAAAGGCAGTATCTGCTCCTATTTATGCTGGGAGATTTCATGCAAGCGTTTGTAAATCACCATAAACATATCCTTCTATCTATCTATCTATCTATCTGTTGTGGCCTTGTTAGGACCAGAAATAAAGATACAAAACAGGAATTGAGTTAAACAAATATATATACAGAAACAGTAATACAAACATATACAAACGAGAGTGTTACTGCAACAATGTTCGGTCCTATTGTCAGAGCTGACTACTGGAAAATGCCCTTTCCAAAAGGCAGTACCTGCTCCTATTTATAGCTGGAAGTGTCCATGCGTGCGTGTGTAAATCACCATAACAATACCTATCTATCTATCTATCTATCTATCTATCTATCTATCTATCTATCTGTTGTGGCCTTGTCAGGGCCTGAAATAAAGACACAAAAGAGGAATTGAGTTAAACAAATATATTAACATAAACAGTATTATTTCTTACTGTCACCTTCATTTGGGTTTGCTGTATTTAATATTCTCCGCTTACCCCTTTGTATTTATTGGCTTCTCCTTATTCTAGTTCCCTAAACTTTGTGAAAAAAAACAAGATCTACGGAGTCTGTTTTGGTAATTTCCCCATGGTGGTAATCCACATTAATCTAACCCGAATTACATATTGATTTCACTTCTTACATTATTAGGGAAACCTTTCAACAAATTTGATATCATTTATGCCAAACAATTGATTAAATAGGTATTAGTGTTAACTTTATCTTAAAGGGGGTTCGGAACAGACAAAACCGAAGGGGTGACAGGAGGTTTACTTCAAAAATTTCTCATCGGATATTCAAACGATTGGAAGTGGCAGTGCCTTTCGTATAATTAAGGTATAATGTGGTTTTTCGCATTCCGGTATATATATATATATATATATATATATATATATATATATATATATATATATATATATATATATAAGGCAGTATGTGAATGTGTGTAACGAATGCAGGCCGCAATTTTCGACGGATTTGCACCAAAATTTACATGCACATGCGGGAAGGCCAAGAGCGAAATTGCATTTCCCAAATCCCATCGATAATGGAAATAATCAATTTTTTCATGCTTCTATGGCAGTTTTCATGTAGCTTTCGGCCATTTTCTACTGGTCCGATTGAGAGCCTATAGCTGGCTGCCACGAATAGGCAGGAAGATTCTATTGGCCAGCGTGAGAGTCAACAGCTGACTGACACGAATCTTAACTAGTATGCTAGCATGCAAAAAAAAAATCGATAGCTGCATTCATCACAAGTGGGAAAAATTTAAATCTGCATGGCACTTTACTCCAGTTGGCTCATTCGCCTGCTTAAACTCAACGTTGATTCTGATTTCGCAGAACTGGATTGGGTGTGAAAAAGTACTTGTTGTTAACATTCTTTATCACTTGGCTTTTCCAGTTACGAGTCCTTTTTTTAAAGCTGATCGTTTTGTGTTCATTTTGTTTAGTTCTTTTTTCGTAACAGATTTAATTTTAGTATAGAGCTTAGAAAAAATTGGCAGTGTGAGATAGGCAAGAAGTAAGGCATTTATATATATATGAGGAAATTAACTATAACCGAGGAGAATTTGTATATTTAAAAAGCCTTACGGATCAAATACTGCGGGACGCTATCAAGGGATTTAAAGTAATCTATCCTAACTCTGCTGACATTTTTCCCGCATTGTTCCAGGAGAATTTTATTTATCAATAATGCCCCTTCGGCATTCCTTCTCTTCCAGGGGAAGAATGTTGTTGTTGTTGTTATTATTATTATTATTATTATTATTATTATTTCCTTTGACTTCTAGTGTGTACACATTTCTTTCCGGGTCCTACTCTGGGAGGTAATGTCAGAAATGGGGTCATGACATTTTCTTTTGACCAATTAAAAAAATCATATACACACATATTTTACATAGACAAAGCCCTTCGTAAGTTGTTGGCTGTACTCGTGAGAACAATCTTTTGTATTTCTTTAAGGCATGAGCTTCCAGGAATCCCGTCAGTGACTCTTACTGGAATCTTTTCCAACTAATCCGAGGGCCCCAACTACAACAGAGATTGTTGATGTTCTCACGTGCAACATTTTGGGATTTCTGTTTGAAGGTCCTTGTATTTTGATAGCTTTTTGAAGTTCTTCAAAGACACGTTGCAAACTGCAGGTACTGTCATATCAATAATGATGCTTTTTTGTTGTTTGCGGTCTCTAATAACAATGCCTGTACGGTTAGCTTTCATTGTTCTGTCTCTGAGTATTGTGTAGTCGCATAAAATTGTTACAGGTCCTATCTCCGTAACCGGGTCTGGGTGTTGTTCATGTTTATTATTATTATTATTATTATTATTATTATTATTATTATTATTTCCTTTAATTTCTGGTGCATTCTCATTTTCTTGTGGGTCCCAACCAGAAACCTACGTTCAAAATGGCTTCATGATATTTTCCACTGATTATTACTGTGTAAAAAAAAAACAAAAAAACTTAAGATAACACACATTTTTCATAGATAAATCTCTTCGTAATGATGCTGTATTTGTGAGTACATTTTTTTTATTTCTTTAAGACTTGTTTTACCAGGAATCCTTTTAATGAGTCTATCGGAATCTTTTCCAGTCAATCCGAAGGCTCCAAATCTAACTGGAATTATTGAGGTCCGCATGTGACGTTTTTCTTTCTGATTTTTTAGATTTCCACTTTTTATTTTGATAGTATTTTTTTAAAGATTTTTCTAAGACACATTACAATATCACATGTCAATAAGAAAGTACATTGCGGTTTTTGATCACGATTTCTCTGCTGTTAGCTTTTATTTTCCCATGTATTGTTTAGTCCCATAAAATTGTTACATCGCCCATCTCCTTAACGGCGTTGGTACAATGTTCATACCAGTTTTTTTTTCCAGTTACATATTTGCCATTGCAGATTTTGGCCCACTCTAACATGCCCAGTTTTATATTCGGTGTGCTAACACCGTAGACCATGATGCAAGATGGTTAATTATTTCTGGATATTTATCACCGAATCTACTTTTTAGATTAATCCAATTCTGAGGCCTGCTTTTGTGTGATTCGATCCGCCTCCATCTTTCAACCAGAGATCTCAAAAAATCATGATTGATGGTACAGTTGATTGGATATATATAGCTGGTGTTACCAGCATCATTTTATCTTAATTGTATGTCATTGAAAATTGTGTAATAAGTTAAATGTTCATTAAAATGTGTAACGTTTCGCTAAAGTTAGACTGTGCAAAAACACTGGTTTGTTTTGACTTGTGTTTTACGACATATCAACCTCAATGTGTTATTTAATGCCGACAACTTTTTTTCTGGTAATCTTTTTTTCCTTAAAAATGTATAGCTGGTTATATTATTGGAAAACATGTATTGCTAGTAATTTTATTTAAAAAAATATATATATTACTGTCACGTTTTCTTTTTTTTTAAAAATATCTTGCTGGTAATATTTTGTTTTTCAAAAATATATTTCAAAAATTCAAAGAAATTCAAAACTTTATTTCTGGTAATAATTTTTTACAAATTATTTCTGGTATTAAAACCTATTTTTACACTTTTATCATGCTTTTTGCCTCAGTTCCGGGGTTAACTATTTGCCCATAGCTGGGACCCTAACAGGTGCTACCACTCCAGGAACACCAGCAATTAAGATGTGGTTACACGCTCCTCAAAAGCTCCAGATCAGACGCCTTGCTATTGGACATAGTTTACTGTCATACCCAGGACATGAATGTAGTTTATCGTCATACCCAGGACGCTGATGTAGTCTCAGTTTCGGGGTTAACTCTTTGCCCATAGCTGGGACCCTAACAGATGATACCACCTCGGGTCAGGGTGGACCTTGGAACACCAGCATTTAAGAGATGGTTCTACGCTCCTCAAAACCTCATGATCAGAGGCCTTGCTGTTGGACGTAGTTTATCGTCTTATCCAGGACGTGGATGTAGTTTATTGTCATACCCAGGACGGGCAAATACATAAAATGAAGAGTCTGAAAACTAGAATTTTATCATATATCTCAAATTATTACTATTAATTTTATTATTAGTAGTAATAATACACTTTTTATTATTATTATTTTTTTTAAACAGCTTATTAGATATTATTTGGATATTAAGTTTAAGCTGCTTAAGTTATACCATACTTTTCCGTTTGTTCGTGCTGTGCCAAATAAGCGAAACTTCTTCAACACATAAAGACTCACTGGTAAATCTAATGCATTCAGCTAATGAAAAATTTCTCTAACACTGTTTCTAATGTTCCGATTGCAATGGGATTGATCTCTACCTTTTGGCAACTTTATATTCTCGGGATTTCGTCTAAGACTATATAGTTGTCTTTTCTCTCGGCTACTCTGGTATCAAACGGACAAGCACCGACAGTAAAGAAGAAAAACTCGATTTTCTTTATTGAGAACAACCATTATAAGTGATGTTTTCCAATTATTTTTTGAATCTTCATCTCCCATCAAATATTTACTTTTTAATCATCGATTACCCTTCCCAACCTCTGATTATATCATTTATTTGAACGTTCTAATCAATTTTTTTATAAAGTATTCATTGTAAATTATTATCATTAAAATCCTTGCATTGTGTAGTTCTGAATACGGTAAGTTTTCGGCTGCACTATTTCCTGAAATAAAACTGCTAGTAATGATTACTATAGTAGTGGAATATTTAAACGGGATTCAAGGCCGTTTATTCGGCATCTGTTGTTATTTTCGGGACGGTCAGAAACGATCCTTTCGGATATTCGGATTAGGTAGGCTCATTTGGGAGTCACTCAGTTATGTGCCATGTGTGATACACGCTTAGGTGATCATGTATCTTTCGATACATTACTGGTGAGGCAGATTTTTTCCCGCAGTAAGTTGTCATTTCTTTCTGCGGTAAACCAGTTGCCATCCAAGTCTATAGAACACGGTATGTCCTGCTATTTACCCATAGCTGGAGAAGAATAGGATTCATAGCATTCACAAGGGTCAGTCTGTCAGTTATGTGTCATGCGTGATACACGCTTAGGCGATCATGTATCTTTCGATACATGGCTTGCGAAGCAGATTTTTCCCGCAGTAGGTTGCCATTTCATTCTGAGGTAGACCAGTTTCCATACAAGCCTATAAAACCCGGTATGTCTTGCTATTTACCCATATCTGGGAGGAGAACATGAGGATTCATACCTTTTCCAATGGTCAGTCTGCCAGATATGTGCCATGTGTGATGCACGCTTAGACGATCATGTATCTTTCGATAAATGACTGACAATGCAGATATTTTTTCTCTCATTTCTTTCTGCGGCAGACCAGTTGCCATCCAAGTCTATAGAACCCAGCCTGTCCTGCTATTTACCAATAGCTTTCGAAAAAGTGAATTCATACCTTCTCCTAATGGTATTAGCACTTAAATGAATGTAATGGATTCGACTCCAATTCGAACTCGGCTCTCCGATTCCTCAATCCGAGCCACTATCCATTACTTCACCGGGTTATATGTACGAAAATACTATATATATATATATGATCGCATTATGACCTTTTCTTTCTTTATCTCGTTTTTCTTTCATTCTTTCAATTTTTCATGTTTTATTTTTCATTTGTTTTCAGTATCTATTTTTATTTGTATTATTTATATTATATAACATTATATATTCTGTTTTAATATTATATATTATTATATAGTATTATATATATATATATATATATATATATATATATATATATATATATATATATTTATGATCGCATTATGACCATATCTTCCTTTCTGTCTTTCATTCTTATTTCTCTGTCCCGTGTTCTTATTCAAAGTATTTGCAGACAGGTAAGCAGCAAGCTATTGCAAGGTGTAACGTTCGTGCCAACAAAAGGAGAAAAAAAAAACAAATGAAAAAGACATAATATGATATTCGTTTTGATTATGAACAGTAGAGGAATTGCGCATTCAATCCTCTTAGGGTTGTTGTTCAAGGAAATCTACCCCGTAAAACATACTTTTCTCCGGCCCCATATCAATAAAACCTGACCTGGTGTTGTAAATGTGTCCTATGCTCCGTATGCTCAATATCAATAACGCCGATGTAAGATATTAAACTGCAACATGACGAAAATCGTGATGTGTAATTTTCTATTTATAGTTTCGTAAGTGAAGCCTATACTTTCGTTTTGGATGAAGTTCCAGACGCCAAAGATGCAATTCCAAGTGAAGAGAGTAGACAGATATTTTAAATGTTCAGATCAGGCATGTAATTGCCCAGTCTGCTAATCAATCACCCAATGCATATCTTACGAAAGAACTATATATATATATATATATATATATATATATATATATATATATATATATATATATATATATATATGTGTGTGTGTGTGTGTGTGTGCGTATGTCTGTGTCTGTGTGAGAGAGAGAGTGTGTGTGTGTGTGCGTGTGTATATATATATATATATATATATATATATATATCAAGAGAGAAAGTGGGAGGGAGAGGGAGAGAGATGAAGGGCAGTTGGAGGGAGAGAGAGAAAATATTTAATAATGTGTAACATAACAGTCTTTCATTAACAAAGGTCTGCTGAGAGAGGATAGAAATATGAATATCTTTATCAAATTTTACTCTTCAAGCAAAAGATAGAGCCTGTTTAGATTTAAAAAAAAAATAAACCAGTCCAAACATTTATGATTTCTGGCATTTTGGAGTAGACATTCAACCATTATTCTGATCAGTCGAAATAGATAGATAGATAGATAGATAGATAGATAGATAGATAGATAGATAGATAGATAGATAGATAGCGATCAGCTAACTGGATATACAGATTTAAGGAGTTATACGAAACGTTATAGATAGGTTTAAACAGATATCTATCTATCTATTTATCTATCTTTCTATCTATCTCTTTCTCTCTCTCTCTCTATCTCTCTCTCTCTCTCTCTCTATATATATATATATATATATATATATATATATATATATATATATATATGTAGTAATGATACCTCATGGTAATCTGTATGGTATTTACAGGGGGAAATAGATCCAGTGATAGCTTTATATAAAGAAACAGAGCAAAATTATTATTAATTAAAGTTTGGAGTTCTTGAAGATTGAGAGCTCCTTTTTTTTAAGGCTCTCATGAACTAAAACTTATTACCTATGGGATTTTAAGTGTTTTATATTTCTAATTAATAATAATAATAGTAATAAAATATTATATATATATATATATATATTATTCTATATTATATATATATATATATATATATATTATTATTATTATTATTATAAATATATATTATTATTGTAATAATATTATATTATTAAAATATATATATATATATTATTAATATATATATTATAATGTATATATATGTATAATGATATTATATATATATATATATATATATATATATATATATATATATATATATGTATTATTTTATAAAAGATTATTACAAAAACCTTATGAAATCGCTACACAATAGCTTTCGTGTTTCGGTACTCTGTTGTGTCTCTTCATGCGATGTTAAATGATTTTTAAATAAATTTCGAAAGCCGATCGGAGCTGGGTCATCCAACATTTGATGCTCTTTATCGTCGCATTACTGAGACAGGATCCGTGGCACCACAAACTATGAATCGAGAACGACAGAGATTCACTCTTTCGTCTGAGCACGGAGAATAAACAGCACACGATGTCGGAAACGAACCATTTAACTGCCCAATTAATGTGTTCCTAGAATGTCGTACATATCATAATACTTCATGGGAAGCACTTCCAGAGCAGTTTCTGTATCCATATCATTTGCAACGGTTGCAGGTTCTTTCGCCATCTGATCACTCGTCACGGGAGACTTTTTGCCTATAGTTTATTGCACAAATTACCGTTCCGCTGTTTGTCGCTTCAGTATTGCTAACGTATGAGACAACATTTGGAAGAGATGGAATAAAAAAATACACAACAAGCATCTGTGGCCATATCGGAATTTCCATGGCACAATACAGGCCAGTCACCAGCATCAGTTTACGATTAAAGTGTATTGGAATTTTAGGTGATTATCTGGTAGGTCCATATCTTCTCCCGGAATGTCTTACAAGGGCTGCCTCCAAAGTCTTTATTTCGAACACACTTCCAGACCTGCTAGAGGATGTACCCCTGCTAATATGATGCCGTATGTGGTTCATGCATGATGGAGCTGCAGCATATTTTAATCACATTGTTCGCGATTCACTGGTTGGCATCTGCCACAAAAGATCTATAAGTAGGGAAGGACCAACCTCAACATGAACGTTCAATCAACCTCAATCCTTTGGATTTTTATCTGTCGGGTCATCTAAATCAAATGTTTTATGCAGCAGACATTAATATTGCAGAGACGCTTCATCAACATGTCATAGTGGGGCAGAGAATCAATCCGAGATCCTTTGGGAGTATTTGAAAGAGTCCAGTAAATGATCTGAGGGGTGCATGCGTGTGTAGGTAATTTTGCAAGCGGAGGAGGTAATTTTGAATATTTATTATGAGTTGATGTGTTGGCTTTTGAATATATGTTTATTTGGACATTTTACTATATATATATATAGGCATTTTTATACATTCTTTTTTATTGATAGAAATATTTAAGTAAATGCTCTATTTATAAAACAGTATAAACGACATTTACCGACTTGAATGTCCCAGAAATTTTCATAGAAAATATGCGTCCTCCGACGGGTATCGAAACTATATCTTATACGGAACAGTCACATAGCCTGACATGCTTTACCGAGTTAGACATAGAGAAGCGTTTCGATTAACAATGTCTATGTTACTGTTTTTAAATTACAATTCTCCATGAATCGGTAAAACACGTCAGGCTATATATATTGTTTTCGCCTGAATCACATGTTTTTAGTAATTTCTTTTTTTATTCCTTATTTATTTGGGGGTATTGGTTTGTTCATTTACAAGCCAAAATACCTAAGGTTTTTCCGAACAAGTATACTTACTTATATTTATAAGATCATTATAAATATATATATATATATATATATATATATATTTATTTCAACTTTATTCGATCCGTCATAACCTACAGATCCACAGATAGAATTAATTCATGATGAATATGCCATTTTAGTTTATGATCAATTTTGTCACAATCCTTCTATTAAGCTTGGAGAATAATTATACATTCATAGTGATATAAAAACCGTGAAGAACTCCAGTAATATATCTTTAATCATCTCTAAGATAAAACGGTTCACAACTTAATCCAAAAATAGGGTGTGTCATACCCAGTATATTTGAGGATGCAGGCTATTAAGTTTATTATTAAATCTATTAACAGGTTGTAAGTGATAAATCCGAACACTCGTAGATAGATAGATAGATAGATAGATAGATAGATATTAGGTTGGTGCAAAAATAATGTCGTTTTCTCACATATGTTACTATGCCAGAAAACGACATTATTTTTGCACCAGCCTGATAGATAGTAGGAATAGTCTAAAGAAGCTAGGTTTCAGATGCAGATATTGTGCCCCTCAATTGTTAGCAAACTTGTTTCGCTAAAACAAAAGCAACTGAGTAGTGAGTCTCATCTACAATGGTTTCACCAAACATTCGTCTTAATGCCGCATCTAAACTTCATTCAGAAAATACTATTATGGAAAATAATTTTTTATTACATGAACTCAGAGAAACAGATTAATGATATTAATGTATAAGAAATTGCTGATATATATATATATATATATATATATATATATATATATATATATATATATATATATATATATATATATATATGTGTGTGTGCGTGTGTGCGTGTGCGTGTATGTGTGTGTGTGTGTACGTTTGTATGTATCTGTGTGTGTGTTTGTAGATTTCAACACAAACGGATACCAGACGATATTTGCAGAACATTATTTAGTAGAGAACAAATCGATTAGCGTAAAAGCGTAAAATCGAAATGAACGATTGGACCAGCAGCATAAACTTTCCTTGAAAACGGGTAACTAATTCTCAGACACACTCAGATGCACACAGATACACACACACACTCACACACACACACATACTCACACACACACACACACACACATATATATATATATATATATATATATATATATATATATATATATATATATATATAGATAGATAGATAGATAGATAGATATAGATATATATATATCCCTAAATTGGGTGAGCAGAGCGGCACGAATGTAAATATAAAAACACTTCTGGATTTTGAGCTAAAATAATTATTGTTCTTATATATATATATATATATATATATATATATATATATATATATATATATATATATATATTTAAATACATACATATATATATATATATATATTTAAATGCATACATATATATATATATATATATATATATATATATATATATATACACATATATATATATATCTATATATATATGTTCATATATATATATATATATATATATATATATATATATACACTATTTACATTATTCGGACTATTGTCCTCATCATTGTCGCCATACTTATTACAAAGTTTCGGCCTTTGTACACTCAGGCCTTCTACAGGAGGTTGGAATGTCGAACTGAACCCTTTATTTCGCTCACTGTTCTAGTTCTACGTTCCATGTGCCATGTTTAACGGATGTCAGTTATCAGTTATCGCCTGTTAATTCCCTCTCCAAGTTCCCCACCGCCTTAACCAGGTATTGAACTCACACTCTTTGTCTCAAGTCACAGGACCTAAGCAACGCCTTTATCCACTGTGACATCCATTAAACATGGCACGTGTAACTAGAACAGTCTACCCCAGTGAGCGAAATAAAGTGTTCAGTTCGACATTTCAACTAGTTGAATAACCACCTACAGAAGGCCCGAGCGTACCACAGCTGAAACGTTGTTATAAATATGGCGACAAAGATGTTGACAATAATCTGAATAATATAAATAGTGCACATAATACCTCATCTCAGATATATATGTGTATATATATATATATATATATATATATATATATATATATATATATATATATATATATATTAGTATGTATATATATTAGTAGGAATAGATAGGTTCGCTTGACTATCGACCTGTTCACATCCATCCCCTGTCTTTTGAACAGGAGTGGATATTTTCGCAACATTTCCTGTTTATTATTTGGTTTGCAGTTCCGCTCGCTGCACCTAAGGTCTGCATCTGAACTCTATAATGTTGTTAACTATTGTGGCTCTTGGGACTTTTATTCTGTGAAAATTAGTAAATATAAATGGTCCTATGAATAAATTGGCGCCTAAGAGACAAAAATTAAAATAACACTGACATTTTAACAGATATATTTAGCAAAGTTACAGAAAATTATACTAAAGTGTTAGTGAATTTAATAATGTCGCCATGGGATTGAATTACAGCTTCCAAACGGCTTCAAAAGCTCATTCTGGACGATCTCCTTATAATTTTTGGTGAATTTTGCCATAATTCTTGCTTTCAGTTCATACAAGGATTTTAGTTGGCCTCTCGCTCAACTACGCCCCACAGATAATAATCAATGGCGTTACAGTCTAGAGAGTTACGTGGGTAAATGTAAGGGGTGATGTGGTCGCAGAAATTGTCTGGCAGTGACGACTGTGTTCTCCTGCTTTTGTGGTATGGTGCAGATTAAGGTTGCCTGAAATAGCGTCTAACAGCAGCCACCCTCTTGACCCAGGACAGCACTACCTCCTCAAGTCACTTAATGTAGATTTTCGTGTTGAGTCTGAGACCCTCACGAACAAATAGTGAATTTTACGAGCTGCCGTACATTCGTAATCAACATTAGACTCATCGAAATCTTTCTGAATCCAACGGACTCTCCTTAGATTCACACACAAGCATTCTGAAATGTTTGCATTGGTGGTTTTGCGGCGAATCCATAGCATCGCATCATGCTGTTTCCAAATCTATGGCTGAGTGATTTACGTCATTGTTCTCTTTTTCTCACTGCTGGTGCGCATTTTATCACAATATACTGTGCTGTCGACGAAATCAAAAAACAAAGAACGCGCATGCGCGAATTTGAAAATATAAAATGGCAACAATTTCCCAGCCGTGTCTTGTATGTTGGAAGCTAGATCTCATCATTTTTACAGCTGAAATTGCTAGACGTAACCGTAAGTTCAATGATATTATTTGGTTTTCTTGCACTTCTTACTTGTGGAAGTCCCTTTCGGCTTCTTTCTTTCCAATAAAAATGGATCTTCCAAAATTTAAATTTCAAAGTCAACCTTCATATTCTATACTTCTTCATCATCATCTCTCCTCAATAATGTTTATTTTTTTTAAGATTCTTTCACATACACTAACCCCTTCTTTTTAGTTGCTTCCTTGCCTTGCTTGGGGTGAATTTATTAAAAAGATAACTGAAAATTACAAACGAGATTACTCCCTAATCGGTTGATAAAGATTGATCGGATAAGAAATCCGCTTCAGCATGGGCCGACCACCTTTTGCTAACTATATTTCAACTTAGAGTTTTAAAATAATTCCCTGTCTCAATACCATGCGTATTTTTAAACAAGCCAAGGTCAATATATCTGTTCTACAATATATTTTATATAGCAATATATAGTATATATACTTTAGTATCTATTAAAATTGAAACAGCTAAATAGATTCTTTGCGTTGTACTAGCTATTTGTTCGGATTTCGTGATGTCATTTGCGGCTGCATACCATTGGAAATTGTTTTGTGTGTCATGTACGAATCGCGTACCGTACGTTGCTGACCCCAGTTCGACAAGACTCAGCTCTGTCTATAACTCTGAGATGAGGCATTGTAACTATTTACACTGTTTACATTGTTCGGACTATATATATATATATATATATATATATATATATATATATATATATATATATATATATATATATATATATATATATATATATATATATATATATATATATATATATTCTTAAAATAGTGAACATTTCATTAATCAAAAGTCGGATACAAAAATATTGTCTTGATTAAAACTAGAAAGTTAAATTACCTTTTGTCCAACGGTTTCGACAGAATTAAGTACATGAGGCTGCAATCGGGGAGCATTTATTCAGTATTGCCACTTGTATGACCAATTATTCAGCAGAATGCCTACTTGATAACCGATGACATCAGGATATTTAAAGCCAGGAAACAATTTTAGATTAAGAATTTTCTTTGGAGATAATGATAGTTTGGTGATATATGTCTTTTACAAATTAACGCATAGCTGGAGAAGGAAGATGTGGACTGATACGTAAGTGAATACAACAAACCCAACTGGAAATAGAACTCCGCTCACCGCAAAACAATTCCGACCCATTAGCCATTACTCTACCTGCATATCCAAACTTACAGTATCTGGTATTCCCATGCGGTGATGCATCTAGGTACTGACCAGGATCGACGTTGCTTAACTTTAATGATTGTACATGAATCGGTATTTCAACATGATGTGACTGTAGACCTAGTAATTGTGAGTTGAAATCCATGGCCAGTAAGGGTGTACTTGGAAACAGATCAAACAATTACTGATCAGTGCTAAAAATAAGAAATAGACAAGATATGCACAGGCGTGAGCAATAGAATTAGAACAATTTACCCCGTAGATTAAATAAAGTGTTAATTTCTAAATTCCATGTAGGTTACCCGGACCTATATACAACTGATAAAGTTTGGAGACTACAACGACCGAAACGTCGTTATTGCAACATATATATTCGATTTTTTTTAAACATTGGGTTTTCCAAAATAAAACCATTTTTCATATATTAAAGAGTAGCATTTAAGGTACTATATACAGAATAATTAGGATATAAGTGATATGTTTATAGTATTATAAATGGGGTGTTGTTACAAAACCCCACGGGGCTAATGATGTGGAATTTCCCCAGTTATGTGACATGTGTGATAAACGCTTAGGCAATGATGTATCTTTCGATACATGACTGACGGTGCAGATTATTTCCCGCCATTTCAGCGGTAAGACAGTTGCCATCCAATTTACCCTATTTAAACATCGCTGAATAAGAAGAGGAGTCATACCTTTCCCAAGGGTATTAGCACGTCAGTGAATGTAATTGGCTTGACTGAAATTCGAACTCGAATCACCGATTTATAAATTCGCGCCTCTATCCATTACACCATCGTGCCTCCACCGAACTAAAATGCCCCATTTTATGCAACGTTGATAAAATTGGACATTAAATGTTTCACATTGTTGAACTTTTCTTAATGTGGTTGGACCGAGAATTTATCATCAAAATATTACTTATATATACATATATACATTTATGTATATAATACTATTCGTCCTCTAGAAAGACTTCAACGGACAAAAGTGATGTTCTTATTCATGTTTTTATTCCATCAATAAAAACATTACTTTCGTCCAAGGAGGTCTTTCTAGTAGACGAAATCTGTTACACAAAATCTGTCCACTTTGTTATTCAATTGTCTAACATTGTTCGGATACTTAGAAATTTATATATTATATTCTCATATATACATACATAGACACACATATTTTATACATCCATCCACACACACACACACATATATATATATATATATATATATATATATATATATATATATATATATATATATATATATATATATATATATTACGTACTATTTTAGCTAGAAAAAAAATTACATTT
>OZ010605.1:66674578-66726747 GCA_963932145.1 Acanthosepion lycidas
ACATATATATATATATATACATATATATATATATATATATATATATATATATATATATAATATCATCCACTGACAGACTGTTTCGCTGTATCACAGCGGTTAGACATCCGGTTGCCTCTAGCTAGGATCGAAACCCGACGGTCGGGAAGAAGGTGGATTTTTAGCGTATTTATTTTTGGAAACACGCCCAGTGACCGAGAGTGACTCAATTCGGCTTGCGAAGAGTCTCGCTATATAGCTATAATAGTCACTGTTTACAAACCCATACTTCAGCCCTAGAGTGGTCAACTGGAATTAAATTTAATTCAGGAGCTAATATATATATATATATATATATATATATATATATATATATATATATATATATATATATATATATATTTAAATATAAAGAAAGAACAGTAAGATATGTTATCCGGTGTTCTTATTGATATTTCTTAATTTTTACAAAATATTGTTCAATGTAAATTTATAGAGAATTAATATTATAAATTAACTGGTTTAAAATGTTTTTCGCTTCATAGGAATAACCATTTTTCAAAAATGGAAGCTAAAAACTTTAAATTTTGACATTAAATTAAAAACATTATTTCCATTTCATCCTCAAGCGAATTTTGGAGATACTTATTTTTTTAAATTTTTAAATTCCCTTACAGTTAAAACTCAGTAAATTTTCCCATTTTTGAAACATGGCTATTACTGTGTAGCGAAAAAACATATTTTAAATCAGTTAATTTATAATATATATATATATATATATATATATATATATATATATATATATATATATATATATATATATATATAAAAGTGAACATAGAAATCAACACTTAGAGGCGACAGTCTGTTTCATGCTATATATAGCTATAATATAGCATGAAACAGACTGTCCCCTCTAAGTGTTGACTTCTATGTTCACTTTTATATTTATACACGCTCTATCTCTGATATTGAGCACTTTATTCCATAAATATAGCACACCTTAAGACTATATTTCTTTATATATATATATATATATATATATATATATAGCCAGGTAAACAATGGGGCACCCATAGATAGTCGATTTTTATATTTACCAAGGCAAGTGAGTAATAGAATTCGTTTATTATCAAATGGTATTAATACGAACATATGAACATTATACATGTCAAATAATGTTTTAGTATTTTGTTGGGTAACGATTTACTTTAATATCGGCCTTAGTTTTTTATGACACGCTTGTCCATTATTGTCCAAAGTTTTTCAATTTTGTTAAGGTCTTAAAACGATAAAGATCCTAAGCATATTGCTTTAAAGAATAAACGTTATCGAAAGAGGAAACGCGACAAATTGCAACTCTCTCAGTAGCTTAATCAGTCCACACCTTAATCAACCTTTGGGTGATAATGTACAAGCGTGCTCGTAATAGAAAAGTTAAAACAGATGAGCTTTTTTGCGAATGAAATGAATATTAGAAAAATCTGGCGAAGGACAGTGTCTTACCAAAGAATTTAGTCTATAGTATTTTTTAAGAATTCCAGCTCCCAGCACCCAAGGGGTTACAGAGAGTGAATTTAAGAGTAAAGAGGGCTGTTTGACGAAAGAATAAAGAGAATGATGTGGAATAGATGATGTCGATTATTGCATTTATATTTTACGATTCAGAACAGATTTTCGGTAAGTAGAGTTCCTGTTTTGCAATAAGAAATTGAATCAAATTATTTTATATAAAATGATTTGTTCTACAAAATCTAATTTCTCGAAATTTTTAAATTTTAAGTAATTTACGGGTAATAAATGTAAAAAAAAAAATATTTTTATATTATTTTTTTTCTAAAAGAAAAGATTTCGTAAATAAGTTCATATATCTGTGAATAAGTTTTGAATGTTAAAATCCGACAATTATTTTGATTTTTGCAATAATTTCCAAATCAATATGTTTTTCACCGGAAAAAAAAAGACGCGAAAATTTCATATAGTAATCTTTTGGCGACCGCTCTGACGATAAAAAAGAAAGATTTTTAACCAAAATTCCGGATGTTCAAAATATAAATATCATTTAATAATAATAAAAAAAAGTCATGTTTTTTCTGTTAATAACAACATAAAAACTGTGATGATAAAACATTCCGACATTTTTTCATCAATGTATTTTTTTAGCGAATTATTAATGGTACTAATCTATTCACAATAAATATTTCATTTGTAAAATGATTGGCAAAATATATGCATTAACAATTAAATGTCAGAAATAAAAATCTACGAATATACACACGACAAAAAGGTAAGAAAAAACGAGAAAATTAATTTTTAAGCTGTTAATTCGATTTAATTATAGAGAAAAAACTATTTACAATACTATTTTTACTCGTTTATAATCTAAATATAAAACGAAAGGAAAGGAAAAACTTATGTTCCTAAAGAGTATTGAATATTGAAGAATTCCATGCAAGACGTTAAGGAGGTTTTGAGGAGCGTGGAAACACCTTTTAATTGCTGGTGTTCCCAGGTTTACCCTGACCCAGGGTGGTAGCACCTGTTAGGGTCCCAGCTATGGGCAAATAGTTGATTCCTCAAAATGGGGTCAAAAAAATATGAAAGTGTAAAAATAGGTTTTAATACCAACAATACATTTTTTGAAAAGAAAAATTACCATAAATGCATTATTAAGAAATTTTTTGTAAAATGAAAATATTACCAGAAAAAAAAAATCTTGTCTACTTTTAATAACACAGTGAGGTTGATATACCGTAAAACAAAACAAACCAAAACAAAAGTTCCCTTTGATTTTCATTCTCTTGGACAAATTGCAACTCGGTTCAAGACTCTACATTCAGTCCTGTCATTTAAACCCAAACTAGATGAAGAATAAAGGCATTCGTCCTTTTTTTCCAGTCCAATATTGTGAAAGTGAATGCAATCGATTAGACGGGATTTTGTACACTGTTTGCTGATTGTTATTCCAGCAGCGATACCAATTACACTAACAAAACAATAAAATCAATAATAGTTTCTTTACTTCATACATATAGCGTTATATCCTCAGAAATGGTTGAATTAATTTATATTCAAAACCAATACTTTTGGAAACTAATTGAAAATGAATTCCTTAAATAAAAAAAAAAATCATTTGCAATCATTTTAGATTATTAAAATCATAGACAGATACAAAATGAATACAGTAAGCGCATAAAACGAGAAAGGACGTAAGACAAGGATGAATCTTCTCGCCAGACTTTTACAACATTTAACGTGAGGCGGTTCTAAGATAATTAAGTGCCCTGCAGGATTCTCTAATGCCAGCCACTGAGTTGACTCCAGACACAAAACAGGCGCTGAAGCAACTTCTAGAGAGAGTACGATGGGGTAGGTTTGTATGTTGAAGGTGTCTAACAATTGTCCAACTCAGTCAGATGTAACACAAGGCCGAAATTAATGTAGGGTTCCCGAGCCCGTACTCTCAGCCAAAAATTCGCCGTAGACCCAATATAAAACAAGGTCGGGTAGGTGTTTCCCGAGACGAGACTCTGCCGTTTGACATAACCCCGTCTGGGGATGCACACTTTCACGCTAAAGAAACTTCCAGAGAAAACACGTGGCGTTGGTGTTGAAAGTTGACGGTATCTACCAACTACCCAACCAAGTCAGATGTGACACAAGCCCGAATTTAATGTGGGGTTCCCGAGCTCGTAGGCTCAGCCAAAACTTCCTTATAAAACAGGATCAGGGAGTTGTTTCCCGAGATTAGACTTTGCCATTCGATATAGCCCACTCTGTGATGTGTTCTCCCCCCGCCCGTTAAAGAAACTTCTAGAGTAAGTGCATGTGGGTGGTGAACCATGTTGATGGTATCTACCACCTGCCCCAGGCAGTCAGATTTGACACAAGGCCGAATTCACCATAGACCCTGTACAAAACGAAGTAGGGTAGTTGTTTCCGGAGACAAAACTTTGCCCCGAGTGGGGATCCTCTTTTTCAAACTAAAGCAACTTCTAGAAAAGTACGAGCGGGTGTTGTTGCATGTTGACGGTATCTACCAACTGCCCCACGCAGTCAGATGTGACACAAGGCCTAAATTAATGTGGCGTTCCCGAGCCAGTAGGCTCAGCCAAAAATTCCCCGTACACTCCGTATAAAACTGGGTCGGGTAGTTGTTTCCCGAGATGAGATTTTTCGCTTCGACATTGCCTCGTCTAGGGATGCTCTCTTTCACGCTAAAGCAACTTCTAGAGAAAGTACGAGGGGGGGGTTGCAATTTAATGGTATCTTACAACAGTCCCACGCAGTCAGATGTGAATCAACGCCGAATTCCTCGTAGACCCCGTATAAACCTGGCTCGGGCAGATGTTTCCCGAGTACGAGACTCTGTCCTTCGACATAGCCCCGTCTGGGGATGATCTTTAACACTAAAGCTACTTCTAGAGAAAGAACGAGCGGTTGGTGTTGTATGTTGACGTTATCTACCAAATGCCGCATGCAGTCAGATGTGAATCAACCCCGAATTTAATGTGGGGTTCCCGAGCCTATAAGCTCAGCGAAAGATTCCTTGTCGACCGCGTATAAAACAGTGTCGTGTAGTTGTTTCACGATATAACACATTGCCGTTCGACATAGCTCTATCTGGGGATTCCCTCTTCCAGGCTAAAGCAAATTCTAGAGAAAGTACGAGGTGGTGGTTTTGTAAATTGACGGTATCTATCAATTGCCCCACGCGGGCAGATGTGAAAGAAGGCTGCTTTTACTGTGGGGTTACCAAGCCTGTAGGCTCAGCCAAATATTCCCCTTAGATCCATAGCATAGTTGTTTCCCGAGTTGAGACTTTGCCCTTCAACATTGCCCCGTCTGTTGAAGCTCTCTTCCATGCTAAAATAAATTCCAGAGAAAATACGAGTGTGGGATTTTGAAAGACGACGGTATCTACCCAGACAGTCAGATGTGACACAAGGCCGAATTTAATGTGGGGTTCCCAAGCTCGTAGGCTCAGCCAAAAATTCCCCGTAGACTCCGTATAAAACAGTGTCGGGTAGTTGTTTCCTGAGCTGAGACTTTGCCCTTCGACATAGCCCCGTCTGAGGATGCTCTCTTCCCCGCTAAAGCAACTTCTAGAGAAAGTGCGATGGAGTAGTGTCACAATTTGACGGTGGATACCAACTGCCCCAGGCAATCAGATTTGACACAAGGCCGAATTTAATGAGGGGTTCCCGAGCCCGTAGGCTCAGCGAAAAATTCCCCATAGACCCTGTGTAAAACAGATTAGTTGTTGCCTGAGACGAAACTCTGCCCTTCGACATAGCCCCGTCTGTGTATGCTCTCTTCCACACTAAAGCAACTTCTAGATAAAGTACTACGGGGTGGTGTTGCATGTTGACGGTATCTACCAGCACCCATAGGCTCAGCCAAAAATTCCCCGTAGACCCTGTATAAAACAGATTAGGGTAGTTGTTACCCGAGATCAGACTCTGCCCTTCGACATAGCCCCGTCTGCGTATGCACTCTTCAACACTAAAGCAACATGGGATACAAGGCCTACTTCCCCGTACACTCCGTATAAAAGATGGTCGGTAAGTGTTTCCCCGAGACGAGACTCTGCCCTTCGACATAGCCCCGTCTGAAGACGCTCTCTTTCCTATTACGTTTCACATCTGACTCCAGCTCCAAACATTGATCGTTTTCACCTCATGGTAATGGATGACAGATAATTAATTGATTATAAATCAAATGGTCATTGTTATTAACATAGTCCGTGAATGCGATGAGAATGGTGGATGTCACATATTATGATAGCTAATCAAATTCAGACTAGGTTGATCACATCACGGGGAAATCTGACCCTGTCTCATACAGATCCAGCTGATTTCCTTGAACTTTTCCAAACCCAAGTTGAGTTTCAGGTTCATCAGGATGCAGCAGTGACAAATCGACAATTCATGGAGTGGAAACACCTCTGCTCAACGGCGAGAAATAAACGCTAATGTCGTTTAATATTCAGTGACAGTTATGACTTCAGTTTTTTGAGATGCAAAAGGCATTTTGTTTATCAAAAGGGCCACACCATCAATGGTGTTTACTATACCAAGCTGCTGAGGCAGTTAAGAAAGGCTATCTAAACAAAACGCCTAGGGGAACTGAAGAAAGTCGGCTTGTTTCATCAAGGAAATGGCCCAGTAAAGAAGCCATTGGTTCAATGGCTGCTGTGCACGATTGTGACTTTGAACTAGTCACCACCCATTTTCAGGTCTTGGACCTATCTGACTATTCTCTTGATTTGACTATCATCTGTTCCCCAACATGAAAAGAATATGAATTGCAGTGGTTTTGAAGTCATATATACTGCTGATGCTATTTTTGAGCGACAGGATCAAAATTTCTTTACCCATGGAATACAAGTACCGTAATTCCCACTGTATAATACGCATTTTTCTAAACAAAAAAAAATAAGCAAGATCAGGGCTGTGTATTATCCTCAGTTACCGAAACTCTTCGAAAAATTACCATAAAATAAAATAAAAATTATGCTAAAGCTAAATTAGAATAAAATTATTCTTTGTTTAAAACCATTTTTAATTAAAGAGTAGGAAACGCTGGCCGTAATGAAATTGAAGAGGTACAATTTATAGGGTTTGATTACAAAACAAGGGGTGCGTATTATGCATCAGTAGAAATATTTTAGCACAATTTCAGCACAATTTTAGGGGTGGGTATTATGGATGACAGCGTATTATACATGGGGAATTACGGTATTTCAGATCCTATGAGTGTATCTTGGTCCACATATGAACATTTCAGCCAAATCTTATATTAAAGGAATGAAAGAATAAAAGAAGTATACACAAAAAAGACAGAATGTATGACTGCTCGTAAAACGAACAGCCCTATAGGCGAACACAGGAAACACCAAAATTAAGCATGTACAAAAATGAAAATCCTATGTAATATCGGTCCTCGTATATGGAAATGAAAGCTGAGCGACTCATGGGTGAAGAAACTTGCGGCAAAAGATAAATGGTTCTACAGAAGTCTTATGTAGGAATAAAGTGTCGCGGCCGACACTTGAGCGTGAACATATATCGCCAGTGAGCAAACACAGGCGATCCCATTATTCAATTAAAGAGAGAACGTGACGATAAAGGAAACGCATAATTAGGTACTAGCGTAACGACTAACGATTTGTATTTCTACTCTGTTCTATAACTATACGGTCCGCTATTCTAAACTCTATTCACTATACTATTTGTAAATTCGGGTCAATATACGGATTACTATTCGAGCGAGAGTTATTGAGCAAGTGCAATTACTGGGAGTAATATTCGAAGGCGTCCAACACCCGTATTGTTCAACGACGTACTATAGTTGTATCTGCGATTACAAAGTCTCTACTACAATGAGCATTACGAAAGTGACAGCGAGGCATTCGTTGGCAGCACAAAAGTAGCAACGAGTGTTCGTTTACATCATAAAAAAAAGGATGCTGAGAATGTAAGTTTTTTTGTGAAAATGGAAACGAAAGTCACTAATGTGTAGCATTTGAAAAAGATATTTGTCATTTCTAGGGTGCATAATGAGGAAAAGGGGGTTGGAGTTTATTAACTGAATTGTATTTTACGGGTTATGAGCCCATTACAGTTAATTTAAATCCAGGAAATATTTTTAGAATTTGAGAATTTTTGGAAGATAATAATGATTTACTCATAAGAGTCCTACTAATTAAGCCATAGCTTGGGGTTAAAACATACATGTATACCTTTCCTAAGTGTATTTACACGTAAGTGAATACAATGAACTCGACTGGAGTGAAAACTCAGCTCTCCAATCTCCAATTCCGAGCCGTTATGCATTAAACCTAGCGCAAGTCCAAGCATACAGCACCTTGTTTTCCCAATCGGCTACCCATGTAGGTACAATGACGGGGTTCAATGTTGCTTAACTTCTATACTGATATGAGAACTAGTGCTTCAACGTGATATGCCGCAAGTTGAAATTTGGCACTTTGAGAGCATATTGAAGACAAAAAGGGCATTGGAAAGCAGTACATACCCTACCTACCGAGCTTGTGTAAATGGCTGGAAAAACAGGGTTTATAAGGATAGCGATAAAAAAGAGCAAGAGAGGACGGATTTTGGAGAACAATCGTTCACGTTTAGAACAGGATCCTGTAAACAACATCTGCATTAACTGATGACGGCTTACAATTCACTTGTGTTATCTTATATACCGTACATATGAATACTAATGAGTGTGTGTCCCAATCCTCATAAATATATTGAACACTATTGTAAGTGAAGGTAATATGCTGTCTGGGTAGTCCACCACTAGCAGCGGTTTACCTACTTCAAGCCACTGGTGAGTATTTTATCTGTACATGTTACAAAGATTACCATTTCATTTCCAACCTCTGTTTTGTTTATTCCTCATTCAGTAACAATGTCTAGGTTCCAACAATATATATATATATATATATATATATATATATATATATATATATATAAGCTTTCCATTCACTAGCAGTGGTTTACCTACTTCCCGCCGCTGGCGAGTATTGCGTTTTATAGATGTTATACAGATTACCCTTTCATTTCCAACCTCCATTTTGATTATTTCTCATTCAGTAACCTTTTCTAGGTTACAACAGCTGTAAACTTAGAATATACCCATTAATGAATAATAGAATTGTTCTGCCTGTATTCTGATCAGTATAGGACTGTAGTTCCTCAGATTCAGTGGGAGGAATGGTCCGTTATTCTACCGCGTTGATCTAATGTCTGTTGGTAGGAACGGAGGTGACATTCTTGGGTGATCATAACACTTTTCAAATCATGACCACCTGAATGGTATTTGCAGGTAAGTAAATGTAACGACCCAGGCTTGGTTCTCTGACTTTTCATTGCGATCCATTAACTATAAAACCCCGGTACTTCCAAGCTTATATCACCTGTTATCCCCAAGCGGATGTATGGTTCTACAGAAGAATGCAGAAAAAAGGCTATTTATAATCAGAAAGAGGAAAGAAACAGTTGAAGTTTTTTGGACACATCACTCATTTAATCCACCTATTCACTGAGGCGATTCTGAGAGAAATGGAAGTCCTACTATGGTTCATTAATCTTAACAACATAAGATATGCAGCTGAGACAATGCTGATATCAAAGACAGAAAAGAAACTAAAAGAATATCTACAGACTATAGTGAAGGAAAGAGAGATAAAAGGACTAAACATCAATTCCAAGAAAATAGGATGAATGGTTATTAGCAAAAAGGAGAGCCAAACGTGAAAATTACAAATTGGGATAACAAATCAAACAATTTAAATATATGGAAAGTGTTAACACAGACGACGGAATTGGGTCGCTAAAATTCAAAACAGCATTGGATAGATAATTATACAGGGTGAATAAAAATTCTGTGAACACTAGCATGAGAGGATGAATCAAAATTATGTTAACACTGATATGAAAGGAATCATTAATTTAGAGTTTATGGAACAGTCTCCATCTGACCAGCAGCAAAATTGATGCAAACAAACAGCAAACAACAGTACAATGTAGTGCCTTGACACACATTTCACGGGGAATGTTTAATATTATACCTTTTATTCTGTCCTTGAGTACTTCGATGTCTTCAACATTTTTGCTACACACGCAATATTTTAGCATCTGTCTATATTTCTTAGATGAGGCATTATGTATACTATTTACATTATTCGGAGTATTATCCTCATCTTTGTCGCCATAAAAAACGTTGTAATAAATATGGCGACAAAGATGAGAACAAAAGTCCGAATAATGTAAATAGTGTACATAATACATAATCTCAGAAATATAGACAGACACTAAAGGGCCGAAATGTTGTAATAGATATGGCGACAAAGATGAAGACAATAGTCCAAATAATGTAAATAGTGTACAAAATACCTCATCTCCAAAATATAGACAGATAATGAAGGGCAGAAAAGTTGTAATAAATATGGCCACAAAGATGTGGACAATAGTCCGAATAATGTAAATAATGTACATAATACCTCATCTCAGAAATATAGACAGATACTGAAGGGCCGAAACATCGTAATAAATATGGCGACAAAGATGAGGACAATAGCCCGAATAATGTAACTACTGTACGCGATACTTTATCCGAAACTATTTATTTCCGAAACTGATCCGACGTCCAAATTTTCGGGATAACAACTGACACTTTACTTATTGCACGACTTTTGTTCATGCTATGTTGACTGATAAAGTACTACAATAAAAAAATACTTAAATTGCCATATTAGTAAAAACGCACTCAAATTGAAAAAAAAATCAACCTTAGCGTCGCGACTGCACGCTCCACAAGTTTGTATCTGTTATTAATAAAAAAAATAAAAAATAAATATTTTGATCGCATTATATTTTTAGTCTCGGATGGTACTTGGATTTTATCAAAAACAAAATAATTTCCATCCTGATGATGACTGAATGTTCAGTCGAAAGTACTTGCGTATATAAGAAAGACCTAATATAGTTTATAATTTAAAAAAAAACAAGGGTCATTCATCAAGTGATTAGTAGGTTACTGTATCTTACAAATTTAGTTAGCGAAGGGATTTCGCCATTTTATATCATTAACTTTACTAATTTATTTTTGTATGGTTGATTCCTTGTAATATAAATTGAACTGAACCACCTATCTGATATATATATATATATATATATATATATATATATATATATATTGAACCAGCCTGATCCGAAAATTGAGATCGAAGAAATACCGTTGTTGCATAGTTTTGTATTAGGCAGTTTCTTTTTTATTAGGAGTGGGGAATCTGAAAGAAGTTTTGTCAAATTCAGAGTGGATATCTACCCGGAGATTTGAGCTAAGTTGTCAAAAACATATATACAGATATACATGATGTTTGTCCAAAAAGGATCTAGCCGTTTTGAATACGTCAAGAATCGTATGCCCGGAATTGTCAAGCAAAAAGAGAAATCCTTACTACGAATGCGCAAGCAAACACTCATTGTTAGCCGTCAGACGCCATTGAGTTTTCTTCTATTGTAGAAATGTCGCATTCACCGCAAACATGTATCATGTTTTCCCTTAAATCTTCAACATTCTTCCCTGAAAAGATGATTGGTGACCTTAGGTATTCATAGATGGGATAAGAAATATCTTGAATATAATAAATCCTCATTTATTACCAGGTATTCCAAAAATTAGATATTCTACTAAAGCATCCCAAAAGAGGAAAGGTAATCAGGAACTGGAACAAAAGCAGCCGACACTGATTCCATCTTAAAGGCGCACAATTTGAAATTAATGAATATTAAACAATTCAACTACCTCGGGATACGGACCTATTACAATAAATTTAGCATCGGAGATTGAATATAGATAAAACTGCGCTTATGTAGTTTTGACTAACACTGCTTCTTCGACTATTTCCAGTGTACAACTTCCTATACATAGAATCTCTTAGCATTTTTTGTGTTTTTAATAACTCTCCTAAACACTGTTCTTCTATCGATTTACACAAGCTAGCTATGTAGGTTCCTCTCTAATTCCTTCCGTCCCATTTTTCCTTAAACTTGTCTTCTGAGAGTTAGATTTTACAAGACACCTTTCCTCGTTATATACTCTAGAAATTCTAGTTTTCTTTTTCTAATGATATGTGTCCTTTTGCTTTCCATTTTCTCTAAGGCTTTGTCGTTGCTCACGTCTTTAGTTCATAGTCTCCTCAGTATCCTTCTGTAGAACTATGTTTCGGTTACCTAAAGTCACTTCTTTTTCTCCGACGAGATTGTCAAGCATTCATTACAATATAGTTAAGTCTTCTTTCCTTTGTTTCTACCGACTTTTTCTTGTCACATAATACTTTACTTAACTTTTAGATGGCATCTTTCCCTGTCCCATTACGCCTTCGGATTTAGGTGTCGTATTTTCTGTATCCTGTTAAAACAATTCCTACATATTTAAACATTATACGTGATTGATTTTGGTCTGTCTAATTTGTGGTTCTCATCGTGGGTTATTCTTTAACTGATAACCATACATTATGTCTTCATACATGTGATATTTATTCCTTTTTGCTCTCTTTATATGACTACTTTCTTTAAAAGTGAGTTTAGTCTCTGCGTCTGCTACCAACACTGTGCAATCTGAACAAATCATTTTGTTAAAAGTTGCATTTATCTAAATGTATTTGCATTGTGTTCGTGTTAAACAACTTAGGACATACCACCTTTTGTTTCAACCCACCCATTTTTCAAGTGAGCAGAATTACTGCAATACGTGATAGACGGGTGTTTCCTTTTTTATTGCTTAAACAACAAAGAGTAGTGGACGCCTACTCTTGGTTTTAGCGTTGGTTTTCACCCGTAAATGCAGTATTTCTATATAAAAAGGAAAAAGGAATATCAAAACAAGAACGCTGTCTATGGGAGATACGCAAGCCATTTTGAAGTTGAGTAAAGAATGAGAATCAAAGAGAACTATAAAACAAAAAAGACCAGAATTTAAGAATACAGAAGATGACGGCTGATATTGCATTTCAACTTCAATAAATGCTGTTTCATTAAGACGGATCAACGTCAGTAGTAAATAAATCTGTATTATTCGTGAAAATTTACTTATTTATTTATTGGACCATGTTATTCCAGTCATGGCAATTATGTGTGAAAAATAATATCTCCCAAATGTCTGCCAATGCTTAGGCGGCTTACCTCCACTCGATGGTAAAAATTTTTTATGATGTCTTTGTATAGTTGCTCCTCGATCTTACCAATATGTCTCATTAACTCATCCTTCAGCTGTTAAAATATTGTTGGCTTGTTGGCATAAGATTTACTTTTGAGGTGACCGCAAAGGGGGAAATCTAAAGGCTTCAAGTCGCATGATCCTGGTGGCCGATTGACTTCGCTGTTTCAAGAGATGATGTAACCTGGGAACTACTCATTCAAATTCTGTTTGAACTTTCATTTTCGTCATATGCGTCGATAACTTTAACACGTTGTTTGATTATTAATGTTTCCATGGTTGAAATTGTCAAACACTTTTTAAATATGAAAGAAAAAGAAAAAAATCATTAGACGCTTAAATTTAATTCACATTTAAAATTGGTTCTAGTTATTGGAACACCCTTTAGTAGATTGTCTGCGAAAATTTGGTGTTTTGGAAAATATTGGATTGTGTGTAGAGGGATCTGTTCTTGTGGTGAATGATCCAAGTGTCAGAATGAAGGGGTCGCGAATCAAATAAGATATGTGACTGATAAATAGTTTAGCACCATCCTTTCCATATTTTACTTTTGGCCATGTGCCACAAAAAATTAATTCTCTACATTTTTAAATAAAGATTGCCGGTGTTTGATACCAACATTAGCGGAAAAATTTAAAGATCTTGTAAAGTCCATGCCTCAATTGTTACGAACTTATTTGCCGGCAAATAGAAGAAAAATCATTTTTAAGCAGGTTGATATATCTTTTTCCATTGACGTACAAAATTTATGCAAAAGTAAGCTCGCTATCGCATTGCTAAAAGTAGAGATGGAAGCATATTTGGGCCTCTGTACAGCGAGACAGAACTTGTCAACGAGACATGGTTTTAATTAATAGCGTCCCATATCCAAGATACTTGTAGAGATAAGGTTTACAAGGAATCTGTGAATGTGGTTAATTCGGTAATGTATAGTTGTACCTTACGAGTAATGAAATAACGTATTCTGTAGAATAAGGTTAAAAAATAGTATTTTTTTTTTTGCATCGCAGCAACACAAGTTTCGCAAACGTAAAACTAGAAAAAGTCAAAATTCATAATAGTTGCACGTCCTCGGTAGATGCCAAATTTGGCACCATCGTATCTTTGGTTGTTGTCGAAATTGAAAGAGACTTCGAAAGGCCGATGTTTTTCCTGAAATGTCGAAGTTGAAGTCGCTACATGTAATTTGATCAAAAGCAAATAAGAGATTTTTCATGAACGGAATGAAAAACATGAATGAATGATTTGGATAACATCACCGATCTACTTAAAAAAAAACAAAAAACGAATATACTTTCGAAGAGAAACAGTTTTTTTTTATATTTTTCGATTAATTTCATTATACTGTCTGTTGTAAAATTTATGATAGGATTGGAGACCTTATTTATCAATAAATCCTAGTAATTTTGAAGAGAAATACATTTACTTTATTTAAGAATAGTTCCTTATTAAATTTTGCTTTTATAGAAACCGAGCCTTTATTTTGAGGGGGAAATAATATTGCTATATTTTGATACACGTTTTATCATACAGACAAATCAAAAAAGAATATATAGTAATCAACTCTTCTAATTTCGGTGAGAAATGTATGTACTTCATTTTGATATCAGTTATTTTGCCTGGTATAAAATGTATTTTTGATAATATTGCATACTTTATTTATCAATTGTCTTCATTTTGATAGTTTCATTGTTCCTTCTTATAATTTAATACGGTTTTATATGAATGCAAACTTTATTTTAAGGTCAATTTATTTTGATACAAGTTTTATATCTGTCAAATATAAAATAGGTTTTAAATTAAAAAATAATACATAACTACCAACTCTCCTAATTTTGAAGAGACAAATTTGCTTTGATATTAGTGTCATTATTCTGCCTGGTATAAAATTTGTTTTATAAGATTGGAGACCTTACTTATCAATTGTCGTCATTTGAATAAAGTTTCATTGCCCCATCTCATTTAAAATTAGTTTTATATGATTAGATAACTTATTTATCGATCTATCTCCGTAACTTCCAAATGAAATAAATTGGCTATATTCTGATACAAATTTCATTATTCCGTCACCAGTTTACATTATTTTAATACAAGCGAGCTTATTTACCAATCAAACTCTATGAGTTTTAAAAGAAAGGAAGGTACTTCACTTAGATACCTGTTTCATTATTCTATTGGGACTAAAATTTGTTTTATTGAATGCGGGTATCTGAGCATTTTATTAAAAAAGATAATACTTACCAATCAACTTGCATAGTTTTGAAGTGAAATAAATTTACATTATTTTGATGCTAGTTCCATTGTTCCCGTTATTCTAAAATATTTTAAGACATTAGTGTTCAGTTAACCTTTTCTATTCTAACGATATACGCAGAGTGTGCCCTCAAAGTGGACATAATTTAAAATGAGGATATCTCAGGAACTACGTACCCCAGGTAAGTGAAATTAAAGCAACTTCATGTTGACCAATACAAAATATAGTTACCAAAGCTTGAACAAAATATTCAAAGGGGTGTAGATTTTATAACGGGTGTTCAATATGCGCGCAACCTGTGACACAACAGACGTCAAGTCGATAGTCCAACACTTGCCAAACACGCTGTAGCATGTCTTGCGTAACATTCACCAGCGACTCAGTGATTCTCTACTTAAGCTCCTCTAGGCTTGTAGGATGAGAGGAATGTAGACCTGACGTTTCATATAGCTCCATAGAAAAATTCACAAGGTGTGAAGGCAGTTGTATTCAACTGCCTTCACACTTTTGAATTTTGCCATGACAAAAGCAGACCGCTATTATCAGCAAGGTACACCTAACGCAGCTCCCTGTTAGATGCTCATAAAATATCCGTAAAATTCCCCTTAAGCTCCTATAGGCTTGCAGGAAGAGAGGAATGTAGACCTGTCCTTTCATATAGCTCCATAGGAAAATCCACAAGGTACGAAGGCAGTTGAATATGGTGGCAATGACAAAAGTAGATCCCTATTATCAGCAAGGTACACCTAACGCAGTTCCCTGGTAGATGCTCATAAAATATCCGTAAAAATTCCCCTCATCTTTAAACAGCTTTAACTAACTACTGCAGTAACAGAAAGATTTGAAATTAAAAGCTTCTTCCATTTCACTGAAAGCGACATGAAAACTGTCCTTTCTTCTTTCATATACTACCAAAGTAGTGTCTACTATTTGTCTTTTGTATTTCTACTCGATTAAAACAGAATAGTCCATTAGACATGAGGTACTAAAAAGGGTTAATAGTCGTGTGAACTAAGAAATGAAGGACTGCAGGGATAAATACAGTTATTATATGACTCTAAAACTTATATAGTCATTGAGATCTTACTAATCAAAGATCTTCCTAATTGTGTGCTTAAGGCTATATCACATTAAAACATTGCTTCCTGTACAATAACCAAAGTTACGCCACTGGGCAGTACCTAGATTGGTGACCGCTTGAGAATACCAGGTGGTGTAAGCTTGGATGGGCGTTGGGTGCAATGAATAACGGTTGTGAATTATTAATTGGAGAGCTGAGTTCTTATTTCAGTCGGGTTCTTCATAATCCCTTACAGGCAAATACCGTTTGGTGCTATATTATTCTAACTATTTTCACTATTTACATTGTTCAGACTGTTTTCCTCAACCTTACTGTCACATTCACGGAGCTTTGGCTAATGTACACTCCGGCCCTCTTCAGGTGATATTTTTTGGAATATTCTAACCGAAATCTTTAATTATTCCAGATCGTTCTAATTCCACGTCCCATGCCTTTGGATATCCCCGTTTTAATTAATTCCCCTTGATAACTCTCCAAGATTTTTGTTTTCTGCACTGATGCCAGAGATTGAACTTTTTGGTTCAAGTCACTTTTTGGGTCAAGTCACTTTTTGGATCAATCAACGAGCGCTTTTATACACTGAGAATGACTGTGAGCATTGGAATTCTGAATTCCAATTCCAGTCAGGTCTTTTATATTCTATTGGAAAGGTAAAGAATCCATCTCCCCAACCCCACTTATTTATCAGTAAAGGATTATTAATATACTACAATCTAAAAAAATATTCCTGACTCTAAATAATCTTTAACTGGTTGATAAACCTTAAAACACAAATCAATGAAAATCCATCTATGGAGCTATATATATATATTTCTTTCATTTTGATATTAGGTTCAATATTGCGTCGTCTTTTAAATATGTTTTATATTATTCAAAGCCATCTTTATCAGTCAGCGCTTGTAATTTTGGAAATGTATTCTGTTTTAACAAGTTTCATGATTAGTACTGGTCTAAAACATTTTTTTCATCCGAAGGAAGAACTTTATCAACGAACCCTCGTAATCTTGGAGATGAATAACCTTACTTCAACTATTATATCTACTATATTTTATTTGAAAACATGTTTTTATCTCATTGATGATATTACTTACGAACCAGCTTTAGTAATTTACAAGCGAAATTATTTTAGTTCGTATGTAAATAAGTTTAAATAATTGTTGTGGCCACGTTAGAGCCAGAAATAAAGACACAGAGATGATTTGAATTAAACGATTATATTAACAGAAAGAACAATACAAATATACACAAACGACATTGTTACAAGAATATTCGGTCCAACTGTCAGAGCTGACTGCTGGAAGCCTCCTTTTACAAAAGGCAGTACCTGCTCCTATTTATTGCTGGGAGATCCTATGCGTGCGGGAGTAGATACCAATAACAGTAATCTATCTGTTGCCATTATCATCATCAGTATCAACATTATCTTGACTTTCGTAATCGTAGGGCGGATCCGAATGCAAAAGCATCACTAAGTCTATTCCCCCACCAGACTATTAACGGCAACCATCGGCAATTCTAGAACATTGTTTGATATTGTCCAACGAGTTTTTGCGTTGGTGTCCACCCCTACGTCTAACTTCAACGATGCATTGCATGATGGTCTTGCCTTCTAATGTGTCCCAACCACACCACTTTTCTCCGTTTGACAGTGGAAAGAAGAGTTTCCTGTTGTCCCAAAAAAACTTTTAACCCTTTTCCTCACAAACTCATTGTTTTTTTTTGTTTTTGGTTTTTTTTTCCCCAATAGAAAATATCAAGGCGTTTTCTCCTGCATTTATTTCCAAACACTTGGATCCTTCTCTCTGTGTCTGCCAACAGTGTCCACGTTTCACGTCCATATAGGAGAATGGATACGACCAGCGAATTTTACAGTCTGTACTTTTTTTGAAATCTGATGTTCCTCCTCCATATTTTGTAAGTTTGTTGATTGCTTCCATGTCTGCAGCAATCCGTGTGTTGATTTCCGAGCTGCAGGAACCAACACAGATTGCTGCTAAGTATTTAAACCTGGACACTTTCTCCAGTGAATTCTCGTTCATGAAACTGTTTACACATGTGTTACTGTTTTTGCTATTCACAATTACTTCGGATTTCTCAGAGCTGACCTCCATTCCATATGCTCTTGCTCTTTCAACAAGTTTGTTGGTCAAGTCATGGAGCTCACTCTTACTACCTGCTATAAGGTCAATGTCATCTGCCACCGCGAGTGATCGAAGGGTCATGGTTGTTCAGGTTTTCTTGCATGAATCTCTCCAGAAATACACCCTTGTGCAAACTAATTGGCACAACTATTTAGTTTCCGTTTTTTCATCAATCGATCAGTCTTAGACTCACTGGAGTGGCAAGGTGTAATCAGTTTCTATTTTTTCCTCACATTAGGTCATTTGCAGTGGTGTGCAGTAATATGAATCTATTTTCGGGTGTATGAAATTTGTTAAGCCTTGAAAAATATTGCATTATCCGTGTTTGCATCAGTTTTATATTACGCCCAGACACTATTGTCTCCACTGTCGATTAGTTGTCCTGCGGTCATTGTCCGCAATAGACATTACTCCAAGAAAGCATACTAAAATTGTAACGCTGCACGAACACACTGGCAAGCCTTACCAGTGAGCAAATCAAAGTACTATCGACTGACCCGGAAACTCTCCTGTTTTACATCCAATAGAGAATCTGTGGTCAATCTACAGGGAACGACTCCGTGGAATGGACATTGAAAGTATTAATATGTGCATTGAGCCCCGTTTCACCCGAAAAATATAAAAGAAAAGTAAATAATAACGGAATTATTCGTTTTGTTTCAGTTAATTTGCACAAGGGAGTAAGTTGAATATGTGGGTGAAAGTACGCATACATGTCGCGCGTCGACCGTTGTCTGGAACTATCAGTTGTAACACGCGTTTCAAAGAATCGGAGACATTAATCAATCGAATATCGTATATATGAATTATGTATTTGGGCAATAACCTCTTGTTTGTAAAAGTTTCGTTAAAAAGGAGGAATCTCGATTAAGAATTTTTTTTCTTTTGTGTTTTTACAATATTCTTTTCTAAACATAAATTATGAACTAAATGTTCCAATGTTCTGTGTATCCGACCGTTTTCGATTATACTATAGCAATTATCAAGGATGATTTCATTTTTATATTTAACTGAATGTATGGATAGTTTTATATATCTATCTAGAATTCTAAGAATACATTGTCGCCGTGTTCATAGTTGATACTATTGAGTGTTGGCTTTTTATTTTTTTTATTTTTTATTATTCTTAGCCTTTTTTTTTATATGTGGATGAATTTATAATATTTGTATTGACAAAGAATGTGTCTTGCTAGTATCCGTGTCTATTTAAATGTGATCTAATTGAGCTTCTTGTTAGGAATATTGAAGTATATCCAATATAATTATTTATGAATTTGGATTGATCAGGAGCGCATTTCCATAAGGCACATGTGATTTCATAAATAATATATGCCATCTGTTATTTGGATTTTGCAGCGTAGCTATGGTTATTGATGATGGGGTCAGCAACTTTAAATATTTCATTGTAAATAACTTAATTTTTTGTTTTTGTCGACTGGATTTCCATAACTTTTATAATGTTCCTAAGGCAAGACGCATCTTGCATATAGTTAACGTGCATTTTTAAACTAACTATAAGCGAGATGAATTCTATTGCTCAAAATGTTTCACTCAGAGTAGTTTTCGATGCATTTCTCGCTGCAGTTTTAACTCGTGGCCATATTCTTTGAGTCGTTTTTTGTAAATTGCCATCATGTCGTTTCATCTTCAACACAGACGATTCCAAATTTTCGTTTTCTTTGCATTTCGTGTCATCAGATCAGAAACTTTTTTCTGATTCTTTTTGCTGATTATAGAAAAAAGATTTTATTGTTATGCCTCTAGGATTACATTCAAATGTTTTTCTTTGCTTCTTAATTTAATTGTTGTATCCTTCATTAACAAGTGCTTTTTCTTTCACATGTAATAAAGCTATAGTGATATCAATAAAGAAATTGCTAAATAACCCCAACCCTTATCACAAGATTATGTAGTATTCTGGAATTTAAAATAATAATAAAGCATGAAAATAAAAGTTAAGCAATGAAGAAGTACTTTAATTACGCATAAGTATCGTAATTAACTGTAAAGAATGATAAAGTTAGATGACAGAAAACATAAAATATAGAATACTCCCATGATGCATCAGAACAAGCTTTTTACCGCCAACCTCCGCAGTAGGCAGACGATCTGAACGGTCTAGAATAAAACTTATTTCTACTAAACATGAAACTGTAGTGACACAAATAAATAAATTACTAAATATCCTTTATGAGTAGACGGTGTGGGAGTTAGGAAACAAAATAATTAATAAAAGACAAATTAAAATTTAAGCAATAAAAATGTACCGTAAAATTCATATAAGAATGGTAATTTCTAATAACGATTTCACTTTTTTCAAGAAAGCATCGAAAATATTTTTTTTCTTTTTTTTTTCTCAACACTAGAAGTCCAAGACTTTGACGTTGTTCTAAAATTTTCTCAATCACTAAATCATACCAACCTTTCTTTTTATAATATAAAAATGAAACATGTAAGGCCATGTTAATCACAGGTAGAAAAAGTTACAGGAAGTCTCCGTTGGACTTTGTCAATTTTATCTCATTTTTTTATATATACTGTTTCACTCGATGTATTTCTCGCTACATTCCTCGCTTCATTTTTAGTTCCCGGTCGTATTCTTTTTTGAGCCCTTTTTTTGTAAATTGTCATGTTGCTGTTTCATCTTCAAAACAATTTCAAGTCTTCAGTTTCGTTTCATCTTGTGTCATCAGATCAAAAACTATTTCTGTTTCTTTTTGCTAATTATGGAAAACGGATTTTATTGTTCAGCCTTTTGGATTACTTTAAATTTCTTCTTTTTTTTTTTTTAACACTTTCTTACTTTTTGTCCTCGACTTTCGAATTCCTGAAAGTTCTGTCGTCTTTCATTCAGTTCTCTTTGCCCTCGAGTGATCTCTTTTTCCTGTTTCTCATTTTATTTTTTTTATTGTTTATTAAGTGCCGCAGCTCGTTCTATCACATGTAATGAAACTTTTACCTTGGTTCCTCCACCAAGCTCTCCCGAAAACAATTCCTAATAATCAAGATTCATTTTATTATTATAATAAACATTTTTTTATCGGCGAGTTTGTACGACTCGCAGATAGAATTAATAGATGCATCCCATAAATCAAATATTCGTAGCCAGTTCGTCACGCCCTTATAAATTTAATGAATTTTCTTGAACAGGGGTATAAAGAGTTTTTTTTTTCCTGATCGAAATTTCTCAATTACTCTTTTATTTTTTTATCCCAAGTCACCATTTTTTTCCATTTTAGGTGCACTATTCTCCCCCAAGTCTCTTCCAAAATTGTAATATCAGAGATTTAATTAAAGCTTAAAAGATTTTTGGTTCAGACAAGATTGCATGAATCTCTTGTTAGGTATATTCTTCCTTTCTCTTTTATTCATTTCATTTCGTCTGAAATAGTAGTTTCCCCATTTGCAGAAAAGTATTTTGTCATCGGATTTTAAAAGGGCAATTTATTTTAAAATTTATACCCTCTCACATCCGCAACAAGAATTTTTACGTGGGGGTTGTATTTGTTGTTGTAATATGTTATCTATACTGTGTGAAGTTCTATTTTTGTTTCAAGGTTCTTCTATCCAGGCTGTTTGCCTTTAAATTTACTCATCCCTAATCCTTTCTCAGACATCGATGGCAGATTTTTTCCAGTCCCTTGTTCGATTTTTGACAAAATTTTTATTCTTATTTCAGACATAACACATTAATTAAGATTTATATACTCTTCTCTTAGGTCTTTTATCTTGCGTCTCTCGCATTGTCTTTATTATTCTAGTATGTGATAAAATAGCCGTTTTTTGAAAATTATCATATTGTTGTCTCATCTTTAAAACAGACAAGTTTAAGTTTTCATTTTCTTTGCATTTCGTGTCATCAGAACAGAAACTTTTTTCTGTTTCTTTTTGCTGATTATGGAAAACAGATTTGATGTTCGGTCTCTAGGATTACTTTCAAATGGTTTTCTTTGTTAATTAATTTTATTTTTGTAGTTTTCATTAACAAGTGCTTTTATTTTCGCATTTAACGAAGCTGTAGTGATACCAAGATATAAATTACTAAAAGACCGACATCCTGATGAGCAGACTATGTATTAGTCAGGAATAAAAAATAATTAATTTTTAGTTAGGTTCAAGGACTTTTACCTTTAGCCATGTGCCACAAAAAATTTACCGCCAACCTCAGCAGAAGGCAGACGACATGAAGTGTAAAGAATAAAACTTATTGTCACTAAACATGAAGCTGTAGTGACACCAATAAATAAATTATTACAGAAATCGTAAGAATTCATGTTTTTATATCAGTCCTCCGTGCATAAAATAGTATCAAATTTGATCCAACATATTCCCCAATTTCTCATATTGATCAGTCTCTTAAAACACCTTTGGTGCGAAAATATATACAAATATGTTTTCTATTTTCAGCAGTTTTCTCATGAAAATACATACAAATTCTCTTAAATGAAAGTCGGGAAGTGAGACCAATAAAAAAAATAAACGCGGATTTAAAAAGAAAAACTGTGTCAGTCTAATCCGCCCAACCCACAATTTGCTCGTACAGGGTTTGTTCGAAATCTGGTCATCACTACATAATACAGTTTTCTATTTCAACGATCTGTGGGGAATCATTCGATTTGTATGAGAAAAAAAATAGTTAAATGGATGTAATTGCCATATTTCTCATGCTAACTTTGATCCAACTTACTCAATAATCGCATTTTCCACTCGTATAGCTATACCTTGTCGAAAATATGCTGGAAACGCCAGAAATCATTTTTCTCTATTTTGTAATCGTGCAACCGGTCGTCCAAGACTTCCAAAACAGCGGCTGGTCGCTGAAGTGACCGCTTCAATCCAAAGTTAATTTTATCCCACGTTGTGATTTAAAATTGATCATCAGGCAGCTATCATCTAACCATTGTGAGTATCTTCGTGTTGGGCTGGTCCAACAGGGCGATTAAGTACAGGAAAAAAAATCATTCGAATAAATTGAACAAAAGTAAATATTGTTTTAATATAAGTCCTTCGTGCAATAATTGGTTTATCAGGGTTCGCAATTAATTATCATTTCAACATGCATCTAAATCGGAAGTGATATTATCGTTGTTGACTTGGCAAAGTTTAGTTTGCTGCCTTCGTAAAGTTTTGCACAAGCCTGAAATCGGCGGCCTTCGTCGGCAAATAATCACGTGGGCTTCTCCCTGGTCTTGTCTGCGACCCTTGCCTCTCTTCTCTCTTCTGCGACTCGTCTGCTGAATTCGATTCGAGCATTCGTATTCATGGACATTCGCCCAAACTGACGAAGTTAGAGAATACGTCAATTCTTGGGAATTCCTTTATTCCATTCTCTCATATTATTACCTCTCACTAAATCTCCTCAGTGAGCGTGGGTGGCTTATCCACCCACCACCTGGTATTTCAACTCAACTTTCGACCAGGGGAATCAACATCAAATTCGTTGTTTAAGAAAAATGAATTTTTTGCTTTACAGCCTGCATTTTCAGCTGTGTGTCAATCAACATTGCCTGCCAAGTCTGGGTCACTTTTCCAGGGTTCAAACTGCTTCACATACACTTCAAGTTTATGTGTGAATTAAATCCTCAATTCTTCCCACGGGTTTTTGGTGTTAACCCTTCTAGTTTTCATGTCTCTCATTCTTATATCCACTATTTATTTATTTTTTTAGGGCATCGTTATAAACACAGTAGCTTTTATAACGATGCCCTAAAAAATAAAGGATATAAGAATGCTAACATTAATTATAGAAACAATTGCACTAACCAGAAGAAAAAAAACAGGAAAAGAAAAATCATTTTGTATACCCCTCCGTTTAACCAAATGGTTAGTATTAAACGAGGTCAGAAATTCCTAGCATTAATTGATAAACACTTCCTTACAAATAGTAGGCTTAGTAATATATTTAATAAGAACACTCTAAAATTGAGTTACAGTCGCACTGAAAATCTAGAACGTATAATAAAAAAAACACAATAATGAAATCCTGAACAAATCCCCATTCCTGAATAGTATCAATAAAAACCCTACACTTAAATTAGACAAAAACGGTGAAAAATTATGTGATTGTAGAAACCCAGAAGACTGCCCATTGGAAAATCAGTGCTGCGTCAAATCTGTGGTATACCAATGTACTATCTCATCCACTGAGAGTCCTAATACTAATATGATATACATTGGTTCTACGAAGAATGAATTTAAAGCCAGATGGAGGCAGCATAAGTGCTCTTTCAACAATATAAATTTAAAAAATCAGACATTTCTATCTAAATATTTTTGGCATTTGAAGGAAATGAATAAAACACCAAAAGTAAAATGGAAAATTATAAACAAAACTAGAACTTGTAAAACTTGGGATGACCCATACCCTTTATGCCTACATGAGAAACTACACATTATTAAGTTTCTAAATCATAAAAATCTATTAAACAATAGAGATGAGTTAAGGGTTTTTTGCCGACATGATCAAATCTTTGCTTTAAATAATTAGCTTATAATTTTTTTTAAATCCATAGTCCTAATAAATAGCTTAAATACCCTACAAAAAAGATAACCCTTTATGAAGTCGTCAAAAAACAACTGTTACGTCAGTTTTTTTTGGGGGGGGGTTCTATATACACAAGACCCTTTTAGAAAAAATAAAATAAAAAAATAAATAAATCTCCCTAGACACGTAAACCAGACTAGACTAAATCATCTTCCGTTTTAAATTTAGAACATTACCCCAACCTTACCCTAACATGACACCTATGAATGTAACTCTATACTGATACAAATTATTAACACCATGCGCCCCTTTTCTATATGAAAAATCGCGCTGGCCGTTACCATTGAAATTTTGATTTCAATAATGAATCTGCTATTAAAACACGTAAATTTCAGAAATAAGTTATTCCCAAAAAAATTTCGCTTGAAGATGGAACAGAGCTTACTTTAATTCAATTTAATTCAAATAATTATATTGAAGTTTTCGGCTCTTGTTTTGTAACATGAGAACTCTTATGTAGCGTGTTGGAATCATATTTTTAAATAAATAATTATATATATATATATATATATATATATATATATATAAAATGTTTTTATGAAAGTATTTATTTATTCATATATATTTGATATTTCAGATTGACCTCAATCTTTCTTCAGAAATAACTGTTTGCTGAAAAGAAAAATACTGGATTGTAAAATAAAATTGAATACATATAAACTACGGTTAAATAAAGACTTGGGTATTTTAAATCTTTATAAATATTTCAATAGTTAAACATTTTTTTTAGATATAGTTAATTTTTTTTTTTAAACATCTAAAATATTATTACAGTTAGATTTACGTTAGGAATATTCGAACACAGTGGCGTTACATATCACGTGACGTCCGCGTCTCACGACGGACGCTACTTGTAAACAAACAGTTATTTCTGAAGAAAGTATACGTGGATTCTCATTATTCTATAATGCACCGTGGAGTAATGGATATCGGCTAGGATTGAGGAATCGGAGAGCCAAGTTCGAATTCCAGTCGAATCCATTGCATTCACTTGCGTGCTAATACCCTTGGGAAAGGCATGAATCCTCTTCTTCTCTCTCCAGCTATGAGTAAAATAGCAGGGCAGACTGGGTTCTATAGCCTTGGATGGCAACTGGTCTAGGAGAAGAACAACTCTGAATTCAAAACCTGCGGAGGGTCGTTTGGGAACCTTGTGGCATTCGGTGCACCAGGTCTCTGTATTCGTCCCTCCAAAAAGTGTGGATGGTCCTGCACGAGGCCTTCACCACTCTAATCAAATCTCATGTGCCGGTGTCGAGCTGTCGATTTCCTGGAAACTGATCTACTTGACCCTCATACGTCGAATCTCGACTGGAGAGTCGATCATATATATATATATATATAGCATAATGAGAAGCCACGTATACTTTCTTAATATGTATATATAGAAAAAGTTGCAAATTAAAAAAATAATAATGTTTTTTCATGAAGTATTTATTTATTTATATATATATTTGATATTTCAGATTGACCTCAATCTTTCTTTAAAAATAATTGTTTGTTTACAAGTAGCGTCCGTCGTGAGACGCGGACGTCACGTGATATGGAACGCCACTGTGTTCGAATATTGCTAACGTAAATCTAACTGTAATAATATTTTAGATGTTGTTTAAAAAAAAAATTTAACTATATCTAAAAAATTATTTGTCAAATGTATATGGGCTCATAATAGTAAAAAAATTATTGACAATAATTTATGTTGCGCGTGTTAGGTTTTATTTTGTAAAAAATGTAAATTCTCTATATTTTTTGTTAACAAATAAATCAAAAAAATATAGGTCGCAGAAACATATATTTGATTAATACATTACCCCACACAGAGAGTTTATTTATTGCTTTACATTTGTATTTGAATTTCTTGTCATTTTACAATCTTTATCAGTCTTCTATTGATTGATTTTGAGAACTTTCATACTGTTTCAAATGTAATACTACTTTGAGCAGTTTTTTCTTATTGCTTCAAAGATATTTTTTATTTTTTTTTATTTTTAATCATCCCCTCGAAGCAAGATAATAACGCTATTAGAGCGCAATGGGTTCCTGAATGTTAAAGATTTATTTAGTTTTTGTTTTGTTTTACAGCATATCAACCTCAACGCGGTATTTAATTCTGACAAGATTTCTATTGCTGGTAATAGTTTTTTTTTTTTTTTTTTCCAAACTGTATTTTTGGTAATACTTTTTCAAAAATGCATGGTTGGTAAAATTCTTTTTTCAAAAAAATTACTGCTGTTAATACTGTTCTGCTGGTAATAATTTTTCTTTAAAAATATATTGCTCTTAATAATTTATCCAAAGAACTATTGCTGGTATTAAAACCTATTTTTATACTTTCTTTGTGCTTTGACTACTATTGCGGGGGTTAGATATTTGCCCATAGATGGGTCTTGGGAAACCTGGGACCAGTTTTGCCCGTAATTTTCTATTTATAAAATAATTGTCGGTCCTAATTTTTTTTCAAAAATGTATTGCTAGTATTTTTTTTCCAAACATATACTTCTGGTAATTTACATTTTTTTTTTTAAATGTATTGTTGGTATTATTCCTTTTATCTTTTTCAAAATGTTTTGATGGTATTTTTTTTTCTAACAGGTGCTACCACCCCGGATCAGGGTGGACCTGGGAACACCAGCAATTAAGAGGTGGACCCACGCTCCTCAATACCTCCTGATCAAAGGGCTTCTTGTTGGATATAGTTCATTGTCTTACCTAGGACGCGGATGTCGTTTATCGTCATACCCAGGGCGAGAATGTTAAAGAATATGAGAAAGAGAGAAAAATATAGGCGAGAGAACAATAAAAGAACAAGAATTAAGAAGACCTAAGATAACGATTGACATTGCATTTAAATTTCTGAAGATTTGACTAAAAAGCAAGAAGTTGAAAGAGAATTTCACAAGCGATAAGTGCTAGAGAAGTAACTGCTAACATAGAACTTACGTTTATATCTAGCTATTTCATTTCTAAAAAGATCAGACTTTGCCAGTAATCAACTACACTGCTTAAGTCCATCTAAATACCAAAGAGAATACCACTCAGAACTAATACCATGAAAGTAATTATATACAGTGTAACCCGGATATAAGAGAGTTGTCGGGACCGGATAAGAAGTATCTTATATCCGGGTTTCTCTTATATCCGGGTTTGGTCTATTTTATATACATTAACAAAGGCTCTAATTTGGGACCAGAGAAAATCTATCTTATATCCGGGTTTCTCTTATATGCGGGTTACACTGTAAAAGCCACAGGGAAGCTACATTACGGCGGCAGGGAAGTGACTGAAGACTAGATGTCATGTCAGGACCAATAACATTGCAGATTCTTCTTCGTATCTAATCTAGAATCTCTAAATACATAACAAAAGCACTTGACCAAATATGTCTGCAATATTTAACGCATGCGCAAAAGATAGACTTACAGATATGCAAGATAGATTCCGATGAGAAAAATTGTTTGGTACAACATAACGAACAAATATTCCGAGCAGAAGATCTAGCAACTGATATGAAATAATCGTTCTCCTCTTCATGTCAGCAGAAAAACTTAACCCGGGGTAGACATAGAGGGGTAAATCTCCCAGTGGTTAGCATCAGTCATGCTGAAGGAAAATAAAAAGTTTCTTTGAGACGATTTAAAGCGAGCAGTTTTGGTTTAATTTGGATTAAACAAAACTACACTTGAATTTATAGACGAAACCAAAACTGAATTTTACAAAGGGGACCCACCATATGACGTAGACAAGTGTGGCCCTTCACCATTTCCTTGATTTCATTCAGAAAGTAACAGCTGACATATTTTAAGGAAAAATTCGCAAATACGCTTTTAAGTGGGCGCCCAAGAGGGTCGTCATTGATGTTTTGATTTGGTTCATCAGGGAGTTTCGGGTCTTTCAACATCATACTCCCCATCACCAAATCGACCCAATCAGGGGAGATCAACCCCTGATTCCCCCTTCCAATATGACGTAGACAAGTGTGGACCTTCACCATTCCCTTGGTTTCATTCAGAAAGTAACAGCTGACATATTTTAAGGAAAGAGGGTTTTGAGAAGTTGACACTCACAGGATAAACTAACGGCTAGAGGATTTTGATTGCTTAATTTTGTTTAGCGGCATATCAATATATCTATGGGTTATTTAATACAGAAATCTAAATATTTTGAACAGAATTTATGACTTCAACTAAATATATACTATAAATATCTATTGCTTGTAGTTTTATTATAAATAGATATTGTTGGTCGGTTGATTTTTAGCTGCATATAAACACACCTATGGGTCATTTAAATTGCAGAATCGGTAACAACTTGTGCTAAATGCAGTTAAAAAGAATGAGAAAGCCGGCAAATTTTCCTTCGAACCAAACATTTTTTGTTACTATATATTTGGCATCTATCGGACTCGAGGGACCCTGGATCTGCACCAAATAGTTATGCATCATCTATGAATGCCGGTGCCGTATCTGTTATGGCTGTACTGGCCCACTCGGGAGTGGCCACCTCGATTACAACGTATGTATGTGAAGATGCTCCTCTCCGATATAGGCGTGTTTTTTTTTGTTTTTTTTTTTTTTGTTGAGCATGCTTCAACCAAGCTGCACTCCAGCACTCGGTGTAAATCATATCGCCAGAATGAACGATCTTTAGCGACGTCATTCCGCCTCTTGTCCGTCGCCGTCACGTCACTTTTGTAGACGTCCTTGAAGCGAAAATGAGGTCGCTCTCATTGGCCAATTCCCCATATTCCAACCGGAATGCTTACATCCAGGAAATAGTGCAAATGCACTGTTGGAGAAGGGCGTATAGGTTGATTGACTGGGTACAGTTAAGGACTACGATATTGGTTACCCGGTCGAGTTAATTGATGCGCAGAATACGTCTCAGACAGCGAAGATAAACGACACTTAGACGTCCCTGTCTCTAGCAAAGACTCCAATTTTTGCTGCCGTAGAGCAGCAGGCTCACTATGCAATCCCTATATACTGCATTTCTTGTGTTAGGCTAAGCTTTCTGTTATCCTAGGGTCTCTGGGGAAATTGATGCATACTTCTGCCTTCCGTGTGTTGATCTCAGTTTCTATGGAGGCATTGTCCGAAATAGTAAGCTAGGCAGAGTATTACGAGACAGAAGGATTTCGCTTGTAAAAAAGAAAAGGTACTGAACAGCTACGTGATATTTGTCATCCTTTACGGCAATAAATATTGGACGGTCTATTCAAAGATGAAGAACACACTCGAGGCAATGAAGATATGTTTCTATAGACGAATGTGTCGGAGATCAGGGACTGAGCGTGGGAGAAACGATGCGGTTTTGGAAAGGATGCAAACAATAAGGAAGCTTATACCTAACCTCAAGGAGAAGCAGCTGAAATTTCTGGGACACGTAATTGAAGAATGGTCTCGAGACAACGGAGGTATAGTTATACAGACGGATCCTAAGAATATCATGGCCCAAGCGTATCAGCAACGATGCGTTTTTGGAGAAGATGCAAACAAGAAGGAAGCTTATAATTAGCTATCAGGGAGAAGCAGCTGAAATTTCTGGGACACGTACTTAAAGAAATGTCTCGAGACAACGGAGGTATGGTTCTACAGACGGATCCTAAGAATATCATGGCCCAAGCGTATCTGCAATGATGCGGTTTTGGAGAGGATGCAAACAAGAAGGAAGCTTATAATTAGCTATGAGGGAGAAGCAGCTGATATTTCTGGGACACGTACTTAAAGAAGTGTCTCGAGACAACGGAGATATGGTTCTACAGACGGATCCTAAGAATATCATGGCCCAAGCGTATCTGCAATGATGAGGTTTCGGAGAGGATGCAAACAAGAGCTTATAATTAGCTATCCGGGAGAAGCAGCTGAAATTTCTGGGACACGGAATTAAAGAAGTGTCTCGAGACAACGGATGTATGGTTCTACAGACGGATCCTAAAAATATCATGGCTCAAGCGTATCAGCAACGATGAGGTTTTGGAGAGGATACAACCAAGGAGAAGGCTTATAATTAGCTATCAGGAAGAGGCGGATGAAACTTCTGGGACATATAATGCGCAAGTAGGGCTTAGAGAATCGGATAGTCACAGTGCGAATAGAGGGAAAGAGAGACAAGCTAAAGAAATGCATGACAATTCAAGCGGATGGCAGAACAAGGTCTGGGAAAAGTAATAAAGGGACACAAATTATTGAGGGCTACAAGGGATAGGGAGAAGTGGAGAGCCATGAAAGCCTACACCCTGAAGGAAAAAGGCGCATAACAGAAGAAATATCCAACAACCTCCTTCAGCTGGTAGTTGTTGATTTTCACGGTGGGAGGCTCTTCAACACCTCAACCCATCACGTCGGTCTTCTTTAGACTGTGTCACACGCAACTCTTGTTAGGCTTTTGAAAAATTGAGCATTAGTCGCTGGTTATTTAGTGTCATGTTATCGTTCAATTATCTGCGAACAGCATGTCTCTAATGAGCACCAAACGGACATTGGATTCGGAACAAACTAAACAGACTTCCATCAGTTCTTGTGTACAGATAAAAACCATAGATTTTATTTCTTAGTATATTTTGCTTTTCCTGATACACGAGAGATTTTCAAGAAATTTAACAAGAAGAAAATAAATAAATTTCCATCTTTTCGCTTTGATAAAACATAGATTTGTATCGATTAAGAGAGAAAAAATGTTTCAAGTTATAAAACATATTACAATTACTTTTTTTATTATTGCAGCAATAAAATGACAGATATATTTGCATAAGTTTAGGTAACTTGTTTTTTTCTTTTTTTTAAAGCTTTTCACCCCAAGCAAGGCGGGAAGCCACTAGGACGCAAGGGGTTACAGAAGATTTGGAGCAAGATCAGATACGAACGCTTGAGGAAAGGATGAAGAGAAGGATAGTGGATAGATCAAGGCAACTGGAGATGTCGATTGACATTGCATTTGAATAGTTGGAGATTATAGCTCTCAGGGAAACTGGAATAGGAAAGGGAGTTCCACAGGCGAGAGGGGGCGAGACATCAAGCTATTGGAGTAGAACAGACGACTACGTTTAGTAGTTTCGACAGTGTAAGGGTGAGAGCGGGATGCCAGCCTCGTAAGGCGCTTGAATTCATGAAGTCTGGGAAACAACGAATGCGACTCCTTGGAGAAATTACCATGAAAGTATTTGTAAAAAGGACAGAGAGACTGTAGACGAGATGCCAGAACAGGGCCAATTATATTGCATATCCGCCTCTGGGAGTTTATCAAGAACGCCGAGGCAAACAGAAGGGGCTCCAGGCCATATATGGCAGCAATACTCCATGCAAGGGCGAATTGTTGATTTGTGATCTCCATTATTCTTTTAGTTTGTCTAGTAAATCCCAAAATGCTTAAAAGCGGAAAAGAAGCCAAGTTTTATGGAGTAACACCAAGATTTATTATTCAAAATAAAGTCCATCATTCTCGATGTTTTTTTTTTTTCAACCCTCCGCTAGCATCAGAATCTGCCCAGATCCGCTGGCTTTGAATAAAAATAAAATTAAACAAGTTTCTTTCAAGTCATGAAAAGTGTTTAATCTCTGACCGCGGAGGGAGTACACCATTAAATGGAAGCGAACATAGCCATTCAGAGCAGCATCTGGACTGAATGATTGATGCAGAATATCAACACCGTTATCGGTTTGAAGTTCCCACCTGGGAGGGTGTGACCACCCATTGTCTTACTGCAACCAAGCCCGCCCTCGATTACCCAAATGAGGTTACTTCTTTTTTAGTTTGTCGAACACATGTTGCTGGTATAGAGTTTAACCTTGATTGTCGCCACTGTGTGGAACAAGCACGAAATGAAGTATTCTTTGAAAATTCCACCAGACAGAGATCTTTATTTGTTTTCTTTCCGCTTCCTAAGTGAGTCAGTGCTTTCTGTTCAACATAGGATTATCGACAATAGATTCAAATAATGCAAAATACAATGCCTTCAATATACGTGTTTACTGGCTTTCCCGACAATGGTAGTAATAACGACAAAATATTTATTAAATCATTGCGAGAAACGAGAAATATCAGGTCATCTCTCTTTAGCTCAAAGGTGAAATGATGATCCCTCTTCCTGTTGTGACCTCATGATCCACTTTTCCTCTCTACTGTTCCGTCTTTTTAAAACTTATTCTCCGTTTTCTTGATTTATTTTTAATGAACTTGGAAGATTTCAGCCAGAGAAAGAATGTTGGTACCATTACTGAAGGCCTGAATAATCTTTTTTCTTTTTCTTCTCAATATTGCTCAGCTGGGAAGACAGTGTGACTGGCGCAAAACGATTTTTACTGTGCTCTCTTTCCTAACAGATTAATTCAAAGGGGTCTTCAGTAATTCTTACGACAAATGGTGCCAAGATGGCTAAAGGTCTTATCTGAAAACCAGGAAAAAAGATATTCAATAAGTTTAGTGTTATTTTAGAAAGTAAACATTTTATGCGGTTGCAGTTATATGATTTGGAAAATGTTACTGTTAGAGCCTGTATAAAAACAATGTTGATTATTATTATTTGCAGGCAATTCAGGTTCCACTAAGGAATGCTGGGAGTAAACGGAGCGATCCGTATTTTGATAAAATCAGTTCTGTTTAGGACCTCTTGTCACATCTTGGTGTTCCTTCAACCTTCCAGCAGGGAGCGTAACAGTTCTAACGAAATCTTCCTATTTATTTGGCATCCTTTGCTATTCCAGTACTCCTTGGAATTTTGGCATTACAGTTACTACCGACTATTAACTATATATCAGGTCATCCCATAAGTTCTGTCCGAATTTTAACTTTTTGTTAAAATGAACGAAATTTAAAGAATATTTTATAATGTCTAATGGAGCCGAACAGTATTTTTATGTTTAAATGCATTCAAACTGATCGAATTTTATTTCAGAGAACAATAAAATTAAATTTTCTTTGATTAAAACCCTGCTAACATGGAAGTACCCAAGAATCATTTGAGGTACATAATGTTTTATGAGTTCAAGAAAGGAAACTCGGCAGCCGAAGCGGCTAGAAACATTCACTCAATTTATGGAGAGGAATGTGTGAATGAAAGAACTTGCAGAAGATGGTTTGCAAACTTCAGAGGTGGAAATTTCACCCTTGAAGATGAAGATCGAACCGGACGTCCAGTTGAGTTTGATGAAAAGCTTCTTGAAGCAGCCCTTGAAGAAAATCCTGCTTTACCAGTTGAGGAATTGGCAGTGGTTCTCAGTTTAAACCATACAACTGTTCATCGTCATCTTCACCAACTTGGAAAAGTTCCCAAACTTGGAAAATGGGTGCCTCATGAATTGTTTGAAAACAACCTCAAATCCCGAGTTGACATCTGCTCTTCTCTCCATTCTCACCAACTTGTTTCACCTTTTTTCGATAGAATTGTGACTGGCGACGAAAAATGGATCTTTTATCGAAATGTTAAGCGTCATAGACAGTGACTTGGTAAAGGGGAAGGACCCCAGCCACAGCCGAGAAGGGAACTTCATGGGCAAAAGGTTCTTCTTTCAATCTGGCGGGATCGCCAAGGAATAATTTCACTTTGAATTCTTACCACCTAATGCAACAATTAATGCCCAAATATACTGTCAGCAATTAGAGCGTTTGAACCAAGCTTTGAGGAAAAAATACCTGCTCTAGTGAATCGAAAAGGGGTGATGTTTCATCAGGACTATGCGCGACCCCACACAGCAAGAATCACGTCACAAAAGATCGAACTTGCTTGGGTGAAAATTCCTCATTCACCTTATTCTCTCGATCTTGCTCCTTCAGACTACCATTTGTTTCGTAGCTTACAGAATCTTTTAGAAGAAACAGCTTTTCTAACACAGGAAGAGGTTAAAACTGACATTTGGGAGTTCTTCGAATCAAAGCCAAAAGAATTTTACAGTAATGGAATTAGTAAGCGTGTTAATAGATGGAAGGAAGCCATAGATAATCAGGGAAAATACATTGTTGATTGAATCTGTAATTAAAATTTGGTCACTTGTTTTCTTTGTTCAAAATTCGGACAGAACTTATGGGATGACCTGATAGATGGTTCGAAGTTATGATTTGACAAACTTTATTTGAACACTTCATAATAAATATTTCATATATAGAAAAAAATACATGTGTCAGTACAGACGTTTTTACACATTCAGGAAAGTAATAATTGGCTTTAATTAAAGCGTAATTGATATTACATTAAAAGACACAGATTTCTGATTATGTTCCTGTCAATATTTTGGAGATGAGGTTATTTTAATAGGAATGGTTTCGTGTTTAAACCTTGACGTCAAGTCTGGACCCGTAGTTTATAAAACATTCCGATGCTATGTTCAATTTTGTTCTGGCAATTCCTGCCAAAACAACGGACACTACTTTGGAACTAGACGAGACGGCTGGCTTAGAGAGGAGCGACGTGCTGCATGGACATTCGCCGATATCTCATAAAATCGTGTCTAGACTATGCTCCGGAGACACACCAACCTTTTTGTTTCCTGACGGCGATACACGCTCACTACGAGTCCCGACCGTCGAGTCGTCTCCCGAAGCCGATGGCGGGGAGAGAGAGTGACTCAACGGTATTTCGAAAGAAAAGCGGCGGCTCCGACGACGACAACGTGTGCGAATGACCGATAATGACCCATCTGCAGGTTCACCTATGGAAACCTTGTTACGACTTTTATTTCCTCTAAACGATCGTGTTCGGTCGTCTTCTCCAGGCATCGAACGCCGAGGCGAGTACGACACGCGCGGGAAACGGCTGGGGAAACCGCCGCTGCGCCACGTGCACGCTGCCCGGTGGCGTCGTCTGCCAGATCCGAGGACCTCACCGGACCGTTCGATCGGTAGTAGCGACAGGCGATATGTACAAAGGGCAGGAACGTGATCGACGCGGGCTGTTGACCCGCGCCTCCTGGGAATTCTCCGTTCACGGGGTTGGTTACAGGCTCCGATCCCTCCAGCATCGCCTCACCTTGACGGAAGAAAAATCAAAAAAACGGGAATAACAGTTTACGGATGGTGGGGTTCGGAAGGTGCTTCTGTACGGGGAACTGTCCAGCGGCAAGAGGGCACGAGTTTGACCGCATCTTCGCTTCAAGAATGTCTGAAAAAGTGACATGAGATGGACATCGAGATGGAAGATGTCACCAACGATCACACAAGCTGGAGACGCGATTTACATCGAGGACTGGAGCAAGGCGAAAAGAAACGGAGGCTTGCCGCCGGGGTGAAGCGAGCTCGAATGAAAGAAATCAACTTTTGTGGAACAGACCCATTGTTTCTCGAGACCAAAAGATGCAACGTAATTTTAACCATTTACACTATTTACCTTTTTTCGTACTGCTGTCCATATCCTTACTGTTACATTACGACGTTTCAGTCGCTATACGCTTCGTCCTTCTTCAGTCGATATCTGTTAAAATTTTGAATCCCTGATTTAGTTCATTATGGTAGTTCGCTCTAATTCCGCGTACCATGCCCGTAAATAACCATTTATAGTCAATTTGTTTTGATAACTCTCCATTTTTGATTCTCTTTGCTGAGGATAGAGTTCGAACTCACTACTCTATGGGTCAAGTCACTTTTTTAGATCAATCAACAAATTCTTTTATCCACTTTGACTTGACTGTGACAAATAGAAATTGGTAGGTCCGAGTTCCAATTCCAGTCAAGTCATATTCACTTTCGCCCAAATTCACTTGAGAAAATTATGAGTCCAACCCTTCTCGTCCCAGCTCTGTGTTGATTCGTAGAACTTTTATCAATAAAATCATTATTATCTCCAAGAAATTTGTACAATATAAACACATTTTCTGACTTTAAACGGTAAACGGTTGATATGCCGTAAAAACAAATCTATCGCGATATAAAACTTTTATATATAGTTTTTTCATAATAAATTTACTATGAAAATCTATGTAATTTTAAAACTGATTTCTAATGCTATTGTCTATTGTCTGCGTGTAGTATCTGTGCGCTAAGACTTGTATCAGGGTATTGTATATTTTCTCTACACCAAGGATCAGGTTACTGTATATGTGTTCAACGCTTTGGGTCAGGATACTGTATATATGCTCTACGCTTAGGACCAGGGTACTGTATATATGATCTACGCTTAGGATCAGGGTACTGTATATATGATCTATCCTTAGGATCAGGGTACTGTATATGTTCTCTACGCTTAGGATCCGGGTACTGTATATGTGCTCTACGCTTAGGATCAGGGTACTGTATATGAGCTCTACGCTTAGGATCAGGGTACTGTATATATGCTCTACGCTTAGGATCAGGGTACTGTATATGTACTCTACACTTAGGATCTGGGTACTGTATATATGATCTAGGCTTAGGATCGGGGTAGTGTATATATGCTCTACGCTTAGGATCAGGTTACTGAATATATGATCTACGCTTAGGATCAGCTTACTGTATATATGCTCTACGCTTAGGACCAGGGTACTGTATATATGCTCTACGCTTAGGACCAGGGTACTGTATATGTGCTCTACGCTTAGGATCAAGGTTCTGTATATGTGCTCTACGCTTAGGATCAGGGTACTTATATGGGCTCTACGCTTAGGATCAGGGTACTGTATATATGCTTATGCCTACAAGAGTTCGAATTCGAGTCGACTTTGTTATATTCACTTATGCGTAAATACTTATAGATAAGATTATCTCTCCTTTCCCAAAGCTATGGGTTAAATAGTAGGTAAAATCGTTGTTTTCCCCAGTCGCACACCAATAGAGTACTGGAAACATACAATTTATATTTAGAATATAAATCGTGAATTTCTTCAAAAGAGAAATCCACCGTGGACAAGACAATAAACTACATCCGCGTCCTGGATAAGATGATCAACTACATCCGCATCCTAGGTAAGACAATAAAATATATTCCCGTTCAGGGTAGGACGATAAAGTACAGCAAAGCCTCTGATCAGGGCGTTTTGAGGAGCGAGGAACAACATCTTAATTGCTGGTGTTCCCAGGTCCACCTTGACCCGGAATGGTAGCATCTGATACGGTTCAAGCTATGGGCAAATAGTTAAATGCCAAACTGGGGTCAAAACACTATGGAAGTTTAAAAATAGGTTTTAATACCAGCAATACATTTTTGAAAAAAATATTACCAGCAATAAAAATTTTGCCGGCATTAAATAACCTATTGAGGTTAATATGCCGTAAAACAAAACAAAGCAAACCAAACCAAACATATTAACAGCAATAAAAAATATATTCGGCATTAAATAACCCATTGAGGTTATATGCCGTAAAACAAACCAAACCAAACCAAAAATATTAGCAGCAATAAAAATCTTGTCGGCATTAAATAACCCATTCAGGTTAATATGCCGTAAAATAAAACAAAACATCTTAATTCTTAATGATTCCAGTCTTACGCATTTATTTTGGCTTTAAAAGTAATCATTAAAACAGGCGAGAAAGGGACAAAGGTTTCAACTAAGCGTTTGTAAATGGCTTAGATATTTATAATTTCAGACCTTACCTTCCAACAATTATTTAAGAAAATGAAGATATTGTTATTCCAGCTTTCCATGTGGAGATTGCGAATACCGATTCTTGATTCGCCATTTTAGTATCTTTATTGTGTGTCAAAACAAAGTAAAATGTTCAGTAAAAACAGTTTTACTGTCTCGTTCTCTTTCTGTCTAGATTTCGCTTTCATTATTTCTTTCTTCTTCCTTTTTTCTTATCTCCTCTTTTTTCTCTTCATCTTCTCTTTTATTTTCTTTCTTTTTCTCTATTTATTTATCCTTGGACCTCTGTATTTCTTTGTTATTTTTCCTTATACTTCTGTTTCTAAATTTGTCCCCAGCTCTCATTCTATATTAAACTTTGTTTGTTTTTTTTCACTCTCTTCTCTAACTTACTGTATATTTGTCTTTCTTTTTTTTTCCTTTTACTTTTCTTTCATTCTCGCTTTCTACTTGTCTTGCTTTGTTTCTCTGCTTTTACTCACTCTTTCTGTCACTGTTTGATTCGTCTCTTTTTCTGTTTCTTTTCTTACACTCTTAGCTACTTCTCGGTGTTCGTGGCAGATGTGAAAACACCATTGTGTGCTCATTTACGCCATTCAGCTGAAAACATTGCTGCAGTGCACGAGAATGTAGTCGAAAATCTAGACACCTCAATTCTACATCGGGAACAAGAATTGAAACTCTTCCCTCAACATTACATCAAATTTTGACAAAAGATTTGTCTCTAGAAGCTTACAAAGTTCAATTGGCACAAGAACTGAAACCTGCTGACCATTTTGAGAGCCATACATTCGCCGATTGAGTACACGAACAAAGAAAAGGCGATGAAGATTTTTCGCAAATCATCCTCTTTAGTGATGAAACGCATTTTCATCGTGGTGGATTCATTAATAAGCAGAATTGTCGCATTTGGACTGATGAAAATCCAAGGAATATTGTTGAAAAGCCACTGCATCCACAAAAGATCACTGTTTGGCGTGCATCTTTTATTAGTAGAATCATGGTGCTGTATATTTATAAATTTGAACGTCCATTTTATTAATAGGCTTCGATAACTTTAACATGTTGTTTCATTATTCATCTTTCAATGGTTGAAATTATCAAAGATTTAAGTTGTTAAATCTGAAAGAAAAAGAAAAAAAAATCATTAGTCGCTTAAAACTTAATTCCCATTTAAAATCGGTCCAATTTCTTGGAACACCCTATATAACCACAAATAAACGTACAATAAATTATTTAAAAAAACTGTCTCTCTGTTTCCTGATAGATTTAATAAACTTTCTGCATACTTTCTTTATCTTTTTCTTTTTCCATGTGCGGAGCCATTTCAAGAGGTTATCGGGCATGGCTCTCCAACGCTTATTGTCTTTTGTAGATTTTAGTATTTTATTTATTTTGATATTTCTCCGAATCCTGAGTTCATAACCATTTACACAATTTTATGGGTAGGTGATATGCTGGTTTCTTTTGTCTGTCTTGCCTTCGTTTTTTTTCTGCGAGTACCAAAGTTTCTAAGCCATCTTTCCTCGAAACTGCAACTGTCTCGTTCTGATGCAAGTATAATTATTATTTTTGATTTCATTTTTATTCCAACTTTATTCCTGTTAAGTCTATGATATTCTCAGCATCATTCATATTTCTTTTGACTTGACTTCTTTTGTCATCTTTCCAGAAACTTTTTTGCGTCTCTTTATGTTTTTCTTTGGCTTTTGGAAGCCATGTTTTCATATTTCAAATCATCTTCGGGTTTTTCCGCCCTGTCGTCTGTTAAAATATTTCAGAAACTTGAATTTAGTAAATCCGTACAAAAATAATATCCCACAAGGATATGACGTCTCTTTTGACAGATGTCGCTTGTGAATGACAGCAATGGAAAGGGCCATCAATGTCTATGCGAAAGCGAATTCCTTCTTCTTCTTCTTCTTCTTCTTCTTGCACACCAACTCAGAACATTGGGGATCATGACCCTTCTTGTGTAGCTCTTAATAATTTTTGTTATCTCCCCATAACACTCATCTGCAATATATTTACTTAAATTCGGGAGGTAGGCTATGCCTCTTACATTCAATTTGCCTTGTGAATATCTTCTATCTTCATAATATACCCCAGAAATTTCAACTGTCTCTTACCGAGGTTAACTATAGTGTGTCCTTTTCATTTCCATTTTCTCACATGTAGAGTTCCTTGAATTCTCAGCCTCCTTCTGTTACCATAAGTCTCTCCTTCATCTGTGATGAGATTGTATAGTATGCACTGTCATAGAGGACTGATATTGCATAAACCTTTACTACTGATGTTTTATTGATCCTAACGAAATTTTCCTGAGCATTTGGGGTGTACTTTTGGCTATCCCATTATATATTCGCATTTCGGTGTCATAAATTATGTCCTCTGCTTAAAGGAAAAAATCCTAGAGATTTAAGTTTTTCTGCCTTCTTGATTTTGTTGTTTCCAATTCATAGGATGTATAATTCTTTTTTTGCTGACAGACATATAGTGGGGTTGAATAATTTATTGTACACATGAAAATATTTCATATTTTTATTTATAACATATTAAATTAACAAAACGGGAATATATTTACTGTAACAGATTGCATACTAAAAATGTATGTATATAAAACTAAATAATATTCCATGGTTAAGAAAATATAGCAATATTTAAATTTTTAGGGGTTTAAAAAAATGATCGTACAGCAGAACAAAAATATGTTTTCTCAATTTCATATTTTGTAGCAAAGTCTTTAAGTTCAACAGCAACCAATCTCTTCTGTCGTCTTTAATTAACGATTCGCATAATTTAGTAGGTATTTTGTCCCATTCTTCTGAGTAATTGTCTTCAGGTTTTTGATGTTTGTTGAACCTCTATCACGGATATTATTTTTCAAAAACCGCCATAAATTCTATATTGGATTCAAATCCGGTGACTTACTGGGCCATTGTAAGATGTCAACGTTGTTATTAGCAAGCCGATTCTTCGTACTTTTAGCAGTATGCTTGGGATCATTGTCCTGCTGGAAGATCCAATCAGGAGGAAGACCAAGATTCTCTACAGAATGTGATAAATTTTCGCTTAAGATTTGTTGATATTTTTCTACATTCATTCTACCGCCTATAATTACTCGTTTGCTAGCACCTCGCATCGAAAAGCACAAGTCATTTCCTTACGTCCAGCCATTATTAGAACCGTTATCCGTGAATAGTGACTGCAGAATGATCCAATTTTGAACTTGAATGTCACTGAGAATATTCTAGAAGAGTTTAGAATCTTCTACTTTGAAGTACAACAAAAATCTACCATATTATAATGCAAAACTTGATACTGTACGAACACTTGTTTCCACTATTCCAAATATAAACCTTTGCATAACTATCATTTATCAATGAATGTCTAATTTTAAATTGCAGATTCTGATTCTATGCCCCAAAATACATATATAACATTGTTAATCGAGGTTTTCATTCGCTATAAGTGAGAATAACAAGCATTTGTTTGCTGTACGATCACTTATTCAACCCCACTGTACATTGTTTTCTTATAATTGATAATTAGTCCTTTCTTGTTTTCTTTTCCTACATTCTGTAGATTATCCTCTAGTTTCATTTCTGTGTCTGTTTTCAAAACTGTGCCATCTGCATATCTAATTTGTTAAGATTGTGGCCGCCAAAAATCAATCCTGGGAGGACATCGGATTTTTCTCAAAATTGCATCACTGTAAAGAGTGAATAAGTTTGATGAGATGACATATGACGCCTCTTTCTATTTTTCTGTATTTACTGAATTCATTATCTGTCACTATGCAGGTGGCTTTTTCCAGTATAAAATCTGGACTATTCTAATATCCTTCCCAAATAAATCAAGCTTAAGTAGTAGTCCAAACAGTTCATTTTGACGCAAAGAAAAGCTTTCTCATAATTCATAAAGCATAGGTATACATCTTTTTGCGTAGTTCCTTTTTTTCCGACAGTTTTCTTTTCCAAATATTTTAGGACATTTTCTTTTTATAGACGCAGATGTCAGTCTATATTTGTTCATTTCTCTTGGTATTCTCGCCAGATAAAGAGTAACACTGAGTTTTACTTGAGCTCCGCAAATAGACGTGAATATGTTAATTTGTTGACATCGAAAGAAAAAATGAAGAAAAAATGATGCCTATAATTGCAAACAATGTTACAGATCAGAGAAGCACTTCCAACGATTTCCTTTTTTTTTTTTTTTTGTACTTTTTTACGCTCCTTTGTCTCATCCCTTATCATTTTTGATTCGGCTTCTAAAATAATAATCAACATTATTTCCTACAGAACATTGGAGAAAACGAATTGCCCTGAAACAAAAGCAAACTATAAAACGATGTGTCTGTGAAAGCGGAAGTGACATTGTTACATTATCTTTGAGACCCAGAGCCGAAACAGATGAAGAGGGGAAACGAATAGGGAGAGACAAGAACATGGTGAAAGAAAGAAATAAGCGCGACATTTCACACATACGCATGGATACATGCAAACAGGCGTGCATGCGCACACACGCACACATACGTGCACCAGCACACACACACACACACACACACACACACTGATAAGAAATGTCAACTTAATGCCATTAATAGGAACATCCTAATTAACGCATAAAATAATTACATTATCAGATTTAGTATTAAAAAATGAGAAAAACGGTAGTAAATATGAAATTCTAGGGACGAGGTGCTGAATATAACACCAGCCTAGAAATGTCATTCCTATTAATCATATCTATCTATCTATCAATCTATCTATCTATCTATCTATCTATTGTGGGGATCTCCCCTTTTTACATAAGATGGACTTGTGCAAAGTATACTTATACTGACAGAGAGAAAACCTGCGGTTGAGATACGTCTCGATACAGTCTTTGACTGTTTGCGACGGACGAAGCTTTGCCGAAGGGCAAGGTTTCGTCCGGGGAAGTAGACAGGGCCTGAACCCGTCTAGGCGGGTTCAAAGGCTATATTTTTGGCCGAGCCTACGGGCTCAGAGATACCCACATTAAACCGGTCTTGGGCCACATTCGGTCCTCGTGGGTGGATTGATAAATACTGAGATACGTGTCGATACAGTCTTTGACTGTTTGCGACGGCTGTCGAACTCTCTGCGTTAGCAGAGAGGAACCCGGACGAAACCTTGCCCTTCGGCAAAGCTTCGTCCGGGTTCCTCCGGGTAGACAGGGCCTGAACCCGTCTAGGCGGGTTCAAAGGGTATATTGTTGGCCGAGCCTACGGACTCGGAGAAACCCACTTTAAACTCGGCTTTGTGCTACATATATTCCCTGTGGGTGGGATATTAAATACGGAGATCCGTCTCGATACAGTCTTTGACTGTTTGCGACGTCTGTTGAACTCTCTGCGTTAGCAGAGAGGAACCCGGACGAGGCTTTGCCGAAAGGCAAGGTTTTGTCCGGGGAGGTAGACAGGCCCTGAACCCGTCTAGGCAGGTTCAAGGGCTATATTTTTGGCCGAGCGTAGGGGCTCGGAGAAACCCACATTAAACGGCCATGTGCCACATTCAATCCTCGTGGGGGATCGATAAATACTGAGATACGTCTCGATACAGTCTTTGACTGTTTGCGACGTCTGTCGAACGCTCTGCTCTCTCCGTCAGGAACCCGACTGAAGCTTTGCCGAAGGGCAAGGTTTCGTCCGGAGTGGTAGACAGACTCTGAGCCCGTCTAGGCAGTTTCAAGGGCTATATTTTTGGCTGATCCTACTGGCTCGGAGAAACCCACTTTAAACTCGGCCTTGTGCCACATTCAGTCCTCGTGGGGGGGTCGATAAATACTGAGATAAGTTGAGATGCTGTCTCTGACTGTCTTTCGACGTCTGTCGAACTCTCTGCTTTGCCAGAGAAGGACCTGGACGAGGCTTTGCGAAGCGCAAAGTTTCATCCGGGACGGTAGACAGGCCCTGAACCGTCTAGGCGGGTTCAAAGGTGATATTTTTGGCCGAGCCTACGGAATCGGAGAAACCCACTTTAAACTCGGCCGTGTGCCACATATATTCCTCGTGGGTGTAATGCTAAATACCGAGATACGTTGAGATACGTTTAGACAGGTTGAGAGATACGGAGACAGACACAGGGTGTCCTCTGAGAGTTATACAAGAGTCCAGAGAGAGAGGGGGAGAGAGATGATTACGGCTTTACTTACAGAGACTTGTACATATACTTTCTACTAACCCGACTCATGGACTACTAATCTTAACTTCAAGTCTGTATTCTTACGTTTAATACACTTATTTTTCTATCTTACTGTCGTTGTTTATTTATTTGTACAGGAATCCATTCACGGAATCCACAACAACTTGGCGACGCGGATGATATAAAGTTGTGGTGGATTCCGTGAATGGAATCCTGCACAAATAAATAAACAATGCCATTTAGAAATATATAAGCTCGCTTCACTTATTCAAAAACTGGACGCCAATTCTTTATAGGATTGTTAATTCATTTAGGCACAAATTACAGTTTGTACCGGCTCCATTATATGGTCTTAATTTGACCAGTAATTTCCAAGTGATAGTAGGCGTATAATTTCCGCTGTCACTGATGTTCCAATAGCATTTAGAAAGTGCTATATCTGTATTTTATGATTGTAGTTTCATGTTTTCCATTTTCTCTCGGTAGCCCCAACTTAGTATTTTGTCTCTTCAATTTTTTTGTGTTATGTCAGTTTCATCGCTTTTAAAATACAATTCCCACGTAGAGAATATAACGAACCCGACTGGAATTGGAACTCGGCTCTCCAAATTTCAATTCTGCTATCACTTTCACCCATGCACATCCAAGCTTACAGCACCTCGTATTCCAAATCGGTCACCCATATAGTTACTGATGTTGCTTAACTTCGCTGAAGATACCGGCAAAACTAGACCACCTGAAAATTTTATTTCAGCCTTCTGCGCCATTTTTATCATATTTGCAACACAAGTCTATCTTCCGACCTCTGAATTTCTTTACTCTCGCTACGTTAATTAGCTCCTATCGACCATAGCCTCTAGGAACATCAATTGTTACCATCTGTAGAATAGTGGTTACAAAAACCCTTGTGTCATCTCGCCATCTACTGAGCGTCTACCTAATTGAATATATTTCAAATTTGCACGAAGTAATGTCGCTACCTGCTGAGATGTAGTACTGATTGCGTTCAGATCTTACAATCCCGACAACCTAATTAGAAATTAGTAGCAACCAGTGTTATCTATTAAACACTATATTGTTAAAATCTACTTTAAGTTTTCATATCAACTTTATAGAGAAAGTTAACTCCTAGAGGATATCGCCTATCGTCTAATGTTATCAAAAACTGTATGAAGTTTTCTTTCACATTCAGCGACGACGCCTCCAAATCTGGTCCTGACGACCATCTACTTTTCTTTTCTGTTGATTTCATAACCATAACATCCTTTCGCGACTTTGTCATAAGTCATTGTCTGGATCTTGCTAAATGTTAGCATAATCCCATGACACTCCTCCTACTTTTATATTCCTCTTCTCTTCTAAGGCTTAAAACACACATCTATCATAGCCCCCATGAACAGGGTCTATTGCCTCCCTGTTTGATCTTGCTCTCACTCCGTTCCCTGTAAAATATTCTTCTGATTGCTGCACAAATCTAATGTCTTTCAAATTTGGGTACACCATGTCGTATGACAACGAGATGCAATATAATGGCGGCCAACGGAAGACGGACTTCAGAGGTGAACAATTTGCAATGTTCCCATTTGTCTGATGCGAGAAATGAGAAAGGTCATTGTCGTGTGGGACAAAAAAGATTTTATGACGAAACGTTCTACGACGAAGAATTGTTGCTAAAATTGACGTTAATATTCTCAAAATAGTTTGACAATAATCAGGTCTTATTGTTATGAAGCCACTAGAAAGCCAACGAGAAAAATGGCGTCAACATTCAATAGAACTGCAGCTATAATCATTCCCAAAGACTGACATGCTTTGTTTTTTCCAAGAACCATTTCCATATTCGGGTATGTATTGGTTTGGTAGATCATTTTCTTCGGAAGCATGTAAAGTCAAGTCGCATCTCGAGCAACACGTTCCTTTAGAAAGACTCCAGGATTTTGAAAGAAAGTTCGTTTAAAATTTCTATAGAAAGACGTCTTGTCTGTTTCTAGTCTGGAAGAAAACGGATTTTGCTACCCAATGAGGCGACAGAATACTTAATTTTAATTTTTCACATCAAATTGTGTAGGCTGAAGAAGTTGTGACATCTGGATTGTTTGCTGCTACAAAAGATACTGAAGGCAAACGGGGAGAAAGCAATAAACTTCAGATGCAAGAAGACAATGCATGGTTGTTAGAAAAAGGGTAAGACCAAAACACAAAATTAAAAATTAGAAGGACGAAAATCAACCAAGTAAAATTTTTTAAATAACTGGGAATTGTTCAAAAAGAGGACGGTATGTGAGAAACTGAAATCCGAAAACACAACGGGAAAGATGAATTCGAAAAGCTAAGCTGGGTATTAAAAAACCGAAAAATCTCGTTACAAAGAAAAGTCTACTGAACTGTTGTTACCTGATATCTGTCCTCTTGAATGGTAGCAAATGCTGGATAATATCTTTAAAGATCAAGAACACATTTGAAGCAATAGAAATGTTGTTCTATCAAACGTTTGGAGGATATCATGGACCGAACATGTGTGCATCGAGGAGATCTTACGGAGAATAGGAACTTAAAGATAATATCAGGAAGTGGCAGTTGAAATTTCTGGCGAATGTATTGAGGAAATTGGGATTGGAACATGTAAACTAAAAATGGGATATAGAAAAATCAAATAAGCACAAAAATTTAAATATCTGGGAAGTATTTTAACAGAACGGGAAGTGAGACATTGAAATCTGAAAACGCAATGAGAAAGATGCTTTCAAAAGCTAAGCTGAGTATTAAAAAACCGAAAAATTTCGTTACAAGCAAAGAAAAGACTACTGAATTGTTACCCGATATCTGTACCTCTGTATGGCAGTGAATACTGGACAACCTTCTCCAAAATGAAGAACACATTTGAAGCAATAGAAATGTCCTCAAGGACACATGGCACAGTGGATAAAGGCGTTGGTTAGATCCAGTGACAAACCCAAAGAGTGTGAGTTCAATACCCGGTTAAGGCAGTGGAGAACTTTCAGAGGGAAAATTAGCAGGAGATAACTGATAACTGACATCCATCAAACATGGCACATGGAACTAGAACAGTCTACCCCAGGGATCGAAATAAAGGGTTCAGTTCGAAATTCCAACCACCTGAAGAAGGCCGGAGTGTACAACGGCCAAAACGTTGTAACAAATATGGCGACAAAGATGAGGACAATGGTCCGCATAATGTAAATACTGTACATAATACCTCATCTCAGAAATATAGACAGACTCAGAAATGTTATTCTACAGAAAGATTTGGAGGATATTATAGACCGAACGTATGAGCAACGATGAGATTTTAGAGAGAAAATAAACTAAAAGGAAACTTATACTTAACATAAGGAAATGGCAGTTGAAATATCTGGGGCACGTATTGAGAAAGGTGGGATTGGATCATGCAAACAAAAAATAGGATATACCAAAATCAAACAAGCACAACAATTTAAATTTCTGGTAGGTATTCTAGCAGGGAACTGAAAGTGATATATTGAAATCCGAAAACACAACGGAAAAGATGCTTTTAAAAGCTAAGCTGAGTATCAAAATACCGAAAACTTTCGATACAAAGAAAAGACTACTAAACTGTTACGTGATATCTGTTCTTCTATATGGCAGTGAATATTGAACAACCTCACCAAATATGAAGAGACTGTGGCTTTACAGAACGATGATAAGAATAGCATGTACTGAACAAGTGAGTTTTTAGATTTGGTTTGGTTTGGTCTGTTTTTACGGCTTATCAAACTCAATGGATTATTTAATGCTGGTAATCATTTTTTTTCAAAAAATGTATTGCTAGTAATATTTTCATCAAAAACATTTTGCTTGTATTAACCTATCTGGACATTTTCTATTTACCCATAGCTGGGACCCTAACAAGTGCTAGGGTGGACCTGGGAACACCAGGTGGTTCCTCGCTCCCCAAAACCTCCAGGTCAGAGCCCTTGCTGCTGGAGGTAGTTTATCGTCTTACTCAGGACGACGAAGATTTTAGAGAAAATGAAAACAAAAAGGAAGGTCATGCTTAGCATGACGAAGAGAGATTTGAAAATTCTAGGGCACATAATGAGGAAAGATTGCTTAGAAAATAGGATACTCACAGGAGATAATGAAGGTAAGAAGACTAGAGGAAAACAACGCATGATATGCTTAGTGAGCTTGAGTAAATGGATGGCGAAACAGGGTTTAAGAGACAGTAAAATGACAACATTTATCAAGAGCTACAAAGGACAGGAAATTGTGGAGAGCCATTAATGCACATAATGAAATTTACAGCTTCGATTTATTCATTACAATTAAACTTGATGTTATGTTTATTCGTTAGCCATCTTTATGATTATTTTATCGTCTTTTGAACCGATTTTTCCATTTGCAAATTGCTGATTTTTTCAAGGAATTCTGTTACACAATATCAATGGGAATGAAACCTGGAAAATTTCCTCAAACGAAGAGACTGGAGGCAACATTAATTTGCTTCCATAGAATGATAATGATAATTTTTAGACTTTTCTTTATGACAAAACATTCAGCATTCATTGACCAACCAGCTCGTATTCTTGTCGGTTTCTCTTCAGTAAAATGAATGGATCACTATGGCTGCTTGGCGTTTGTTTGCGTTTGTAAAAACAATACGTTAGACTTAGCTGTCTTCCTCTGCCGAGTGAAAATAGATGAGTTGTAGAATCTCCGACTCACAGCAAACTCTGTTGGGTTTCGATCCGGGCTTGAGGCATTCGTTTGTCTAGTGGCAAATTGTAGTATCTGCGAATAATGTGTTTGTCATTATATATATATATATATATATATATATATATATAAACAAAAGCATTATTTTTATATATACGAACATTTAAGTAAATGCTCCGTTTATAAACTAAATAAGCTACATTTACCGGTCTGAATACCCGAGAAATTTCATAGAAAATGTGTATGGTTAGCGTCTGGTCAGCAAAGTCAAAGTACTGTTTTTAAGCAACAAATTTAAACATTGCTACGCAGAATCTTCCTCTATAGCTAAATGCCAGGCCAAAAGATTGTTGTGTGTAACATACAGGTTCGATTCCTGTCGGAGGAAACATATTTCTATGAAATTTCTCATACATTCAAGCCGGGAAATGAAGTTAATATTTGTATCTATAAAATAATTTATGAACAGAAAATATATTAAAATAATTTTCGGTCTTCATTTCATAATATATATATATATATATATATATTATATATATATATATATATATATATATATATATATATATATATATATATATATATATATATATAATATATATTAGTGTCAATAATGATTTCATGCAATGGATCAATTTTACACAGAAGAACATAGGTACGATTGGGTAGCAATGGTGATCCCTTGGGAATTTCACAAATATATGAGCAAGTCTGCGACGCAGAACAATATATTTAAAATGCGTTAGTACCTTTAAATTTGGACAGAAACATAACAGCAGTCTAACACGAAACATTTCAATTAAATCATTTCAGATTATCACTGTCACAAATATAGCAAGAGGATATAGGGATTTCGGTAAATAGGAGTTATTCAAATATTGTCTAAACATCAGAGTTGGCGCTAAAAGTTAAAAGCAAAGCAAAACAATAGTTATAATATAAATGAAAATTCTGTAACGCCCAGTGAAACGATTCTGAAGCGCTTAGCATACTGAGAAAACAATATTCGTAAAATGCTATTGAACTCCCAATGTCATGATATTTTCAGTTGGAAATTTCAACGTTTGACCCGTAGCGAGAAACAAGAATAGTTAGCGAGAAACGTGTTAAAGTACAAAATGGACGTATGGTTCTCACAAGAGATAAAAATTGGGCCTGGGCTGAACAGTAACATCGGCAAAAACAAACACCAGCTTAGATGTTTATTGACAGAATACATTCCATTAGTAAGTTGGAAAGTATCTGTTGTGGTAGGATCCACCTAATTTGCATAGTGGAGTACCGACCATATAAATATGGTTGTTACCGGGAAGAGAGGGAAGGAATCGAGAGATTCTCTCGGCGACTGTCGAACTCTCTGCATTAGCAGAGGGGAACCCGGACGAGGCTTTGCCGAAGGGCAAGGTTTCGTCCGGGGAGGTTGACAGGGCCTGAACCCGTCTAGGCGGGTTCAGAAAGGCCATATTTTTGGCCGAGCCTACTGGCTCGGGGATACCCACATTAAAACGGCCTTGTGCCACATTCGATCCTCGTGGGTGAATTGATAAATACAGGAATCAAGAGATTCAAGATCGAGAGACAGATTCTCGGCGACTGTCGAACTTTCTGCATTAGCAGAGTGGAACCCAGACGAGGCTTTGCCGAAGGGCAAGCTTCGTCCGGGAAGGTTGACAGGGCCTGAACCCGTCTAGGCGGGTTCAGAAAGGCCATATTTTTGGCCGAGCCTACGGACTCGGGGATACCCACATTAAAACGGCCTTGTGCCACATTCGATCCTCGTGGGTGGATTGATAAATACAGGAATCAAGAGATTCAACCAGAGACTCTGCCCGACTGCGACTCAGTAAACACATTCTCCAGGAACGGTCTTCCCAGGAATACACAAAAGAGTATATGTAAATATTGTGTACACTTCCTTGTTTCAATACATTTTGTTCTAAGTACATTTTGTGTTGCATTACTATTCCATGCATTAGTCAAGTTTCAACAGTATCAAACCGTGTGTCTGTAATACAGTTCAAGAAAAAAAACATACAAATGTCAACAAACAGAAGGAATAAATCTCAAAATCATGTCCAAGAACCACCATAGTGAAAAGCTGAAACGAGATATTCAAAGAACAAAGCAATAAGATTCCCCTTTTCCTTTGGAGACGTTTGGAATCAAGGAAGATCACCAATGATTCCGTAAATTGGCAGAGGACAGAGAGGCTGGCGAAATGTTGTAGAATCAGTATACAATGTCAGTGAACATGAGAGAACATGTTAATTCCTAACCTCAAATCGAAACAGTTTTGATGATGATGATGATGATGATGATAATGATGACATATTCTTCGATAACACTGACTTAAATAAAGTAAAAGATATTTAAATTAAAAAAAAAATTCAAAACTCAAAACTTAAGAATTCCACCATCCAAACAGAGAAAACTTTCTGTCTTACCTACTAGAGTTCTCAGATAACAAAGCCATAGAGTTTTACTTTGAAAAGACTGACATAAAAAAGTTTAGATGTCATCCAAGAACTGTCATAGACGCAACGCTGAACTGAGACATTCAAAGAACAAGGCAGAAAGATCCCACGTTTCCTTTGGAGAAGTTTACAATCAAGAATATCAGCAACAAATCCGTTAATTTCCAGAGGACAGAGAAGGCCGGCAAAATATTGTCGAGTCAGTATACAATGTTAATTCCTGACCTCAAATCGAAACAGTTTTAACGAATTGGAGAATTTGTAAAGTAAGAAAGAATTAAACATAATTCTGAGAATGGTAATGAGTTGTTTACTTATGAGGAAACATTCAGTATTCATTGACCGAGAAGCCTGTGCCACTGCTGATCGAAATCTCTAATCCATCTATTAAAAGAATTTTTCAAGAAAATACTTTTCTCAAATTCAGGAGGTGTTATCATTTTTCTGGTATTGATTGAGTAGTGTCGACTGCAAATATTTTTTATGGTGTTTATTTTCTCTTCGAGTTAAACTGTCATATACACTTTAGCTATTGCTGCCGTATTCCTTCAAATAACGTGGATTCTCTTATCTAGTACAACTATGATGCTGTAGCGCCAATTCATA
>OZ010605.1:66731947-66769447 GCA_963932145.1 Acanthosepion lycidas
AACTTAATATATATATATATATATATATATATATATATATATACACTCTCTATCACTGACATTGAGCAATTTATCCCATAAATATAGCACACCTTAAGACTAGAATTCGTTATATATATATATATATATATATATATATATATATGCTGGACACTCTGCTCGCTTTCGACGTATGAGGATTCAGTAACACTATTCTTAGGTCTGAACTCTCACACAACCGCGTATATGCATTCATTTGCTTATTGTGTTGAAGCCATCTACAGCAAACTTTTCATGATAAAGAAACGAATAGAAAGAAATAAAGGTACTTCCGGTACGCAGAGGTTATAACTCGTAAGGTTACTGCACTCAAGATAACATTAGCACAGTTTACTCATCACAGGTCTTTTGCACGAAGTTTTTAATGGTTCGAGTAATTCCATATTAATGCTATTCAGAGATTTGCAGATTCATCCAGGTAGATAATCTATAACTACAGGTTTGTTCCAGACTTCGGTACGCTTAGGTACGAATATTTATGCTATACATATTCTCCATTTGCTGTTCAGTCAGAGCCTGAAATTAATAATAAAATGTAGCATTGTTACTGAGATATATGGAACAACGAGCATGCACTGACGAGTATGATTTTTGGCACCTACATCTAAAATAATGATCGGGTGTGACACTTCACATTTGATGAGTATTAAATACCCTGTAAATTAAATATGACCGCCATAATTAAGAAGAACAGTTTACTTATTTAAGTTACGCAATGATAAGATTTCAATCTGTACCTGACGATTTTGCATGTGTTACCGGTGAGGAAAAAAGTTATATTCATTATTAAGAGAAATAAAAGCTCTGTTATTATACAACGAACACTGTTTTATTAGCACCAGCATTCAATGTGAGATATTTTGAGGTGATCTATATAATTTTGACTTCGAAAAATGATGACCACAACAATTTTTTATTTTTTTTAGAAAAGACAAAACACTGTTTCAGCATACTTCTTCAGTGACTTTGCTTAATGCATCGAATAATTCGCACCTTGTAAGCTGTGGCTTAAGAATATACTGACTAGACCTCTACAGAGGCGTACGATTCTCACACCAACTCCCAAAGAGGAGTCCTGGCTATGAAAATAAAATACATCCGAGAGCAAGGCCTCGGTAAAGGAGGTTATGGAAGCGTGGAACCACCACTTAATTGCTGATGATCTCCAGGTCTAACTTCACCCGTGTTGGTAATACTTGTTAAGGTTCCAGCTGTGGCAAACAGTTAATCCGAAAAAGAGCTAAAAACACGATGAAAGATTAAAAATAATGTTTAATGTCAGCAATACATTTTTCGAAAAAAAAATGCATATGCAATAGATTTTTTAACATATTAACAGTAATAAAAATGTTGTCGGCATTAAATAACCCATGAAGATATGCCGTAAAACAAAACAAAGCAAATCAAACCAAAAGTATTAGCAGCAATAAAAATCTTGTCGGCATGAAATAAAACATTGAGGTTGATATCCCGTAAAACAAAACAAACCAAACCAAACCAAAAGTATTAGCAGCAATAAAACTCTTGTCGGCATGAAATAAAACATTGAGGTTGATATCCCGTAAAACAAAACAAACCAAACCAAACCACAAATAATAGCAGCATAAAAATCTTGTCGGCATTAAATAAAACATTGACTTTGATATCCCATAAAACAAAACAAAAAAAAACAAATCAAATAATTCAATATTAAGAGAATTCTGCAGTTTATTATTATTTATTGTAAATTTTGTCAATTCTGTTTGTGTTTTTTTTTTCTGCCATTTATATATGATTTTCTTAATATAATTTAATTATTTCGAACTGTTTTTCTGATTGGAAATAAATCCAAGAATAAAAATATTTCGAAAAGAAAAATGGTAGCATTAAAGAAAAAAACACAAAGTAAAGAATTAATGTTATAAATTGCGAAGGCAAGGTTCAGAATGGTGGTGACTGGTCAGAATATCCCGTTGGCGTTTTATTCTGACACTGACAGTTCGTCTTTCACAGGGCTTTGGATATAAGTTTAAAACTGCACAAAGTCGACAGAGATTAAAAGGAAAGGAGCCAACGGGTGCTATCAGTTGCTTTGAAGTTCTTCATCCCGCTGCCTCTCAGAAACCAAGCTGTCGCGTCTGCCCTCTATTCCAATAAAATGAATTAACCTTCTTTTCGCTAATACGATATACGCAGTACCATTGGAGTCCAGTAATGACACAGAACGCAAATGATCAAGAGGAATGTATTTAAGAGATAAAATTTTATGCAAATGAGAGTGTTGATAGCAGACATTGACAAGAAACTACACGAACTCATAGAGAGAGTACTGACGGAAAGCGAGAAGAAAGCACCTTGCATTCAGCTTAAATTGTTTTCAAGAATCTATAACTAGCAGCAATGATTTGATTGATTCGAATCATAGATATTAATAAAACGACTTGAAACATGTATTTCACCAGTGCAAGTTATCTTTCTCTTAGACTGGTTTGCAACCAAGGCAACAGAGCCCGCACTGTAATAGTACTTAATCCACAGTCAGTGAGAGATGAAAATATATGTTTCTATTTTTTCAAAGGGTATTTGCGCGTAAATGAATGTATCGCATATATTCGACTGGCATTCAAACTCAGCTCTCCGATTGATCATTATGAAGTGCTATCTGTTCCATCATGCGCATATCAACACCGGCTTCAAAACACAACTTAATAAAGCACAAAACCAATGAAAAGAACATATAATGTTTCACTCTAACAAAAAGTAATAGATTTAGCTATGTCAGAATACAGAACAGTTCCTATTAAAAACATTTATAATTTATTCCATTGGAATCGTAAATACGATCCAATTCATCAGACCTACAAATTCAAGAAGAAAACAGAAAAAACAACTGCGGAAATAAAAATAGATTTTAGAGAGGGTGTAAGTATGAGGGTGTGGGACGAATGTTAGACCTAAAGAGAGGGGTAACAGACGAGAGAAGGTGGGAGATTAAAACTCAACAGAGAGGAGTTTTAGAGAAGTCAGTTGAAGACGGTTTAAGTGAAAGAAATATGAATGTTGTCGCATGTAACCGGAAAGGATACATTTTGTGGTGACATACGCACACATTATAGACGATCTTATCTTAAGGATCACAAGAAGAGGGAGGGAGAAGAAAAGAAAAGAAAAGGGGTGGGGAGAGAGATGGGGCGGGGGAAACTAAAACTGATATATATATTATATATATTTATATATATATATATATATATATATATATATATATATATATATATATATATATATATTGATATATATATATTATATATTGATATATATATATATATGTTATATTTATATATTTCGCATATGTGTGTATATTTACCACTAATATTATATATATATATATATGTATATATAGGTGGTAGGAGTCAAATTAATAGGCGCCCCATGATTTTGGCCTTGTGCCGTATCTAAGCCACCCTTAAAAAATCACCGTATATAAAAAATAAATGATAACAGTTACATTAAAATGATTATAAAAAAATCAATATCTTCATCATTTCATCCAAAGTGCTAAAGAAAATCATACAATATATATATATATATATATATATATATATATATATATATATATTGTATGTATGTATATATATATATATTGTATGTATGTATATATATTGTATGTATATATATATATATATATATATACATACAATATATATATATATATATATTGTATGTATATATATACATTGTGTGTATATATATATATATATTGTATGTATATATATATATATTGTATGTATATATATATATATTGTATGTATATATATAATATTATAATAAAATTTTTGTTTAAAAATATGATTTCTTCGCTACATAAGAGTTCTCATGTTTCAAAAACGAGAGCTGAAATCATCCAAATAATTAATAGAATTAAGTTGAATTGTGGTGTTTAGTCCCGTTTCATCCTCAAGCGGAATTTTAGGAATAAGCTATCTCTCGGTTTACGTGTATTTTTAGGCACGGTCCGTTACAGAATTTGTTATTGTGGTAGTGGCTAGACTATTTTCCTTCGTTAAGTAGTCAGGGAGTTAATTCTTATCAATAGATTCATCATCCTCTGAAAGGTTTTGCTAAGTTTGGGTAGGGTTTCTATTTCAAGGCTAATGTTTGCGGTCATCCTTTAGTTGGTTCCCAGTGAAGGATATTTTTATGGCGCGCCTACAATCGTTATGTGTCTGGAGAATTGTCTTTTATTATTGTCCATCTGATTATCTACTTATTTATTTGTTTATACAAATGGGTGTTTTATATAAAGATCGCATTGCACTGAATTTTAATGTTTTTTTGTTTTTTTGACGACTACAAAAAGGGTTTTTTTCTATTTAAAAGTTTGGCTAAGCTTTTTTGAATTTTACTTATATATATATATATATATATATGTGTGTGTGTGTGTGTGTGTGTGTGTGTGTGTGTGTGTGTATACGGAAGATGGCATTAATAACAACAACAACAATAGACATAAACTAAAAAAAAACATACATATAATTCTACCAACTACCTCTTTAATATCAACTATCCAAAACAATTTATTCAATCTAAATAATATTAGAATAAATACAACCTCATCCAAAACTATCTTGGATAACATCTGAATCAAAATTATCCATAAAAGTAATAATTCTGCAACAGGTACATATAAAATAAATTGCTACAACTCTTCCTTACAATATATTGAAAAAACATGCAGAATTTTCTTTTTAGATGTGTCTAGCAATATATAAAGGTCTTATACACAACAATTTATCAAATGCATTAGTCATGCAAAGACATAAGTTCAACTACAAATTCCATCAAAAGAATGCTCCAATTAAAATAGAAAATAACTTTCTCAGATGGAAAATTCGTGATAGTGCCGCTATCGTATCTTGACGAAATGTAAAACTGCGATGCGGACTTTTTTCGAATCCGCTTTCCTGAAATAAATACTACTTTCCAAGCCAACAAACATGACTAGTTTGTTTTTAATTGAAAGAAAACCATAAAATTCAAAACCTTCTGTTAGTTAAAATATATAATATTTACATTAACCTCAAAATAAAATAATATAAATTGTAATTACATTATAGATTAAAGTCAACAGCAACATTTACTCACTTTCGTTTGTTAAAGATTAGATTATATCCCTTAGCATCTTCCGTAATTTACGTTAAGATTCGGTTAACCTGAAGTATATTCATACACCTTCTTAAATTTAACAGTTCTGAAAATCTAACGGTCTTTTTACTTTTGTTTATAAATAATGATTACAACATGAAATCCTTACATTTGCCTTGATACAGGTGTAAGGGTTAGCGTAATTCCCTTGCTAGAACAGTGTAGTAAGTTTATGTCTCACTGGGTCCCCAATACTCACAGCCTTGTGGCGCATGTAAGCTACGCCTAGGAAAACACCATTTGCCGTGATAAAGTCCATCAGAGAACGAAACGCGTCGACTAAGAAAAAGTTTCCTTTTATTTTTATTCATTAAAGGAGTTGTTAGAATTTCGCCGAATATATAGCTAAAGCGTACAAAAGATCAGATAGTAGACAGAGGCCTGATATAGATGAGTTTCCCTGCAATAAATACACGATTTGGCATTGCTACAGTGATCATGGAAGATTTGATGATCATGAACATGATGATGAAAGATTTCAAACATCTACCGCAATCATTACTAAGAAAATTAGACAAAAAATCACCTTATGCCTAAACAATGTTTTAAGAATTATTCTGTTATTCGCAGAAAGTATTACTAATATTACTACTCAAGAATGTAAGTATAATAGTTTACATTGGTTACGCAACAACCACACTCTCTCGAAGGTTAACATGTCATTTATCAAAACATAACGTAAATTCACACGGGTTTGATATATGAGTATTAAAATTAGACACATACTCATATGTAATACTGAAATAGAAATTTAGGACTAAGGAAGAAATTACAAAACGTGATTCGATCTTACAAAAGGAAGAATACAAATGTGAAACAATTAAAATGTTTAAAATTTTAAAAAATGAATATAAATGTCGCGTAATTACTTCAAATTTGTTTCTTTTGCAACTAAAACATTGAGATTCCCGATAGTCATTAGAAATCATGCAATGTACAGAAAGAAAACAATATGAAATTTGAATCATTTATTTATCAAATTCATATGGATATATATCACCTCAAGCACTGACTGGGAAAAATTATAAAATGATTGATAAAAATTGTAAATTAGAGGGCATTTCCCAAAATTCAGCTGCCTAAAACAAAGTTGTTTTCTTTGTTTTTTTTTCCGTTTTTTTTTTTTTTTCCTGCGTTGAATTCGGGCATTGATACTTACCCCGTTGAAAATCCTTGGTTATTTCCATACCCAGGTTTTAGTGGCATCTTTGACAATGGTTAAAATATCGTCCTAATAATAACTACCGGTAAGTGACAGATATTAATTAACTAACATTTGCTGGTATTAAGCAAACATACTTTTGTATCCTGCTAAAATTACACACGAGCAAATTGGGGATTGGCCGTTAGGAATAAGATAGTGTAACCCGGATATAAGAGACCCGGATATAAGAGAAACCCGGATATAATAGTGATTTTCTCTGGTCCCAAATTAGAGCCTGTGTTAATGTATATAAAATAGACCAAACCCGGATATAAGAGACTTCTTCTCCGGTCCCGACAACTCTCTTATATCCGGGTTACACTGTATTTAGAAACGAAAAACATACAGATTGAATTCCTTCTTTAGCTGGAGACCTAAAAACAAGAATATTGTTTTTCTTCCAACTATTGGCTCCAACTGTTTGGCTCCAACTATTGCAATTAAACTAGTATTGAAAGTAGAAAATATGGGAAAAGATTGGAAGATAATATCTTTTAAAATTAGAGGAGTGCGTATTTATAAAACAACACTAGCTTAAGCAAAATGGACGGTACATTAGTCGGTTTCATCTTCCTACAAAAAAACTACAAATTTAACTCACCCGCAGTTTAAATTACTTGTCAACAGGGACTCTTAACAACCTCATCATTTTCATCTCACGTAAGTATGACAAAAGACGGCATAATGTTTCAATAGACAAATATTTTATCCGTAATACAGTTATGGTAGAAGCTACCAAATAAAATAGTACTCAAAACCCTTGAAAAGCCATTAGGTTGTAATGTAGAAAATAACAAAAGAAAAAAAAGAAAGCAAATTAGACAAATCAGAGTGGCAAATGCAAATAGCAATAAACGAAAGCAACAAAAGCGCTCTTCAGTTTCGCTAATTGAGGAAACGCATTGTCATTATGGTGACGCCATTTTGCCCGAAGCTGCTCTAGCGAAGCCGCTTCCGGTTTTCACGAGGTAACGAAGCTACTCAGGCAGGAAAGAAGGTCGTGGAAGCATCAGTTCTTAGTTACAAAGGTGAATGGAATAGAGATTTAATCTGTCGATGCTAGTGAAATGATACAATTTTAGTTCAAAGATATTCTCCAAATCTACGAGTAGAACGACTTTACACGTTCTTTTCTTTAGATAATAAGCATTCGCTGAAACTTACGCAGTTTAGTTGAAGCACGCTTCTATCTAGTAAGCACATTGGAATATAAATAAGGAAATTGTACGTTACAAAGTAGGACCGATGGGCAGGAAAATAAGATGGTTATATTGCGCCAACGGAGGAAGTCATTATTTTGCCTTTCAGAACATAATTTTGAAAGCCAATTATTACGCGATTTTTGTACTTACCTGTAACGATAATAAAAAAAGGCAACTATATAAGAGTTTCGAAATATTCATATTGACAGAATATATTAAAAACAAAAACGTAAGTAGTTCTCCAGAATGAAAAGGATAACCGAAAATGACAAACCTTATCCGACTGGTCAGAAGTCTGATGACGCAAACTGAGTAGTTTTGGATTAAACCCGTTGTACTTAGATCCTGTCAGAGATTTATTGGATCGATGGGCAAGATAATAAGTTGATTATATTGCGCCAGAGGAGGAATTAATTATTTTGCCTTTCAGAACATAATTTTGAAAACGAATTATTACACGATTTTTTGTACTTACCTATAAAGATAGTTGACGGTAGCTGTGGTTTAAACACTGTATGCTCAGAATCTTGGCAGTGACTGATTGTCATGGTTTCAATTGTGATATTAAGTATCATATAGCATAATTATGACAACTACTGATACAGAAATACCAATTAATTAGTTGGAACCTCAGACGTGACACTCAATTCTTCAGCTTTAAATTAGAGGTCCTTCAGGGTGACACCGTTTCACCTTTCACCCTTGACTACGTATTGAGAATTTCACTTGACAAACATCATCATCTAGGTTTTACTTTATCACCAAGATTCTCAAGTCGAGATCCTGCAAAAAAGTTGACCGATATTCGCTATGCATATGACTTAGTTATCACTGCAGACACTATTACCAATGACACAGTTCTACATCATTTAGAAAAAAAAAAACTGCTGACGATGTTGGACTATATAACTAAAACTGAATTCATAAGATTCAATTAGGAAGTCTCAATACAGGTAAATCAATAAAATCTGAGGAATCTTTTAAATGCCTGGGAAGCAAAATAAATTCTACTGGAAAGGATGTGGAAATTCGCATGACTAAAGACTGGACTGCCTTGAAAAAAATCGATGTAATCTGGAAATCTGATCTACCAGACAACCTCAAGCAGAGATTCTTTCACGCAAGTGTAGAGGCGTTTTTTTTATGTACGGTGCCACTGCTTGGACATTAAATGAAACATCTTCAGTCTAAGCTGTATGGAAGCTACACTCGGATGATGAGAACTATACTTAACATCCGTTGGAGAAAACATCCATCTCCATCACAGCTCTATGGACCCATATCTATCTATAAAAGACAGGATGTGAGTGTAACGAATGCACGGCCGCAATTTTCGACGGATTTACACAAAATTTACATTCACATGCTCCAAGTTAGCCGGAAGGGCAAGACCGACGTTGCATTTCCCAACTCCCATCGATAGTGGAAATAATCGATTTTTTCATGCTTCTGTGGCAGTTTTCATGTAGTTTGCAGCCATTTTGTACTGGCCAGAGTGAGAGCCATTAGCTAGCTGCCACGAATAGGCATGAAGATTCTATTGGTCACCGTGAGAGCCAACAGCTGACTGACACGAATGTTAACTAGCATGCAATCATGCAAAAAAAATCGATAGCTGCATTCGTCACAAGTGGGAAAAATTTAAATCTGCATGGCGCTTTACTCCAATTGGCTCATTCGCTTGATTAAACTCAACGTTGATTCTGATTCCGCAGAACTGAGTTGGGTGTGAAAAGTATTTGTTATTAACATTCTTTTTTCATTCGGTTTTTCCAGTTACGAGTCCTTTTTTAAAACTGGTCGTTTTGTGTTCATTGTGTTTAGTTCTTTTTTCGTAACAGATTTAATGTTTAGTACAGAGCTTAGAAAAAATTCGCAGTGTGAGATAGGCAAGACATAAGGCATTTAGCAATATCAGCACGGCAAAGGGCACTCCTTTAAAAGCAAGGAAGGGCAAAAATATTTTAAGTCAAGTGTTAGCGATTGCTGTATGAGTCGTACGATTTTTGAATCAAGCACGGGCAACGCTTGGCCATGCTGCTAGTTCCTAATATTTCTTCAATCTCACCTGAACGAAGAATACGCTTTGCAGGACGTTTTGGGCGAAAAAAACAAGAATTGCAAGTGATCTACTGGTATGGACACCTAGTCATGGTGCAATACAGGTTAGACGCCCAGAAACCACTTTCATTGACCAATTATATAATATTACACAGAAACACCATAATGACCTTCCGTACTTGATACAGAACAGTGATGGTCGGCCTGATACATTTGTGAATGTCCGTGATGGAATAAAACTTTACGACTGGCTTCAACAAACTGAGAAAACTGTCCACTATTAACTAAAGCGAATTAAAAGAAACCTAAAGAAAATTTAAAGTGATGCTGCTTTGGGGACCTGAAGAATTGCCGAAAGGCAACAGGAAGCCAAATCCAACGCGAAATCAACTACAGGAATATTGTGTTGCGAGAGTTTTTCAATTATAGATACCATTGCTAGCTTAAAAATCATTATACAAATACCTGGCTCTTATCTCAGCTTGAAACTTAATCAATGACATCGGTGGATTATGCGCATATATTTTACGCAGAACTAAGCTGTCCAATTCCTACATTAAGCGCACAAGCTTAGATTGCTACCGTGTAATTCCGGAGGTGTTGATCGCAGTATTTGGACACTCAGAAATTACATCATTAGGGACAACTTCTCCAAGACCAAAATTTTGATTTCACTGTAAGCGTGGACCCCAAACTTAGATTCACTTAGGCTGACTCAAGGCTAAAACAGTTGTGCTTTATTCAATGAGGATCGGGCAGAGTTCAATAACCATATGGCCTGTGAGAAGAGTTGGTTGACCATTCCATCATTGTAAATGTCTGTAGTACAAGGCTTATAGAAAAAAATGTATACGCCCTTGTTCTTTATTATCCCGTGATCTATAGAAGGATTATGTGTACTGCAGCCACAGTGGAAGTGTTGGCAAAATAACCTGACGGAGCCCAACCCTCCCCAGGCCGGTTTTGAATTAAGAGATTTTCTTTCTCCTAGATTGCTTGTCATCCAAGTTATAGAATCCAATCTTTCCTGCTATTTATCTAGAAGGGAGAAGAGGAGGATTCATACAGGGGGTATTAGCACGTAAGTGAATGTAATTGTTTCTGACTGGAATTCGAACTCTCTGATTCGTCATTCCGAGCCGCTAACCATTACTCCACCCTGTCTCTGTTATTGTTCTGGCAGTAATCAAATTAAAGCTTATATTTCCTATAAAAGTAGGTTGATATCCCTTTGTTATTTTCAAAACTACAGAGAAGGATCCAACATTTAATACGTCTGTGATTTTGCTATTTATTTTTTTTTAGTTTTTTTATTTCTCTTTTTTCATTTATTTTTTGTAGAGATTCATTTCTTTTTCCCCCTAAAATAAAATCCTCAATTGTTTTATCCTCATTTTTATTTAATCTTTTCTTCTTTTGCAGTATTTAAATTTTTTTCTCATATCATTCTTTTGTTTTTATCTTATTAATTACCTCCATTCCCATTTTTGCTATCAGTTCTAAATTCGTGTATAGTTTCTGATTTTTCTAATTCCTCTTCTCCTTTTTTCCTATCTTCTTCTTCTTCTTCTTCTTCTTCTTCTTCTTCTTCTTCTTCTTCTTCTTCTTCTTCTTCTTCTTCTACATACTCTTATTATTATTATTATACCCATTCTTCTATAGTTTCTCTTTATCCTTCTCCTTAGTCTCTTCCTCTTCTTCCTCCTCCTCCTCCGTCTTCTCGCTCTTTTATCTTCCCGCCAATCCATTTTAACATCTTCAACCAACTTTTCGTCTTTCTTTCATCGGTCTTTTGATGATGTCTTTCGGCACCTAAAAATAAATAAAGGGAGATAACCGGCTACAGACGCCGTGGACATTCCCGGTAATAATTGTATTATTTTGGTGCTCAGCGCCGATTTCTCAGCGGCCACGGCCGCTTGATAAATATCAGTGAGATCGCAATCAGTTATTGTATGATGTTTAATTTTGGGATATCGATTACGATGAAATCAAATTAGTGAAACATATTGAAATAAATTTCATGTCCCACCAAAGATCCAAAGATACATTCGAAAACAAAATTCTACACAGACACAGAAACACACACACACACACACAGGCGCGCGCGGAGACACCAAAAGACACACAGAAAAAAACACGTACATATACGCAGACACACAAACACACACATATTCTAAACGTCACTTAAAGGTTATTTTTAACGTTGAAGGATCGTCATGAAATTCTATCGATTATGGACATTCTCTGTCAGTTTTTTGCAACAATTGATATATATATATATATATATATATATATATATATATATAATGTGTCTGTATGTGCGTAATTAAAAAAAAAAATTACTTGTCCACTTAGCTGAAAGAAGTTACTTTCTGAATCCCAACTCCAGAGTTTCGTAGACAGAGCCTCCGGATATCACCCCGTCTACTCGTCAGGGTGTATCAGCAAATGACTACTTATATTACTCGATTTGTTTTTATGTGCACTCTTCATGGGGTAATGATTATTTTGATCTTCATAGTGTATATATATATATATATATATATATATATATATATATATATATATATATATATTAGGTTGGTGCAAAAATAATGACGTAATAATGTCGTTTTTTGACGTTAAAATACTTCAAAAAACGACATTATTGCGTCATTATTTTTGCACCAACCTAATATATATATATATATATATATATATATATATATATATATATATATATATATATATATATATGCCTGCTTGTGTGCCTCAGTGCGTGTGCGTTCGTGCCTTTTCTGCGTATATTCGCATACGTGTAGAATGTCTGATTATTTGACCTTTTCGTCGTTTTGTTTTTCACTTTACACTCAATCCTTAACCTTCTCTCTTTTTCTTCATTTCTTTCAACTGTAGTTTTTTCGACTTCCTGTTACTATGCGAGAAAACGTCATTATTTTTCCACCAACATAATAATAATTCATTTTTATGCTTATATAATGAAGTAAATATCCAGTTAACATAAATATTACATTCTGGTGACATATTTTAAAATTATTAAGACAAATGTTCAAACTATAGGATTTGACTAGAAAGAAAGAAGGAAAGTATGAATAAATGAAAGAAAAAATTGTATAGCCTCTCCTGTCAAAACCTCATAGATAATATACTCTTCGGTTTTGTCCGCGTAGAAAAACAAAAGACACACAATGAGATGGTGCAGCCTCGGGCAGCTGTTCCCCAGGGCTGGGCACCTCTCAGTATTATTTTCTCAGTTGCCCCTCTGTCCTTTGACAGAGAAGCACCTGAGCGCACTCTGTCCAAAGACAGAGACACAACTGAGAGATGATAACCCTGCGCTAGAAACTCTTCCAAGGAGGTATTTTCACGCTAAAGCTGACAATCATATTGAAGGCACCTCTCGATATTAGCGTTATATAGCACTCCCAGTCCCTACTCTGACTATTGGCTAATACCTGGCCAGTATCGTTCATATGCAAATAGGCAGCGCCACCTACTCTAAGTACAAGGCCTTCTCTCAACAGCCCATTGTGAAGGGGACGCAACTCTTGGTGCTTATAGAAGTAGTATTTTATCGATATGACCCGATTCACTGCTAAAGAAAATGAGTATTTCCAGTTATTATTATTATTATTATTATTATTATTATTATTATTATTATTATTCCTTTATTCAGCTTTATGTGCAGATAGAAAAAGACATATCAGAGACGCTACTTGATTTCAGTGAAAAAGTCAAAAGAAAAATAATGAGAGAAAGGAAGATAGAATTATTTAACGCCTGTTTCAATAAAATGTGAAAAATTGTCACTTTCAGATATTTTCATTTGTATCCCCTTACTTCTTGAAGTAACGATGAGCAGTTATAATTATGATTGTTATTACAATATTTTGTTAAAGAAGTTAAGCAAAACTATTCAGCGATATGATAGGGGAATTTCTGAGCTCATTCAATCAATTCAGAAAGTTCAAATTAGAAAATATGTTTGTCTTGTCTGGTTTTGGCACGTCCGCACGTTGAGAGCGCTTCATTATTTACCTTCGTCCGGTAGGATGCGGCACAAGGCTTTTTGGCGTGGGGCCTCACAAGTCCGTAGGCTCGGAAAAAAATTGCCATGAGCTCATTCAATCATTGACTGAAGAATTAAGATTTATCAAAAAAATAAAAATTGGAAAAACCGTGGAATTTTCACAGGACTTTCTAGTTATTAGAATCCCATCAAAAATTCTTACAATCCATATATCCAGCACATGCCGCGTAGGTTTTATTATCTCAGTTGCCTCTCTGTTTTCGGGTAGAGTACGACTCAGTTCCGGCTCCGTCGGAGGTCAGAGGCGAAACGGAGGTGTCAAGCCCTGGGGAACAGATGTTCGAGGCTGCACATTCTCATTGCACTAGAAAGAGTGGTCGGGGTTCACACCGAGGCCAACGCAACGGTTGCAGTGGCTCGGGGAATTTTTGTTCTTGGCCCGATTATACGCCTCGAGTTCCCCACATTGAAAGCTACGTTGTATCACATCTAGTCTCAGTGAGGAGATTTATACATGTTTCTGCTTTAAATATTGCTTTAAATAAAACGAGTGAAAATCTATAAAACAAATCAATCTGTAGTACCTGGAGTTACTGGGATGGAATTGAAAAATACAATTCTAGTTGGGAGAAACAATGACACGATGATTTTTACATTAAGGCATGAACTCTCTTTTCTTTGCGTCGTCTCTCTTTCTCTCTCTCTCATATATATATATATATATATATATATATATATATATATATATATATATATATATATGAAGAAATATAGTCATAAGATGCGCTATATTTATGGGATAAAGTGCTCAATATAAGAGATAGAGCGTGTGTAAATATAAAAGTGAACATAGAAGTCAACACTTAGAGGCGACAGTCTGTTGCATGCTTGATGCAATCCTCGGGCACGCGTGGCCTGGGAATTGGATCAAGCATGAAACAAACTGTCGCCTCTAAGTGTTGACTTCTGTGTTTATATATATATATATATATATATATATATATATATATATATATATACTTTCCTGAAAAATGTTCCACAGGAAATCAAATACATGAGTAAACTCATAGATCTCGGATGACTTTCTTTGTATAATAAGGAATTCTTAATAAAATTCTGTTTACCCCAGAGTTAAAAACTTGACGGGATACTAATCTACTGGTGGTCGATACGCATATAGTCACAAACACCCACACAAACATAGATAGATAGATAGATAGATAGGTAGATAGATAGATGTATTTGTGTGTCTGTTTGTGTGTGCGTCAGTCTGTGTGAGCTAAGTAAAATCTAGAGATATTTGTTGTTCGTGTACGAATATGGCATAAATACATGAATACATTTACATTCATATACATCGAAAACGGCTTGGGGGAACTACACACCCACACACAACACATATACGCGCGTATGTATATAGAAATACACACAAACACACATAATATTGAGACATATATTGTTAAATCTAACATTTCAACGAATGTCTGTTACGTTTGATCATAGGCCGTTCAAATGATCGTATAGTTTAGTTTCGGGAGAAAATAAAGATAAAAATTGTCAAACATTTTTTTATTATGCCTGTTCCTCAATGTAAACTTTCGGCTCACCTGGGCCATCATCAGAGTGGTTATATGGACATTACAACAGAGATTTTCACCATCAATGATAACATCCTGTTATATTTACATATTTCTGTAAAAATATGTTACATATTTCTGTAAAAACTCAAAATTGTAAAAAACGTTGTAGACACATAAAATCTTATCTATTCGTAAAGGACAGAGGAAAATTAAAAGCGGTTTTAAAAGTGAATACATTGGGTGTGTCAGATACTTTATTTGAACTAAATCGCCAAATATTTATTACCCTAATGTTTTTTTTTTGTTTTGTTTTGTTTTGGTTTGGGTGATTTTTGTCATTTTTATTTTTTTCTAACTCTTTTCTTCCTCTACAACTTTTGTTTGTCTCTTTTGAAAATTAGTTTAAATTTACAGATGTAACAGGTTTGAGATTAGACAGAAAATATAATTTTCGACACCTGAATTTCTTCGCTCTCAGTCAAGTTTCCGAAACATGATTGGGACATTTTAATGTAACAACAATTTTCTCTTGATTTAGCGCCTTCAGATTATTACCTTTTTTTCCGACCAGTTCCGAGGAGCCTTCGAGGCGTACGGTTAAATTACGAAGTGGATTTGGAAGCCTGGCTTGCTGACTTCTCCGAGACAAAACCCAATTGATGAACATAGCTCTACACAATTTCCTATCTTTTGTAGCTGTTAATAAATTGTGGCTTTTTGTTATATCCCCATAAAATTATTCCGGCATCCGTTTACTCAAAATCGCTAGATAAACTATGCTTTTTCCTCTGCCCGTCTTGTCTTCAATCTGCCATGTCAGTATCAAATTTCAAAGCCCTCTTTCCTCAGTGTCTGCCTTAAAAGTTTCAACTGTCTTTACCTGATATTTTTTATGTTTCTATTCTCACTAAAGTTTAATCATGTTCAGTGTACGGTATACTCAGCATCCTTCTGCTGAACCACATTTATGTTACTTAGTCTCTTTTGAGGTGTAAGTAGATTGTATTTCATCCACTGACATATAGGAAAACTGATATTACATAACGTTTCAGTAATCATTTCTTTGTTTTTCACGTATGTTTTTGTTTCATAATACTTTGTTTTAGCTTTTGAAAGGCATCTTTTTCTATATCAATGCGTCTTCGTATTACAGTCTCGCACACTCCACTCTATATTAAAACGCTACTCCGATATTCAAACATTTTTTTAAGCATTTCACCCAAAGCAAGGCGGAAGTGACTCTAGCATGCAAGTGATTATAGAGAGTGAATGCAAGAGTAAAGAGATGTATTTGAGGAAAGGATAAAGAGAAGGACGCGGGACAAGATCAAGGCATCAGAAGATATCTATTGACATTACATTAAAATTTATTCAAGATTATAGTTAAATTAGGGAAACAGGTAAGAGGGAAAAGGTTTCACTGTCGTGAAGTGCGAGAGAAGAAACTGTTGAAATAGCAGAGTCGGTTACATATAGCTGTTTCCAAAGCTAAAGAACCCGGTCTGTCCTGCTATTTACCCGTATCTGGTGGGGGAGAAGAGGGTTCATACCTTTCCCAAGAGTATTAGCACGCAAGTGACTGTAATGGATTCCACTGGAATTCGAACTCGGCTCTCCGATTCCTCAATCCGAGACGCTATCCATTAATCCCTCAACATAACACGTCTGTGAAAAAGTGAATGTAAATCGAGATGCCAGGTTAGGACCTATCACATTGAATATCCGTCTTTGGAATTTGTCGAGATCTTTGAGATGAACAGGGCACGAGACCATATATGGTAACCGTATTTGTAAATGATTGACTTTGGTATTTTCATTTTGTATTTTGCGTTTTTGACTCTTCATTCTTCTGACAACCATATATTCTGTCTTCTTGCAATTCATCTTTAGTCTTTTCTTCTTGTTTTCAGTTACTACCTTTAATAGTTTCTCTCTGTAACTGCTGTCAGCACCGTCATATGCATGACTTATGTTTTTAAGATTATAGCCGCCAGCAATTAATTCTTGTAAAACGTCTAATTCTCTCAGCATCACAACACTTTATAGTCCCAATAAGTCCGCTGATATGAGCCTATAATTGCCCGCACACCTGTCTGTTAGAATGGCGAGGCAAACGACTGGCCAGAAATATTTCTCTATATTCACCCTCCGTAGAGTTAGCCTGTTGTTTGTATTCCGACTATGCCGAGTTAAGCTTAGTTTCCGTTCCTGATTAGGAGTGAATGATCTGGAGAGATCAGCATTTTGAACATGTCCACTACGCTCAACGCCTCGTTCAAGATGTCCTGTGGATTTGTGATAACTTAAAATTTCTATACAAATTTAATTCGCAAAGCTTGGTTGGATAAACCCGTATCACAGGTCAGAAATTTGCATATGCATATATGTGTGTGTGTGTGTCTGTGTGTGTGTGTCTGTGCGTGTGTGTCTGTGCGTGCGTCACCGCGCACGATTGGTGGAGTTCATATAAACACACACACACACTCACATACACACACACACACACAAACGGAAGAGAGTTACACAAGCGAGAAAGAGAGAGATAATAAGCATAAAACTTACGGTTACATCTATCCATTTTATGTATAAAAGGATGCGACATTGCTGCCAAATCAGTACTGAACCCGAAAGCATTTATGGAAAAGGGACAAAATTTCAGCAAAAGAAATTTATATATATATATATATATGTGTGTGTGTGTGTGTGTGTGTGTGTGTGTGTGTTTGTGTATGTGTGAAGTGAGAGAGAGAGAAAGGAAAAGACAGACAAAGAATAACGCTATTAACATATATTACCAATATCAAATCCAACAGAATTTCTAAAAAGAAGAAACAGCAACAAAAATAGTATATATATATATATATATATATATATATATATATATATATATATATATATATATGTGTGTGTGTGTGTGTGTGTGTGTATATATATATATATATATATATATATATATATATATGTGTGTGTGTGTGTATATATATATATATATATATATATATATATATATATATATATATATGTGTGTGTGTGTGTATATATATATATATATATATATATATATATATATATATATATATATATATATATATACAGTGGGGGGAAATAAATATTCGTACACATTAAAAATTGTATTTTTATAAATGTCAAAGCCTTAACTAAAACAAATTTTGATACATTTTATGCGTAAAGATATATTTTATTAAAAAAATAGTAATAAACTTAATTAATTCTTATTCTAACAGAAATTAATGCATTTTTTTTCATTTTAACTGATGAAAAAAGAAATTCGTACAAAACCAAAAATGCATATTAACTTAATTTAATACTTTGTGGAATATCGTTTATTGATTTCCTGTACGTCTCAACTAATGATTTGCACACTTTGAGTGGTATTTTATCCAATTCTTCTTGGCTTATTGTATTGAAATTCTTGATATTTTTTTGTGTCCTTTTCACAATTTGAATTTTCAAATATCGCCATAAATTCTCGATTGGGTTCAAGTCTGGGGACTGACTTGGCCATTGCAAGACATCAACGTTACTTTCAGCTAACCATTTTCTTGTAGATGTAGCGGTATGCTTAGGATCATTATCCAGTTGGAAAAACAATCAGGAGATAGCAGAAGTCTCTCAACAGAACGCATTAAATTGTCTTGCAGGATTTTCTAGTAGCTTTTGGCATTCATCTTGCCATTCATTATTGATATTCTGCCAACACCTTTTGCAGAAAAACAGCCCCAGATCATGATACTGCCGCCACCAAACTTTACAGTTGGCAACGTGTTCTTTGGCAAGTCGGTTTTACCGTCCTTCCTCAACACATGATTTCGATAATTATGACCAAACAACTCTATTTTAGTTTCATCTGTCCATAGTACTTTTTCCCAAAACGAATATTCTTTATCCTTATTCTCTCTAACGAATTTTAGCCTAGCATCTCCGTGTCGTTTCAAGAGGAGTTGAGTCTTCCTTGGGATGCGTGATTTCAGACTGTTTTTGTGTAGTTCATTACTTATTGTACGCTTGGTTACTTTAATCCCTAATTCACGCAGATGTTCCTGCAGCTCTTCTCGGGTAACCTATGGATTTTGTTGGATCTGGCGTTCTAATATCCTTGCTGATCTTAGAGAAATCTTCCTCAGAGCAGCTGTTCGTCTTTGGTTTCCGTCGCTGTTACGAGTTTTAAACCTAGCAAAGAACGAAGAAATTGTAGTAAAAGGAATATTGAGGTTGTTAGAAATCGTTTTGTAACTGTTCCCATCTTTCCAAAGAGACAAAATGTGTTGTTTTTGTGAAATAGTCAATTCTTTACCTTTAGGCATTATTAGAACCTTCTCGTAAAACTAGAAACTGCAGAATGATCTGATCATGGCTAATAGCGTTAACTATAATTACTGATAACATTACTGGAACATTCTAGAATATACTTTTTTCATAATTAATTGATTTGTACGAATAGTTTTTTCACCAGTTAGAATTAAAAGAATGCATTAATTTCTGATAGAATAAGAATTAATTAAGTTTATTATTATTTTTTAATAGTATGTGTCTTTATTTATAAAATGTACCGAGATTTGTTTTATTTAAGGATTTTACATTTATAAAAATACAATTTTTCAAGTGTACCAATATTTATTTCCCCCACTGTATATGATGCGTTTTCCCATAGAGTTCGACGTATGAGGTTTCGACAACCACGAACTAATTATCTGTATGCCTATGACGGGCATGACTTTTGAGACCGACTCGAGAATTGCACAAAAGACCACAAACTGTATAGGAGAATGCATTGTACGCAAGTGCAGCAAGAACACTGTTAGATGTCTCATTTTGCTTTCTCGTTTTATGTAGTCGACTGATGCTTACTTCTCAGTGCAGATATCATTGTTGTACTTGTTTAGCTCCAATACAACCAGAGCTGTTTTTCTTTCTGGTGTGAGTTGTTGTCCTGGAAAGTTCGTACATTCCAAGTGTGGAACTAATTAAATGTAGTTGTTAGAAAACCAAATCAAGGATTTGTTTCAAGTGGTGAAGGCTTATGTCGGACCATCCACACTTTTTGGATCTGTGGATAAAAAAAAGTTACGGTGCAAAAACTTGCCACGGAAACTCCGAACAGCAGTCCTCATATCACTTGAGAATGTTCAGCAGTAGCAACAGGTAAAGTTGATATCACATATAACACTAAGAGAAAATAATTATCACGGTATTGGCATTGTACACTCCTGAAAATACAGGGTGCCCATAAAATTCGTGTGCACTTTAAAACATTTATAACTTTATTTGTATTTGCAATAGAAATAATTTGTAAAAAATGTTAAAAGTTTAATGTATCTAGTTTTAAGTATATCTAAAGTAACTAATGTGATTTCAGGCACTACTGTAAATCGGTTGGCAGATGTTTTCCGTGAACTGCAAAATCGTATAACCCTTTGTATTGCTAATGATGGTGGACATGTGGAAACTTTAATAAAATTTCAATAAAACCTTTAAAAATATAGATTTACTTCTTTTTAATCCTTTTTATGAATTATTTCTATCACAAATACAAATAAATTTATATTTTTTCTTAAAGTGCACACGAACTTTATGGACACCTCGTATATATCTCAGCTTAGAAATGAAACTTTTATTTCTAGAAAAAAAAAAAAAGTAAAACAGCTACCGGATTTGAGAAAATTATTTTATTGAAAAATTGTTTTAAAAGAAAGATTTTAGAGATTTTTTAAATTTCGACCGTATAAACTGTTCGGTCATTTAATTCTGAATGTTTCCTTATAAGGAAACGCCTTAGATTACAATTACTATAATGAATTTTAAACAATCTTCTTTTTTAGAACTTCTTTTTAGCTGCCAGTGTGAAATGTTTATGATTGATATAACAAAAGAGGTATTCGTAGAAATGTTGCAGTGTCACAGGACATTAGTTTTCTTTCGCGCATCATTTAAATCTAATCTCCTCCCTTCATCTGAACAGATTGATTTAACTTGAATTTCGTTTATATTCAACTCCCTCCATTTTATTCCATTCGTGATTGTAGATAAATATCTTTATCTGCGGGATCAGTTGCCATAATTAGGGGATATCGTGTAACCTGTCCTAAATGATCGTTCATCGACTAAGTCCATGATCATCTCGTACTAGCATTAAAAAAAAACAAAACACTAATCCAACAAAAAAAATCTGTATCGTTGTAAATAAAATACGTATCACTATCATTTCACATGATAATAAAGAGAAATTATACGACCACATAATCATTAAAAATAAAATATTTCTTTTCCGGACAAAAATATCTCCGCCCTTTCGTTCCAACCCGTCGACATCATACAAAAAAAAATTAAATAACTAAATCGAATTGCTAATATAAACAGATATTTAATTTTATAAATCATAGTAGCAACTCAAGCTTTGTTTTTAGTTGCGATTTTACATTTTTTTTTAGGGGTATAGGGCAGTTAACTTGAAATTGTATGAAATTAGAGAACTGTGCTCGATTTCTACGCACACGAGAAGCTAATGTATCAATATATTCCACTGATGCTATATTATTCATACTATTAACATGTGGACTATTGTCTCCATCTTTCTTGTTATCTCAAGGAGTCGACTGTTGTCCTGCCCGGCATTTATCAGTTGTACATCGATCCGGGTAACCTATAGGAAATTCCAAGCTGAATACTTTATTAAATCTAATGGGGGTGCTATGCAAGAAAAAATATTTTTCAGTTTGCCTTTCTTCATTAAAGCATTATTACAACCGTGATATAATAACACCTTAATACACAGAGGGAACAGAATAGCAGAAAGAAAGGAATGAAAAACCTGCATGGCCCTCAGAGAAATGTTTTATTCCAATATATACACACTTATCACTATTTTTTTCGCACACAGAGAAACTATAACATATGCATAAAACATCAGTCTGAACGGTGCATAAATGCGAGAGGGTCTTACTTGTAATATTTCCTGAGAAAATGACAGGTTGGTGGTATCGCTTATGGGGAGATCGTGAAAGCTGTTCTATTTACGTTACCGTTGAGGGTTTGTCACGTATGTCTTCGCCACTGCATGCATAACAACAGTCCTTCGACTCTATCTACTGATTTCACTCAGCCAAAGGGAGATAATCGCTCATTGCGTATCTACAAATATATCTGGTGACACAGTAATAGTCAGTTCAATCACTAAGCCCGGCAGTGTGCACTTGGACTCTATTGCAACAGGACAAGTAATTAACTGATCAGTACTAAATCATCAGAATGATACGAGATATCCCTAGACACGAAAAGTGCATCGAGAACAGTCTACGTCCGTAGATTAAATAGAGGGTTGTTCGGAATACACTGTAGGTTATCTGGATCGACTTCAAACTGGTGAAGGTCGGAGGGCACGACGGAAAAAACGTTGTGACAACAGCCTACACAGAAACTAATGTGGAAAGGCATGAGTTGCTTCGAACGCATTCTAAATAGCAATTGACGTTCTGACTCTATCAACTGATAAAACTCACCGGTATCACGAGATCCTCGGTACTTGGTCTTAACCAAAAAGATATAGTCACCATTTGTATACTTTTGAATGTATTTGGTAACAGTAATTGTGAGTCCAGTCCCTGGGTCGAGAACTGAGTACTTGGACTCTGTGGAAACAGTTCAAGCAATAACTGATCAATACTAAAATATAATAATTAAAGAATATATTCATAGCAATAGGAATAGATATACAACGAGAACAGCTTACGTCCCTACATGAAATAAAGGATTCACGGAATTCCCGGTAGTTTTTTGTATTTTTTTCTTTTTTCTTTTTTTGTAATCGGTTTAACCTCAAACAAGGCAGTAAAGCCACTAAGACACAATTACTAATGAGTGTAAAATAAAAGTGTAATCAGGAGGACAATAGATAACGATTGACATTGCATTTAAATTTTTGCAGATTAAAGTTAACTGGGAATCATGGCGCCGGATGGGAGTTCTATAAGCGAGAAGTGCAAGAAAAAAAAACTGTTAGCCTAGAATTTACGTCTACATCTAGCGAGCCAAACTGTAAATTAATAGGATCTCAACGCCAGTCGAGTACTCCGCTAATTTTTTAAAAAATAAATACCATAGGGATGAGCTCCTCCCACTATTTGAATTGCATGTATTTACAATTTAAATAAATATGGTCGGGATGGATTTGCAAAACGAAAAAGTTCAAGAAAAGAAACTGTTAGCCTAGAATTTACGACTACATCTAGCCAGCTCAACTGTATATTGAAGAAATCTCAACGCTAGTCTAGTATTGCGCTTAAATTATGTCTATGTACCATAGCGAAGAATGATATTTATTTGTAAAAATAAAAAAAATATGGCGCAAGGTCAAAATGAGGAATAGGAAAATGATGGTTATCTTCTGTCTTAAATTTAAACTTAGCTACAATCACTGACCCAAACATGACACAATATCCTTAACATCAAAACAACACATACATAATTATCATTCTTACTACATTCACCTTAATACCGCATGTCTCTCTGAAAGTCCTAACTAGTCTCCGTATGTACAATTCAATGTACTATAGCGAGGAACTCATCCTAACAATTACCATGAAAGTATTTATAGAAAAGACACAGATAGAATACCTTACGGCGGTGGGAAAGTGACTGAAGACGAGCCGACAGATCAGGACGGATGATATTGCTGATTCTTCTTTGGATTTTATCAAGAGACTCAAGGTAAATAGTAGGGGCACCGAACCATATATGGCAGCAATATTCTAAGCATGGACGAATGGTAGACATATAGATATATATGATAGATTCGGGAATCGACCTGATGAAGTCCAGACGGCATAATGGTGGAAACGTTTTGTTAGCGATAGCAAAGATAACAACAATAGTCGTCATGTAAATTCTTGTAACCTAGAAAAGATTACCAAATTAGGAATAACCAAAAGAGAGGTTGGAAATTAAATGCTAATCTTTATAACATCAACACAATACAATACTCGCCAGCGGCGTGAAGAAGGTAAACCACTACTTGTGGTGAACTACTTACAACAATGCCCAACGTATTTATAAGGATTGGGACATATCCATTAGTGATCATAGGTACGGTATATAACAATAGACAAAAATGGGAGATAGATAGATAGATAGATAGATAGATAGATAGATGTTGCAGCCTAGAAAAGGTTACTGAATGAGGAATAATAAAAATGGAGGTTGGAAATGAAATGCTAGTCTTTATAACATCAACACAATACAATACTCGCCAGCGGCGTGAAGTAGGTAAACCACTGCTTGTGGTGAACTACTTAACATATTACCCCCCATTTATAATAGTGTCCATCATGTTTATGGGTATCGGGACACACCCATTAGTGTTCAGAGTTACGGTATATAACATAAATGATATAAATAATGATAACAAATACAAATGATGCAATATTGCAATACGAAAGTAAACAGTTATGTATATTTGAAATATCCACAATTTATACAATGATGACATTATTTCACTCTTTGCAAACCTTGCGCTTTCCAGATGGACGTGTTAGGGCTAGCCGCTGAAAAAAATCTTATTTTATTGCATTGGCTTTCTACGGAAATAGTGATCACGATCATTTCTCCGTTCTAAGTCATATCAGTTCTGTCTCTGATCAGTCACTACGGTCGAATACACCAAAGACGCACAGTATTTTGTTTCTTACTGACAGTTAAATTAGCACTCTTTTCACCAGGAACAAAGGTTACTTTTTCTAGAAGTCAATACCACATAGTACGTATTCTTTATTATCTGTTATTATTGTCTGCGGTAAGTAATTTCACCGATTAATTGTCAGTGACGGAGAATGAATAAAGTCAGTTTGAAAGAAACGTCCCATTGCCAATAGTAGCATATCTATACACCTCGAGGTGAACATTCTTACAGATGAATTCTAGTGGAAGAAATGCCTTTTTCACCCAGGTAATCTCATCTTTTCGCAAAGTGGTGAACCGTCAATCCAGGGGCTAATTTAAAAGCGCCGCTACATCCTTTTTCTTTCAGTTTTTTTGGGTACCGTCTACTGAGCCTATAAAAAATATGGAATTGCAGAAATATGATACTTTCTTAAAACCTGATTAACTTATTCTCCTATACTTTCACACACTTAAATTTACGATACGAGTTCAAATAAATTTCTATATACGCTTAATAAACGACCAACTAATTCCGCCGCGGAGAAATTTAATTAAAAAAGAATAACCCTACCGTAGCAATTAAGCATCGTTCTGGTGGAGAGAAGCGAATTAAATAACTTATCCGTCAGGCAGTGGTATGTGATGCACAAGTGTTATTCTCTTACATAATGCTATTAAAATATCTACTGTATAAGACGACCTTTAAATCCACAAAATCATCCTTAAAATTTGAGAGGTCGTTTTATACCACAATTCTAAAATAAAAATCTTAAATTCTGAGAGATGTTTATCGATAAGTTCACATCGGCCTCGGTATGATAACCAATAAGCTACATCAAAAAACTCACTTTATCAAATAAACTGATAATAAATTTAATGAAACCATTTCTACCTTATATATTACTAGTATAACTTCATAATAAATTGCCTATTTGAAGAATAATTCCATATCAATGAATTCAACTTGTATACATGCAATCTCAGCTGAGTAAATGTAAACATCGAGTTATGATTGCGTTCACAGCAACGGGATGTACTGTTATTGTACATTATCGTACAGTTATTAACGATATTTTGTGATTGTTGATGAAGTATAAGTAAATGGCCATTAGTACACCAGGCTGTTTTTAACTGTTCAGATATAGGAAAAGAAGAGGAAGAAGAAGAAAAGGAAGTATTCACAAAAGATCACGTGATGAAAAGTAATAAAGAAATGGTTTCCCTTTTAGGGAACTTGTTTACGAAAAAAATTATATAGAATCGGTTTTGCTATTTCATTTATTTTGAATTTCTAAGGATACGGAAACTAACAACATTTCCAATAACATCATCTTTATACAGTCAATAAGCAGTTGTCTTATACGACAGGCATCGGATAAATTCATTAAGATTTGCTTTTTTTTTACCTCGTCTTATCTAATGGTCGCCTTATATGATATTACAAAAAAGGATTTAAATCGACTCGATGGACCATAAACCGAATTTAATTTTCAGTTATCGTAAGTCCGGAAATAAATAGCGGAACATGTTAAATTTATCAGGACTTTCCTACTTATTCCTTATTTACTCCTATACGCATCACAAACATACACACGCACACACTCAGAACTGTAAATAAATTAACCGCTAGATGTTGCGAAAATAACAAGCAAAATTACACCACGAATACAGAGTACAACTGAGAATTTAACACACGCGGCAATTGTGTTTTTTCTCTCTTAAGCATTTCATTTTCAACCAAGGTGACAAAGCCAATAAATTGCAAATGGGTTTAGTGAGTGTGAATGAAAAGAGGAACATATTTAAGGAAAGTCAACATTAAATGAACAGAAATTAAAAAGATGCAAGGTAACATTTGGCATTTAATTTTTTGAAGATCAAACAAGAGACAAAAAAGAGAGAAGAAACTGTTAGCATAGGACTTACGGCTACATATACTCATTTTATCTCTAATAAGATGAGACATTGCTGTCAATATAGTACTGCGACTTAATTCATAAAATTGATGTACAAAAGAGGAAGCAATTACCCTAAAAGCACTTATGGTAAAGACACACAGTTTAGCGAAAACCATATATATATATATATATATATATATATATATATATATATATATATATATATATATATATATATATATATATATATATATATATATATATTAGGTTGGTGCAAAAATAATGACGAATAATGAAACAGCGAGGGTGAAAATGAAACAGGCCGACAGTCAGGCAATTAGACAGACAGAGAATAACGCTATTAAGATATATTACCAAAATCAGGGCACCTCGGCGTGGTGTAATGTTTAGCAAGCTTTTCTAGCTAGATCAGTTACGACTGAAAAGTGAGTTCGATCTTCACTAGGTGTCCCATACTTTCGGCCTTGTTCCACATCTAAGCTACGCTTAGAAAATATCTACATTACTAAAATCAAATGCCCCAAAATTACCAAAAAGTAAAAACAGTAGCAAAAATATATATATATATATATATATATATATATATATATATATATATATATATATATGTGTGTAAAAATATTATATATGTGTATCTGTAACAAGTCGAAAAATTAATTATATCAGATTTCTTAATTAATATAAAATATATTGCATATATTGCAAAACTTCAAACCTCCTTACATAACATCAATGTTTAAAATAAATATACTTGTCAACTTGCAAAATGTTTCTCTGTAAACAAAAAAGAAAACGTTTTACATAGGTTATACCGCAATCATATTCTCATGGAGATGCACCTGTCACGTATCGGATCAGCGTGTCATCAGACAACACATTAATAATCAGAATAAGGATCATAGTTAAATTAGACAACTATTCACAATACTAGCAAAGTCAATAGTAGAAATAGAATTGGAAATCCCTGTAGGTTATCATTTCTCTCTGCGGAAGACCAGTTGCCATCCAAGGATGTAGAAAACGGTTTGTTCTGCTATTTGCTTATAGCAGTGGAGAGAAGAAGAGGATTGATACCTTTCCCCAAAATTCCGTATCCCTTTATCTTACGAAGGAGGCCGGCATTTAAAACCCTAACAAACGCTTTAGAGATATTTAGAGCTTATTATGAAGTGACTGGTAAACAATTTTAGTTATGGCCGTGAGCACATCAGCTGTAGAACGGGCAAAGGAGATATGGAACAATTAAATTGATGTCGGCAATCCTACATCAAGGATACCTACTAAAGAAAAAGGTAACTCCCGATAGAAATCGAATCATTATTCCTTTTTTTTTCTTTTTCATGATAAAAAGCACACTTAAAGGCAGAATGAGAACATGTCAGTTAAGGAATTTCTAATGCTCATATATAGTAATTCTTAATAATCTACTAAAGCAGTTCTAACCTTTCATTTTGATCTTTCTAATCTATATATTAGTGATGGCATAACAATAACTAAAAATAATAATAATAATAATAATAATAATAATAATAATAATAATAATAATAATACATATTGACAATAATAATAATAATAATAATAATAATAATAATAATAATAATAGGACCCCTCGCTTCCGATTTCTTGCTTCCCTGATAGTTACAACCTTCAAAAATTTAAATGACACGTCAATCATCATATTCTGTCTTCTTGAACGCTGTTCCTTTATTGTGATTTCCTTAATCACTTAAGTCTTTTCTTTACCTTTCTGACCCAATAACAACTTGCGCCTTAGTGGCTTTATTGCATTGCTTGGAGTTAAGTGATTAAAAATCAAGAGAAGAATACAATTTAAGAAAATGAAAATAAAGACACAGTGATCAACAGTGTTCTTTTCTTAAATCGCATTCGTCTATAAGTGTTGAAAAATATTGGAAGACTGACGTCAATCATTTTGTTTTTAATAATAATAATAATAATAATAATAATAATAATAATATGTATGTATGTATGTATGTATGTGTGTCTGTATTTGTGAATTTTTTTATACAGAATTTGTATTGAAATATGTTTAAATCATATTTTTTCCCTTTCAGTTATTTTCGGAAATGCATAATTAAACAAGATATTTTTATCAGCATATGCTAACGAACATTGTTTGCCTAATAAGGAATTGTCAAATATTGAGTTGTATCATGTGAGAAGATTAGATAAAAATGTTTCATTGTACGTCTTAGAATTATAGAAAAAAAAAATATTTTATCTAATTTCGGCAGAAATAGCTTAACCTATCCCGACATTTCCGCATCCTTCCCTCGATTCTATTAGGTTGGTGCAAAAATAATGACGTAATAATGTCGTTTTTTTACGTATTTTTAATGTCAAAAAACGACATTATTACGTCATTATTTTTGAAACAAAACCAAATAATCCAGAATTCACTTTTTTTTGTGTGTGTGCCTGAACTTTTTCCATAAATTAGAACTGGTAGTTTTTAATGAAAAATTTCAAAGTGTAAATTAACTACACTATTTACATTATTCATACTATTTCCCTCATCTTTGTTGCCATGTTTATCACAACGTTTCGGCCGATGTACGCTCCGGCCTTCTTCAGGTGGTTGGAATGTCGAACTGAACCCTTTATTTTGCACACTGGGGTAGACTGTTCTAGTTCCACGTGCCATGTTTAATGGATGTTAGTTATCCTTTCAATTTCCCTCTGAAAGTTTTCCACTGCCTTAGCCGGGTATTGAACTGACACTCTTTGGGTCCTGTCACTGGATCTAACTAACGCCTTTATCCACTGTGCCATGTGTCCTTGAGGAAGAAGGCCGGAGCGTACAACGCCCGAAACGTTTTAATAAATATGTCGACAAAGATGAGGACAATAGTCCGAATAATATAAATAATGTACATAATACCTCATCTCAGAAATATAGACAGATACGGAAAGGCCGAAACGTTGTAATAAATATGGCGACAAAGATGAGGACAATAGTCCGAATAATATAAATAGTGTACATAATACCTTATCTCAGAAATATAGACAGATACGGAAAGGCCGAAACGTTGTAATAAATATGACGACAAAGATGAGGACAATAGTCGGAATAATGTAAATAGTGTACATAATACCTCATCTGAGGAATATAGACAGATACTGTAAATTAAGTACATTACAATATTTTCGTAGTCTTTTCTTTCTGTACTCACATTTTGAACTCATTCCCCTTTTGTACCTCAATACTGTAGCTGAATTTACTCTACCTACATCTGCAGTTCCGAATCTATCCCAAATTTGTAGTCTTTCTAAACTTATCGCCATTTTTAGAACCGTTTGAAAACCGCCAATAATGTTAAGTCCTATTGCCAACGATATATTCCACAATTTATTTTCTTATTTTATTTCTAACCTTCGATTTTCTCTTGCAATTAGTTTGTGGTCAGTCCGAAGGACACAAACATCTCATAAATGTATGCAATCTTTCCTCAAAGAAAAGCTTTGATCTGCTAGACTGCACTGAATCTTCTTCTGGATACCCCTTTTTACACAATTTTTGAGGAACTCATTCTCTATATAATACATCTCTATTTTTGTATTAATTTTGTCAATCTCCATCCTACGTCTTTCATCTGATAACATATAGACGAGTATCCTCGTCACCTGGGGCGGCTAGCCAATACCTGTTTACAGACGTTTGCTCAGGCGCATTTGAGTTTATTCAACACCCACAGTGGTTTGTAATGTAACTATACTGAGCAGACCTTAATTACAGATTCTGAGAAAGAGCGTGATATCTAGCGTGATCTACAATTTAAACAAGCCCAACACACTCAAGGCCTCGGCCACTATAATATCTTGTGTCTTCATGCTAGCACAGCTATAGAAGAGTTGGGTCAACCGGTGGTACGCTGGGATCGACACCTCCAGTCCGATAACATCAGGAATGTTCTTTCTTGATAAATTGACCTTGGTCAGATTCGAACTCGGGGTCATGGTCAGAATGTGAACGTTCTAACCACTCGGCCATGTGCCCCTATATGTATTCTATTAATTTTCAAATCAGTAATTTTGTGACATAATCAAATTACGCGAGTTAAAATGCGGCGTTGTTTCGACGTGAGCCGAGTCAGTTAGGTCGCTACGTTACTCTCTATAGCTAATTTCAGGCAAATATCCACTGTCTCTTACCAAAAATTAAATAAACCCTATTTTCAGCATTAGAAAGTTCTTTGTAGCATTAAGTATCACAACGCATGTGTCTGTATTAGCTACTTTTATTGTCACTAGCAGTAAAATTTTGCGACATAATGTCAGTAATGGAGAGGGAGAATTGAGTGTTAGAGACTTAGGAATCGAACAATCTGTAGACCCACAGGTTATTCTCGAGGTGAAATATTTCACTGGTAGATTTTGCCTGGAGAAACACATTATTACCGGGAAATATTTCATTTTCGGTAGCTGTTGATTCGTCATTTCACGTGCAATTGAAAATACACCAACGCATCCTTCTTAGTTGTACTATTAGCTGCAGAACTTGTCATTTACTAACTCTAAAATATACATTTCAGAAATCTGACATTTTCCCAACTGTCTGTTCGGATATATTTTTAACTAGCAGTAGAGCCCGGCGTTGCCCGGGGATGTAACAGTAAGAGATAGATCAAGTATCGACCATCATAAAGACTGAAAAATAAAATTGACAAAGATTATTGTTTAAGGTTGACGGACATGCATGTCTTAATTAATTTTTTTTTTTTTTTTTTTCACGAATTGGTTAAACCCAAACTCAAACAAAAACATTGTTTTCAATCGTTATGAGTCTACCGATTGAATAGAATTTTATTATAAACAATTGTCTTGTAAATGTAATTTTTTAAAGCATTCTGAATGTAAAAGTAAAAAAAAAAGTGTGAAAGACAATAAGAAACCCTACCTGCAAAAAAAAGTGAAGTTTTGTTGAGATCGGTTGAATAATGTAGGAAATCCGATCCCATATATAAACGAACACACACACACACAAAAAAAAACAACAAAAAACAAACAAACAAACAACCTGGGTTTTATAATAAGTATAACAAGATATGAGTTGTCCCCCTTTCATTCTCGCGAAACCGAGGCCTCTTAATCGTGTTTTCAAATTGATTTCGTGAAAAAACAATTGTGTTTTTCCAATTTTGGGCGCTGTCAGAACCAAGGCAAGGTAATTTTACGTAGTCCTGGGAATTTCTATTGAAATCGGTTGAAAAGTGTAGGAAATCCGATCCAGTATATAAATGAACAGACACACACGCACACACACAACCTGGATTTTATAATAAGTATGATTTGGAGATCTTATTTTTCAACCTAATCCTTAATCTTAACATAGGCTCCACTATTTTATCCACATATTTTTATAATAGCTATTCCTTTTCATTTCAGGTAAAATTAGAGCAAGTTTATTTAAATCTCTATCTTTCTTCGTTATTTTTCTACCTGTTTTTACTCTTCGATATGATGATAAACTACATCCGGCAGCAAGACAAGGAAACTCCACCCAAATCAGCCCCACTTTGTCAAAACGGAATTAAGATAAATCCTCTACCGACAATATGCAGATTCACCTGTTCGGGTCCCATCTATGAGCAAAGAGAGAACGCACACACACACACAAAAATGAATGTATAAAAATATTTTTTCATTGTAAAGATACCAGCAATAAATTTTCGTCTATATATAAAAGTCCGCGACTTCCATTAACCTGTCAGTCACACCCTGTAAAATAGCCATACATTGATCGATTGAAACTAAATTTGGGGGTGAATTGCAAACAGGTAAGTGGTGTAAAATGTACAGTTGGTTTTAATAGGGTGGGTAGCTTAGTACCATGACTTTTCTTTAATTTTGGGGAAAAAATTAAAAAAATTATTATTTGTCGTACAAGATATTCCCGCTATTTTAAAAACAGTCTAATGATTAAAATAACAAATACTTATTTAATAAAAATTAAATATTGTTTTTTTATTGCAGACCTTTTCTTCCAGTTTTATATACAATAATCTATTTTCTAGGTGTTTCTGCGTTTGCGAGAACTAGAAAAAAAATCACAAGACCAAACGCTTTAAAAAGATTGTTTTACTCCAAAAAGAAATATTTACGCATGACCAGTTTTATTCTGCATACTCAAGAGTAAGAAATCCTAAAAATTTATTCATAGCTGTTAAAAAAGAAAAAGGAAAGAAATTTCTTTAAAAATATTGTTTACCATTAAGTCGTATAAAATTAAATTAAATTAAAAGAATTATTAAAAAGTAGAGTAGGATTTTTGTTAAAGTATATTTTAAAACAAATCAGCTTATTCAAATTTCGCCGATTAGTTTGCGAAATGGACCAAAATCTAGTATAAAAATTACCAACAAACCCTATTTATAGTAAAATTGCCAACAATACATTAATTAACATGCAAGAGCTCTTTCATGACAGTAATCCATGTAATATATACAAATTTTAAAGAAATCAAACTCTATTCCAAAATATAATTCACATATCACAGCCTCTAGTAATTATGTCCATACAAACATATATATGCACAAAAGCTGAGTATCATCTACCATGTATTCAACTGTGAAAGCAGAATAAAATATATCATATATTTGAATTCAAATCTCCCAAGAATATTACATTTCGGCATTAAATGACCCATAGCAAGTTTATATGGCATTAAACCTAATCAATTCTGTCTGTTTCAACATTGTCATGATCGAAATAATTTAATTCATTTTCTTTTACACGATTTATCCATTCAAAACGGGGTCTATCAGATCTTTCCGTTGCTCTAAGCAAGTTTTATACTATTACTACTGATACCTATTCCTATTTCGACATTCTTTCTTTTAAGTATTTTACCCAAAGCAAGGCATGCATGCCACTAGCACGCATGGGGTTATGGAGAGTGAAAGTAAAAGAAAAGATTGGGTTTAGTGGGATGGAGGAAAGCAAGAAAAAAGGACAGGGGTTAAGGAAACAGAAGATGGCGATTGACTCTGGATTAAAAAGTTTTGAAGATTGTAGTTATCAGGGAAGCAAATGAGAGGAAGGGAGTTCCAGTGTCAGGAATTCTGAGGAAAGAAACTGTTGCAGTAGAATGTGGCGGTTACATTTAACTATTTCACCTGTAAAAGGGTGGGACCTAGATCCTATTCTAGTAGCAACCTTACATTCGCATAGTTGAGGCAGCAAGGAAAAAGCTCCTCAGAGCAATAGATATGAAAATATTTGTAGAAAAGAGGGAGGGAAGCCAAATCACATCTGGGAGAAAGTGACAAGTCAAGACTAGTTATTAGGTTGGTGCAAAAATAATGTCGTTTTTTTCACATATATTACTATGTGAGAAAACGACATTATTTTTGCACCAAACTAATACATTGAAGATTTTTATTTGGATTTTGTCGAGACCATCGTGATGAACTGCAGGGGCACAAGACCAGATATTTTTTTTAAGCGTTTCACCCCAAGCAAGGCGGGAAGCCACTAGCACGCAAATGGGTCACAGAAAGTTGGAGCAAGAGCAAATAGGAATGATGGAGAAAAGGATGAAGAGAAGGATGGGGGATAAATCAAGGCATCTGGAGACGTCGATTGACATTACGTTTGAATAGTTGGAGATTATAGCTATCAGGGAAACAAGAAAAGGGGGAGGGAGTTCCACAGGCGAGAGGTGCGAGACATGAAGCTATTAGAGTAGAAGAGACGGCTATATTTAACAGTTTCGACAGTGAAAGGGTGAGAGCGAGATGCCAGCCTAATAGAACGCTTAAATTCATGGAGTTTGTGAACCAGCGAAATATGGCAACAGTATTCAATAAAAGAACGAATGGTAGATTTGTAGATATGAAAGATGCATTCTGATGAGATATAATTTCTGACACGGTGAACTAACTTTCCTGGCAGTACATGCAGCTATAGTGTCAATGTTGTTGTTCCACTTCTGGTAGGTTGAAAACGCGAAGCCAAGAAGACGCAGTAAGACGCTCTCACGGAGATGAGCATCAACCATGCTGATGGAGGCGCATGGATGTTTCTCTATTGTGGTTAAATGAGGGCAGTTTAGTTTTGGAAGCATTCAATTTTACAAGCTTTTTTTTTTTTTTGCCCTAATCGACCACTGGTAGTCCTTTTCGAGAGCAGCGGTCAGGTTAACTTTGTCAGCACTGCCGGGTTTATTATTGAGACAGGAGTAAATGGTAGTCTTATGGCGTTATTCTGGGCCACGGCCTGGTCTCCTCCACCTGATATGGCAATTTTGCGGATCAAATCCCGGTCTGCTCACTTTGGTCTGGATCGATTGTGGTATCAGAGAACAAACCGTCAGCCCACTCGTCGGTCGTTGATGCCGTTTGACACAACAGCTGCTCTTTAATGTGACCTCTTCAACTATGACCTCTCTTACCCACGGTGTGATTTTTCATCTTAAGAGGGTCAGGCCGAATTATCACTGGGGTATCTCCACCACGCTAAACCAAGGAGATGAACACGCGAACACTAAAATTGAAAAATAAAATGGACGACGCCCGAATAAGTCACGATATATTTATATAAAAAATATATTTACAGTTCTTTTCTGTTCTTTTTCTTCTTTTCACAAATCGTTCTAATATTTGACGACGGAACAAAAATTTCGGGTAAATTCTTTAAGGGTGGCCAGACTTGACACCTGGATTTATCTTCAAGTACTGTGGTTTGTACTTTCCAGAACGGCACAAGGTTTATCGTCGGAGTTTTTCTTCAGCAGATTATTATTATTATTATTATTATTATTATTATTATTATTATTATTATTATTATTAGGTTGGCAAAACAGCGTTATGTCAGATAATTCTTAACTCCCGGTCGCAACTTCAGACTGCAACCTCCACTCCGACTAACCCCAACTGCAACTGCTACTGCAACTGGCTCTAACTGCAGCTGACCCCAAATGCCTCCGACTAACATTGGCCCCCGTGGTCACTGGTGTGGTGCGGCCGAATAGGTGGGTTTTATGCAATTTTCCCAAAATTCAACCAGTCTCTTTCTTTCGTTTTCCTATTTCACAATTCCAATTTTGGAAGATCCCCTCCTCTTTCCGGAGGAGCCATTATATGATGTCAGCCTTCCTGACATCATCTTCTGCTTTTAATTTTTTTTTCTCAGGGAAATTTTGGCTGACATTCTCCCATTGACACCTTTCAGCAGACGACATTAACCTTTGGCCGCCGACCTTCCACCTGTGTTTAGCTGAATCGCATTGTGAAACTTTTTCAACAAAATTCATACATCTGTTCCCATATCCTGGGAAAATAAATCTCTTTCTGACAAAATAAAATCGTTTATTTTCACTCTTTTTGTCCGTACGCTATGTTAAATATTTTTAGTCTCGTCTGCATAGATGACTACTTGGGAACTGATGTCATTCATGAAGATCAGAAACAGTGTAGGACCCAGGATAGAGCCTTGGGGAAAACCCGCCTTGTATGAAAGGAACTGGAAGAGAGCCCTTTCAGAACGACCTTTATTTCGTGATTAGAGAGGAATGACTGGATTAAATCATGTAAACGCCCTGTATCACCGGAGCCGTGAAGCTTACGTAGAAGACCAACTCTTTAGTTATGATACTCGGTTTTTCTTTCTTCCCCTCTAGCCGTGCGGTGGCAGCATCTGTTAGGGTCCCAGTTATGGGAAAGTAGTGAATACCCCACAAAAAAAACAAACACTATAGTAAAAATCATATAAAATTACCATTAATGTTTATATACAAAATACCAACAATACATATCAATTTAAAATTACTTACAGCACATTTTATCTGAATCTGAAGTTGAATGCATACAATTCTGTTGAAAATATACTTAGTTGAAGCCACAAAGTTGCTTTCAAAATATTTAGATTTCGATGTTACATAACCCATAGTGATTGGTATGCCACGAAAAAATCAACCAACAATGTTTACAGCCTGTCTGAAGTTATTAATCAAATCAAATAAACCACAATAGCACAAAAAGGTATGAACCAAAATTTGTCAAGTTTAAACTCGTCTCTTTCCACCCTGAGTAAAATATCTAAGTAAATTTTCTACTATTTTTAATGATTAGTTTTTGTGATATTTAGAATTTCCGAAAATGGACTAACTGAAGTTAGTATGCAGATTAAACTAATATTCGCTTAAGTCCTCTGAAATCTACTTAAAACTATTTTTTTCTTTTTGTCCATAATGTATGTTGAAATATGGTTAAAGGGAACAAGCTAACAACTGTTGTGTTACGTTTTTATATCTGTCTGTGTAATAGTAGTTGTAGTACAGTTCTCCTGAATGGCAACCAGGTTTGCTAGACATAGCCACCCTATGTTCGCAAATTATACTTGTTTATCTAATTTTCATACGATACTACATGTAAAAACAGAAAATAAGTTAATGAGCGTGTGAATGTCAACAGTTAAGATATGAAAGGAGGTTTGAAGAGATTGTCGAACGATAAAGAAGGATTTTGAAAATATAAGAAGATTGATAAGTCGAAGCAAAAGAAAAGACTTTAAGAACTTGCTTCCCGGATATGACCGTAAACTTTTTTTTCTTTTTCTTTTTCTTTTTTTAAGGATTACGCCCGAGCAA
>OZ010605.1:66774447-66779447 GCA_963932145.1 Acanthosepion lycidas
CATGGTGAAGCAACATATTTAAATTTATCTGTATCTTTTAAGTAACTCAATTCATTCCCAGAAAATTCTTCATGGTGTCACTTATTTTTCTAATTTCGGCATTGCTCAGTGGCTTTTCCGGAAGAAATGATCGAAATAAAACTGGAATAGTTTTCCTATTATAGGATACAAACCTATTTTAATCGAATTCCCAACATGTAAGGCAATAAAGCCACTAAAACACAAGAAGTTATTGCGTGTCAGAAAATTAGAAAATAAAAACAATTTGAAGATGGAAAATAATGCAAGAGTAATCAGGAAAACAGTAAATAAAGACTGACATTTGATTTACATTTTTGATGATCCAACTTGTCTGGAAAGCAAGAAGCCGGAAGAAAGTTACCAATTGCAAGATGGAGGGGAGCGGTGTTCACAGCGTTGCAAAATGGGCTATTAATAAAATGATGATGAATCTCATCTATCTTTTTTAAAGGATATATTTGTAAGTCTATCTTTTTTTGATATATTTCTGATTCAGTTTTAATATTTAATGTTTATTAAGATCCTTAATAAATTTAAAATTCATTTCTCAGTCGTTCACTTTATTCCATAAACGAGATGACACTTTTCAACTCAGTCCACGCCTCGAATATTAGTGCCGCATATGATCTGGTGCTCCTGCTATATATTTAGAGATTCTCGATAAGATCCAAGAACGAATGAAAAATATTTTGCACCTAACCCGGTGTCTCGTTTGAAGTTACTTTTACAACATCGTAAAGTTACCCCCGGGTGCATTTTCTATAAATATTGTCATGGTAATTGTTCGTAGGAAGTCTTCACGATTGTAATTTGACTTTATGAAGGGCGAAACTAGACTGGCAACGAGCTTTCATCGATATACACTGTTATTATTTGAAGCAACCGCTTTAGTTTCCTTTCTTTCACCATATGGTCGGTTTTAGACCCACTGGGCCTAATCAATTTCTATTTTTTTCTCAGATTAGGTCATTTGCAGTGGTGTGCAATAATATGAATATATTTCCGGGGTGTATTATGAAATTTGTTTGGCCTTGAAAAATATTCCGTCATCCGTGATTGCGTCAGATTTTTATCACGCCCAGACACTATTGTCTCGACTGCTGATTAGTTGTCCTACTGACATTGTGCGCGATGGATATTACTCCAAGGAATTGTACGAAAATTTTAATGCTGCGAGAAGACACTGGTAAACCTTCCCAGTGAGCAAATCAATGTACTATACACTGGCCCGGAAACTCACCTGGATCGTGAATCTGTGGTCAATCTGTAAGTAACGATTTCGTCCAATGGACATACGAAGTACTAACATTTGCACTGGATCCTGTTTGATTGGAAAAGTACGAAAGCATATAAATAATAACGGATTTATTAGGTTGGGTTTCAATAACTTAATACAAGGATGTATATATCTATATCAATGTTCCAATTCCAATCGGGTTCCTTATATTCACTTAAGCGCAAATTCTCTAAGAAAAATTATGCATCTATCTCTTCCCCTCCAGCTATGGATTAATTAGTTAACTCTCGACATAAATCTTAGAGGTTGTTATACCGCAAACAGAAGCAACCAACCAACTAAATTTGACAAGGTGTTCGTTCTTAAAGTAACCGCTATCGGCATCCAAACCATTTTCCCAACGTGGCTTCAGCTATCCAATGCCATGGCGGTAAAAAATCGTGTGTCTTAGAGGCAAATATATCTGTGATTTCATGCCACAAGTGTACTTCATTTGCGAAGGGTTTCACACGAAGGTGGTTGTGTAGGGAATGGAAGATGTGGAGATCTGTTGACGCAATGGTTAGTTAGATGGGTGGATGGCACGATGTATCCCAACCTAGTCGCGGTGTGGTATCTTTGGCCACCCACACAACTCGATTCTTGGCATTGCCATGGAGGAACAATACGCCTATGTGTTTAAAAATATCTGGATCATTCTGCTTCAGTGCTTGTTGCACACGTACCAACTGCTGCCAGTATAGGTCCAGAGTGTTTTGGCCGGTTGGAAAAAAGTCATAGTGTACCACTTATCGACTAATCCCCTATATAGAGAGCATGACCTTGTGTGGATGTAGTAATGGTCTTTTGTGAAGCATAAACTCTTGTGATGACAGCCAATATCTGGCACGCTTGGGAGTGTCATGCAGGGCCAAACTTTTCCTCACTGGTGAACACTTGATCAAATATAGGTACGTTGCGGTGATGAGAAAGCAACGAGGAACAGGTTATCACTCGTTGTTGCTTGTTGGCCATCCGACAGTGTGCGAGGTACCCACTTGCTAAATTTGTACCTCATCACTATGCGGTTCAGGTGAAATGTGTTTCATTCGAAACCTGCAATAGGTTTAGTTTGTTGTCCTCCACTATGTCCGCGTTCAGGGCCTCATCATCCAGGACTTGTGGCCAGTTCATCATAAAGCAAGGTTCATCATAAAGGGAGACATCACCCGATGAATTACTGGAACCAATGCTGTGGCTTCACTGACAGCATTGTCCGCAAGGGTTTGACGTATTCAACCACTTATTGCTAATACGGACGAGTCCAACTTAAGTCATAAAATAAAAAAACTGCGAAGGAACTGCTTCGACACCGACACCGACTCCGCCATATCTCCTCGCTGCTACTGGACTTATGACTGATGTGTGTGCGCAACGCACTTGTATTGATCAAAGACAATTCCCTCACAACAACACCTACCGTTTTTTTGGTTATCAGTGATCACTTTTCTCAGGACGTAAAAAAATTAAAGGAATGTATATCGTTTATCATAATAGGTCTGGCCTTGGGCAAATAAGATCATTACAATGGGATATTTTTTTTCAAATATTCCCCACAGATATTTACACCAGTGCAAGATGTACACGCATACGATTTACGCCACCAGATTGCATTTGTTTAAATCATTGGAACTTTCCGTAATCGGCAGAACATTCAGAAAAAATAAAGTGTTAAAAATGATGTTCATTAATTTTACGTTAATTTTTCATTAATTTTACGTTAATTCTTCATTAATTTTACGTTAATTTTTCATTAATTTTACGTTAATTCTTCATTAATTTTACGTTAATTTTTCATTAATTTTACGTTAATTCTTCATTAATTTTACGTTAATTTTTCATTGATTTTTCGAAAAAACCCGCACATGTCTTCAAAAGTGTAATCTAAATGTTAGCAAAGTTAAATGGTTGAAAACTTTTTATATATAATATTTAAATAAATTTGAATTAAATTTTGTTTTCATGAGATTTAAAACACTTTCTGAACATAATTTTGAAAGACAAATTAACTTAAATCTGTTTTATGTTAAAGCATCATTCCTTTCGGAAACTCTATTACTGACTGTCTGAATGTATTATGCAAATCAGGTAAACATCAGTAACTCAAATTTGATTTGAAAATGAATAATTTAGAAACAAAAAGAAAGTTTGAGTTGCATTTTTAGATAATTTCTTTGAATGATATAAGTTTCAACCTCGCACTATCAAAATGATGTGTGTATTTATTCACAACAATGCTTCTTCTCGTGTATTGAGGGATATCCGTGAATTCATTAAGAGTGATAGGATTACAGGAGAGACGCTTGCCCTCATCAAGTCCTGATTTGAATCGGATCGCAAATCTCTGGTCAGTTGTAAAGATGGCATGATATGAAGGTGACAAACAGTATGACAGCAAAGCAGGCTTATGGGAAGCACTTAAAATTCGGAAAATGAACCTGCTTTGTAACAGAAATCAATGGATACTAGATTGCGGGTATTTATTAAGGACCACAAGATTAAGAAGAGTGATCATATATGTTTGTTACTTGATCTGTTATCATCATGATTTGCCTTTGCAAAAAGAAGATCAAAAAGGAGTATGTACACGTTACTTGCAGGCAATTTGTAAATGAGTCCAATGAGTGACAAGCATACACAGTTGGAAATAGTTGGTCGGCGTGAAAGTCTCTTTCGGGCCTGCGCAGTGGAGTTTTTAGGTGAAGTGCCGGGTGCGCTGACATGTACCCACCTTTTACACCAGGGATTCGATCTGCCATGGCCTAGCAAACTGGGATGGTAACAGTGAAGTCCCCTGGTCTTAGGTTTTACAGTGTATCGTTCTCTTAGCAAATGGCTAGAAAAATATCATTGCAGGGTCCAAGACTCCCACAATAATTGTGCTAGATGGCCGTTGAGCAACAAGCTTACCCGCCCTTTGAAAGGTCTTGTTTCTAATCCTCTAGGGTGAGTAGCAACCCTCCTCACAGACAAAATCTCTGGGGGTACTTTTTTAGTCGTCGTTAATCCGACTATTAATTAGGTAGTACTATTACATCTAACGCTACTGTTACATTTTAACAGTGGCGTTAGAAAAGTAATATGACCTATTATAGGCATTGATCAATTGCAGATGGATATATTAACTTAGTATTGAAGTAAAAACGGATTTTCTGGATTTGCATAATAACTTCAGACTGCAGATTTTTTATAATAAATCTAATAAATTTAATAAAATTGAAACTACCTAAAAATTTAACACGAGATTTGTTTTGACATCTACATTAATTGTTTAAGATTTGACCAAAATTGCTCAAAGCTAATTCGAATTATGGAGATTTATGTGATTTGCATAATAATTCCAATCGGACTTAGTTAAATAAAGTTTGACTTACATTTTTTTTATATCATTTCAGGTAAAATGCAATTAATTTCCGAGTAACTTAATATTTTAAAAAAATTAACTTAATCTTTTTTTTTCAGTCTTTTCTTCCAAAATGTAAATATTGTGCAAACTGCCTCAAACTGAAATACATTTAACATGCATTTGTTTTCATAGCCTTTCAGCTACATAATAATCACTTTCTTAACACCCTAATATTTAAATGAATTTCTCTTGCACTTTGTTTCATTTCCCTTCTGCAAAACAAAATAACACATTTCCGAAAACCCACGTATTTAAACACATTTGAGACGTCGTGTCATAGTTAGCACTCTCTAAATA
>OZ010605.1:66784447-66794447 GCA_963932145.1 Acanthosepion lycidas
CATTATTCAGTCTATTGTCCTCATCTTTGTTGCCATATTTATTACAAAGTTTCGGCTCTTCAGTATATGCCTATATTTCTGAGATGAGGTATTATGTACACTATTTACATTATTCGGACTATTGTCCTTATCTTTGTCGCCATATTTATCACAACTTTTCGTCCTTTCAGTATCTTTCTATATTTCTGAGATGATGTATTATGTACATTATTTACATTATTCGGACTATTGTCCACATCTTTGTGGTCATATTTATTACAACTTTTCTGCCCTTCAGTATCTGTCTATATTTTGGAGATGAGGTACTATGTACACTATTTACATTATTCCGACTATTCTCCTCATCTTTGTTGCCATATCTATCACAGCGTTTTGGCCCTTTAGTATCTCTCTATAATTCTGAGATGAGGTATTATGTACACTATTTATATTATTTGGACTATTGTCTTAATCTTTGTAGCCATATTTATTACAACGTTTCGGCTCTTCAGTATCTGTCTATATTTCTGAGATGAGGTATTATGTACATTATTTACATTATTCGGACTATTGTTCTCATCTTTGAAGCCATATTTATTAAAACGTTTCGGCCGTGGTTGGAATGTCGAACTGAACTCTTCATTTTACTCACTTGGCTGGACTGTTCCACGTGCCATGTTTAATGGATGTCAGTTATCAGTTATCTCCTGTCAATTTCCCTCTGAATGTTCTCCACTGACTTAACTCTTTGGGTTCTTAAATACACATGGCACAGTGGAATAAAGACGTTAGTTTGATCCAGTGACGGACCCAAGGAGTGTGAGTTCAATACCTGGTTAAAGCAGTGGAGAACTTTCAGAGGGAAATTAACAGGAGATAACTGATAACTAATACCCATTAAACAAGGCACGTAGAACTAGAACAGTCTGCCCCTAGTGAGCGAAAAGAAGTGTTCAGTTCGACATTCCAACAAGACAAGTGTTAACAATAATTACAAAAAGGGCAAATCTGCCATATCAGTAAGGAGGAACATTTTTTTGTTTGTGGTCTCTAATAACAATTATTATTATTATTATTATTATTATTATACATCCCGTGTCCCTTAAAGACATAGGTGATGATGGCTCTCCATACTTTCTGATCCTTTAAACACCTAGCAATGTCCGTCATTTTACTATACTTTCCACCCCTTACACCGCTTGTTTCCCTCTTCCAATTTTGCCTTTAATATGACGAGAATGTCTCAAAAAACGACATTATTACTTCATTATTTTTGCACCAACCTAATAGAAATTTCACGAATTTTTCTCATTCTACGTAAAAAATGGCCGTTAGTTTCCTATTTTCTTTAAATCATTTTCTTTGTTCACATTGTTCTCCTGTCAGAAATCTTCTTTCCAACAACAGCGCTCTTTCCTTTGTAACTAACGTCATTCATCTGTTACTGTTGTTTCGATTTGGGGTTACATTTTTTTCCCTTTTCCAATGTGCCTTCAGTTTTCAGCGTTGCATTTGTTTTGTCTCTTAACCTACTTTCCAGACATTTAAATCTTCTTACTTCTATTTGTTGGCATCCAGGAAATGGTACCATTAATCTTCAGCAGTTGCTGACAACAATAAGTTGTCTTCTTACGATTGATAATTAGTCTTTTTTCTCGCTATTCTTACTACCATTTGCCTTATTTCTTGCCATTTACATTCAGTGTCGGCAAATAAAACAGTGTCACCTGCGTACATTCTGGTATTCTATTATACACACAAGAGGCAATGATAGCGTAATGGATAGCGATTCGGATTGAGGAATCGGATAGTCAAGTTCGAATTCCAGTCGAAACCTTTACATGCACTTACGTATGGGAAAGGTATGAATCCTCTTCTTCCCCACCCCAAATTATGGGTAAATAGTAGGATAGACCGTGTTCTATAGCGTTGGATGGCAACTGGCCTAGTGCAAAAAGAAATGACATCATACTACGGAAAAAATCTGTATCGTCAGTCATGTATCGAAAGGTATGAATCCTCTTCTTCTCCCCCTTTCAGCTATGGGTGAATAGCACGACAGACCGGTTTCTATAGCCTTGGATTCAACTGGTCTAATGCAGAAAGAAATGGCAACATATTGCGGGGGAAAAATCTGCCTCATCAGTCATGTATCGAAAGATACAAGATCCCCTAAGCGTGTATTACGCATGGCACATAACTGACTGTGTTGCAGTTTTTGGGTCTAACTTTACTAGTGAGCCAGTCAAAATGAGCAGACTCATTTTATAGCTCACCAATAGAAGGGTTAACCAATCAGAAAGCTCAAAATGTTCAATGCGACGTGTATAAAAGCGGCCATTTTGTTTTTTCTCCCAAAATATCTCCATTGCCAACCTGATATCGAAGACTTAAAGAATTACTTAATAGCCGTTACTTTCTCTGAATCTTTACTGCCAAACTCTGATATTGAACACATTACGGACTTCACTGGATTCCATATTCAGAGACTACGGCAAACATGGTCAACAGACTGATTATAAACACAAAATATCTTTGGAATCTTTATTAAACATACTTAAATAATAAAAATGCTACCTTATATACGAGGTATTATCAAAAAAATAATACACATACATTTATTGCTTGATATATATTATTATGCAAATCCAAAAATGTGCAAATACTAAATTTAACATGTCTATTAATTTGAATTGCACAATCTTGTAGCTGGGTCATTGCATCTTCGATTGTTACTTCAGAACGTTTACGAACATGACCCTTTTAAACTCTTAATAAATATTGTTATTCCTTCTAAGCATCCTTCTGTAGAATCACATTTCTTTTGCTTTAGGTCTCTTCATCTGTGATTGTCCGGCATTCACTACCATATTTGAAGACTGATATTCTGTAACATTCCGACACATTTTCTTTCTTACGAAATGTTCATAGCTTTCGGAAAGCATATTTCTCAATGCGTACTAGATTGCACGTTAAGATCTTCCTCAACGATGCATTATGTCTTCTTGCAATTTATGTTTAGTCTTTCTCAATTTCCTTAACTACCGATTTAAGAGTTATTGTGGCTTCCTTTCTCCGTGTGCTATCAACACTATCATCTTCATATGTTGTTAATATTGTGGCAACAATAATGAATACTGTTTGGGCTTGTAATTTTCTCTAAGTTGCCTCACAGTGGAGGATGAATAGGATGGTAACATAAGATTAATTTCATTGGGTTTTAATGAAATATCTGTTTAAGCTTGTAGTAGAACGTCAAATTGTAGAATATAGTTTTCTGCTTTATCGGTTGAGTAGTGATAGATGCTAGCAAGTCGTAGAATTAAATAACTTTCTGATTATCAGTCGTCACTGACCGGAAAAGCGTTTTCATACAGATGACGCCATTTCTGCAGAGGTTTTTGACAACCTTATTCAGTACCCATCTATCTTGACTGGCTCTTGCGTATTGTAGGTAATATAAACAAGGGTGGATACAGTGGATAATTTTTTTTGATAAGTAATGATAAATGGACATTGGAATAGTTTTAGAAAGACAGGTCCACATACGTTTATACCTAGAACACACACACACACACGCATATATATATATATATATATATATATATATATATATATATATATATATATATATATATATATATATATATATATATATGTCTGTATATATATGGATAGCGGATGTCTATCCAAACTGATCAATGAAACTGTCTGTCTGTGGATGCCAATATATACGCCACCGAAAAAATAAGATTCAGTCGAGCACTTTAGAGGGAAAGCGCGAATTTTAAAGTCAATGCTACTGCTGATGCAAAGCTCTTCTATGTTAATTGCCCTCTACAAGTTCTCCACCGCCTTAACCATGTATTGAACTCACACTTTGTCACTGGATCTAACTAACGCTTTTATGCACTCTACCGCAGTGCCCTGTGTCCTCAAGGTGGTGGAGAACTTTAGGAGGGGATTTAACAGAAGATATCTGACATCTATTGGACATGGCACATGGAACTAGATCAGTCTACCCCAGTGAGCGAAATAAAGGGTTCAGTTTGATATTCCAACCACCTGAAGATGGCCGGAGCGTACAACACCCTAAATGGTGCAATAAGTATGACGACAAAGATGAGGACAATAGTCCGAATAATGTAAATAATGTATATATATATTAATATATTATAATCCATAATATAGGTTTTACTTAATTAGCAATTATGTTTCTCTAACTCTTCAGATGTTGAATGTATAACTAATTTTAATTCCTGTTTTCCCATCTTTACACTATATTAATTTTATCTTATAATCTTTGATCTTTGAGAGGGGAATTAGCAGGAGATATTGGACATCCATTAGACATGGCACGTGGAACTAGATCAGTCTACCTCAGTGAGCTAAATAAAGTGTTCGACATTCCGACCACCTGAAGAAGGCCGTAGCGTACAGCGGCCGAAACTTTGTGATAAACACGGCGACAAAGATGAGGATAATCGTCAGAATAATGTAAAGAGAGTGCTTTTCTCTTCTCTTTAAAATATACACATTTCTCTTGTTGGAACAAATATAAGCTCTCCCTTATATATATATATATATATATATATATATATATATATATATATATATATATATATGAGTGTCTGTGTCTCTGTGTTTGTGTGTGTGTGAACTTGTCTGAACATTTATCTAATAGATGATTTAATTTTCTATTCCAATCTAATTTTTTTCCGCGGTCTGTTTTGATGTTAAATATTCGAACCGATTCAGTTTCTATCAGTTCAGTTCAATATGATTGCAAACTGATTGTGATGAATGTATGCTTTTATTTTTTGTGTTTTTCTTGCCTTACATTCAATATTGATCTTTCGCTTTTTTTTTTAATTATTTCACAATGTTCTCTGTGTGTGCGTGACGGGGGGAGGGGGGGCGGGAATCTATTAAGTTGGTGCAAAAATAATGACGTAATAATGTCGTTTTTTGACGTTAAAAATACGTCAAAAAACGACATTATTACGTCATTATTTTTGCACCAACCTAATAATTGTTTCCCCACCCTCTTTTTTTCCTTTTTTTTGGGTGGGAGGTTCTTCATGAACTCTACATCGGGTGAATTTTCTCCCGTACCAAATTGATTCTCTTTACGGCTGAAGGTTTGTAGAGACTCCCTTGAAAGACGGACGCGAATTCAACCCAAACTGAAAACACATTCAAACTTTCACGAGTTAAATAACGTAGAGCCTGATCACTACCTAGATGGATGACCGCTTGTGAATACCAGTGCTGCAAGCTTGGATGTGGCGGTTGTGTCATGGATAACCGCTCGGAATTGTAAATCTGAGATCGGCGTTCCAATTCCAGTCAGATTTTTAATATTCACTTCCGCTAAAAGGAAAGGCATTAATACAGCTCTTCTCCCCCAGCTGTGGGTTAATTAGCAAGACATTCAGTAAAGAAGCACATTCAGTAAATCATTATAAACTCTCAAAACTTCTTCCGATCTAAAAATGTCTTCTGGTTTTATATAACATCCAGAAGATTGATAAGCCGTAAAAAATCAATATTCGAGATATCATACGTCATTATTTTAATTATTAACATTCCTAATAATTAATTCCTGTTATTTTTTAACGATTCCTCTAACATTAAAAGTCCTGATATTATATGTTCATGCAACTGGAGGCATTTACAAAGTTTTAAATTAGAAGTTAACTAATTTGAAAGGTTCCTGAGATCGAAGAAGCCATTACCTACTTCGCCATAAAGACAAACAAGGAAAGAATATTTTTGTCACCCAATATTATGCGTTGATTTGTGCGTGCTTTTCTGCACGCATGCGCACGAGGCAGATAATGCAGTTATAATGGAATAGTCAGACATATTTAAGATTGAATTATTTACAACTATTATGTAATTTTCAGACATCCCATTGGAATTTCCTGCATTCATTTTGTTAAAACCATTTTGCAACGACAGACATTGGTTCATTAATGTATCCATGACGTCATTATTTTTTTTTTTGTGTTATGACTGAATTTTCATGTTTCATTTTTTGTTGTTGTTTAGAATTAAATTCTGTCGCAGTCTTTCATATTTTATATGACAGTCTCTTTCACCATCTCGATATTCTACATATATAAACTATTATTCCCGATAGAAAAACACCGATGAAAATACCGCCTATCACACAGTCATTTTTTATTCATCTTTTTCTTGTTCGCACAAGGTCGAAATAATAAAGCGTTCACTAAGTCACATAGTCATTAGTTATGTACTAAAATGCAACCTTGTAAACCCTCAAATAGCATCGTTATAATAAGAACTCCAAACTCCAGTATGTCGCAATAAGGATTAATTTTTGTCATTCTCACCCGCACACACAAGCACACATATAGTCGTTCCATTTGGTAGCATTACTTCTGATATAATGGAATATTCATACACCCGTGTTCCCTCTCAATGGAATATGATTGGCTGGTGTCAGTCATAAATACCGACGGACGTGTAGGAGAGTCAAGAGTCTTAGTCTGAGAGCTAAGTCTATAACGACGCCCATTGGACTACGCCATTGATCTATACTTCTTACCTGCGGCTACGACGCGTATCAGTCGATTACTGCTACCGTATTCTACTTGGTTATAGTAGCCAAAACCACTTAGCTACTTTGATTAAATATATGCCTTTGTGGGACATATCAACTTCTCTAGCACAAACATCATTAAGAATGGCTACGACGAAACCGCTATTAATTGGTTTGTATTCTCCTCGTATGCGAACTAGAGCTTTCTCTTTTGGAGTCAGTCTATGTAAAAATTCTTCAAATGATTGCCCGTTCAGGAGTGTGTTCGGCTAAGCACTTCGCTTTTACAAGGATTTGGGTTAGCTTTGTGTGCAAGTTGCTCAGAAACAGAGAAATATTTAAATGCCGAATACGGCGATTGCATTATGGCTCTGTTTATTATTGTCGTACTTAAGAATAGACGTTATTTCATAGTTCTGTCAGGTAAAATACGAATAGTCATACATAAAAAAACTAACAAAAGTACCATGTGAGTTATTTTTAAACAATATATATATATATAAATATATATATATATATATATTTACATTAATTTATGTGTTAATACCCTGGGGAAAGGTACGAATCCTCTAGTTCTCCACCCAGCTATGGGCAAATAACAGGACAGACTGGGTTCTATAGCCTTGGAAGGCAACTGGCCTAGGAAAATGACAACTCTGAATTCAGAACATGCGGAGGGTCGTATATATATATATATATATACAGTAATAAAATCAACAAACATTAGGACAATAGAACGAATATAAATAATGATAGCTCCTCATTTCAGTAATTCAAAAAGGAAATACCAAGTTTATTTTATGGCATTTTTATTAAAACATTGTTATTAAGGCCCGATATCATTTCTTGGTTGCAATGTATGAGATACTGACCAGGCTCGACATCGCTTAACTTCGGTGATTTAAGAGAACAGATTGTTCAGTGTGATGTGATGGTAAGCCTGTAGTGTTCTGGGAGTCATCCATGCAAGTGTATGTTTCATAAATAACTGTTCTTGAGAAGACATATTTGGAGTAGAACGCCTGTCTGATTAAACAAATAAATATGGAATGCGAGTGCTTCAACGCTGTAGATATTGCAAGGTGCGTTTTGATTGCATAGAACCGAGATGATGGCACTAAAGGGTTGGAGCTTGTCAGAACATTTGCCATGAAATTAGCGACAGAATACCAATAGTCTTGTGACATTGAAACGGTAACCGTATTTACGGTGGAAACTATTTATCCTCCACGTGGCGCATGAAAGTTTTTGAGCTCTGTTAATGCCGGAGTATTGAGTAGTTACATTCCCGATACAGCAGCAATGCTCAGGTTTTGGTTTGATCTGATGTATAAAGCTTGGTAGTTTTCGTAAAATTACAACCTGTCGTCCTCTGTTTTTTCCCGCGTCTTTAGAGATGGATCGTATATATAATACACCCTCCAGGGTGGTGGGGGTCAACCCCTGCATCTAGAGGGGCAATTTTTTAACTATTCTTTTTTGATACTTCATGTATTTATGCATGTTCTGGTATAGTTAAAAAATGTTGAATCTCTCAGAATTAGGAGTGAGTATTTTGCAGACCAGAAAACACATACCCCAAAATCCTCTAAAATGGGCTTAAAACCTCCATTATATTAACCGAACTGAATTCAGCATATATTGTTCTGGAATGTGTTCATTGTATGATAAGATATATTAAAGATAGAATAATGTACATTTTTTTTTTGTATATTGGAGGGTACTTTACTGACCAGATTTAAGCAAAATTTTTATTTCTGCTGTCTTCTTTGATTTTATACACATCTGATTTTATGATTTTTTTGTCACAATGTATCAAATTTGACTTTAATTTTAATATTTGAACAAAGATTCAAGAAAACAACGATGTATATACCCGTAGCAAACACTTGTTAGGCATTATTTTACTGAACAAAATATGCAGACTCGAATGTATGAGATTATATAGCAGAAGTACGCATAGGGGAAATGATTTTCATGAACTCATTATTACAATCCTAAATCTCTGTATCATCGCCATAAGTATCATTTAATTTGGCGTCTGAGTCACTGTTATACGGGCCAATATCTTTAACATCCTCATTGAGAACATTTTCACAGTTTTCACATTCACAAAGATTGCTGCAAGGAAGACTAAGTTAGACAGCCTTTTCAAATATGAAGAAAAGACTCGGGGTAACGGAGGTTTGGTTCTACAAAAGGATGCTAAGAATATCATAGACCGAGCGTTTGAGCAACGATGAGGTTTTAGAGAGGATTCAAACAAGGAGAAAACTTATACTTAATGTCAGGAAGAGGCAGCTGAAATTTATGGGACACTAAACGAGAACGGATGACGTGGAGAATCTAATACTTACAGGTCGAATAGAGGGAAAGAGAGGCAAGGGAAAACAACGCATGACATACTAGGCGGGCTTAAGCAATGGTAGACAGAACTGTGGGAGGTAGCAGAGGGACGAAATTTATTGAGATCTACAAGGGATTACGGGGTAGTGGTGTGCCATGATCGCCTACGTCCTGAAGGGACACGGCACATAAAAAGAAAAAGATCTGATTGGCTGCAAGGTCTTATAATTTTACAGTTGAAATGGCTAGATGCAACCGTAAGTTCTATGATTAGAGTTTTCTCGATCACATTTATCTTTTGCGGAAATCAGTGTCGGTTTCTTGCTTTCCAGTCAACTTTGATATATATATATATATATATATATATATATATATATATATATATATATATATATATATATTCAAAAATTTAAATGCCATGTCAATCTTTCTCTCGTCTTAATTCCTGTTCTTTTATTGTTCACTCTCATTAATAGTATTTTTTGTTTTGTTTTGTTTTGTTTTGTTTTGTTTTGATTTTTTTTTTGTTTTTTTTTTTTGTTTTTTTTTTCTTTCTCAGATATAGCACAGTCTAGTAACCTCTTGCATCGTAATGGCTTTATTGTATTACTTAGGGCTGAAATTATATTAAAAAAAAATTTTTTTAGTAGATCTGAATCTTGTTGATATAAATCGACATTGTTTCTGAGGAGATGATTTACCAACAGAAAATACTGTTAGGGACAGTGTTTTATTTATTTATTTTATTTTTTTAAATGGATTTCCATATTATTTAATTAGAAATATTTAAGAAATACCTTTTACTTCTTGATATCTATATATGTTCTATATATCCAACTGCTTTCGGCTATTCTGTTAGCCAGAATCAAGGATTTTTTTTAACTGAATATGCATATTTTTATATGTGTATATATATTCAGATGGGAATTTATTTTAATTAAAAAAAAATAGTTTATTTAGCGAATATTTAATTAAAACATTTGTCTCTCTCTCTCTCTGTCTCTCTCTCTCTCTCTCTCTCTATATATATATATATATATATATATATAGAGAGAGAGAGAGAGAGAGATAGAGAGAGATAGAGAGAGAGTGAGAGAGAGAGACAGA
>OZ010605.1:66801947-66819447 GCA_963932145.1 Acanthosepion lycidas
TGTCCATAGACACGTAAACCAGACTAAGCGAAAACATCTTCCATTTTAAATTTAGACACCCCTACCTTACCCTGACTTGACATCTATGAAAGTAACTCTATACTGATACAAATTAGTAACACACAACACACCTAACTATTTTAAACAATTCGCTATGGCTGTTACCATGGAAATTTTGATTTCAATTGTGAATACACTATTAAAACATGTAAATTTCAGAAATAAGTTATTCCGAAAAAAATTTCGCTTGAAGATGGAACAGAGCTTAATTTAACTCAATTTAATTCAAATAATTATATTGAAGTTTTCGGCTCTTGTTTTGAAACATGAGACCTCTTATGTAGCCTGTTGGAATCATATTTTTAAATAAATAACTATATTTATGCTCTACTTTTGTATCGAGCTCTATTTTTTAAAAATAATAAGAAAAATACTACAGAACTTTGGATTATTTACCTTACCAGTTCTTTCCTATTTTCTATATATTTACACACACACACACACACACACACACACACATATATATATATATATATATATATATATATATATATATACTTTGATATTTTGTGTAAGTTTGTATGTGTTTTTGTGTGTGATATCAAATAAAAAGTAAAAGACCTATGTTTCGGAACTGAAAAATGTTCCTCACCTGCCGAGTTTAGATAACTTACGAATAAAATGATTTACTCGGAAAATCAGATAACAATTCGGTAGCTCATTCCGGACTTAAAATGGACTGGGGAACACCATGATTTTTAGATTATGTAAAAAATTATAATAAAATTATATACAAATATATGTGATTGTGCGGAAATAGATTGGTTATATATATATATATATATATATATTTCGTTGTATCACAGCTTTGCAGTGTCGCTAGTTACACGATTGCTTCGAGCAGGGATCGAAAGAGCGGGAAAAAGGTAGGAACTCACTGAGATAGATAGATAGATAGATAGATCTAAATAAACCGATTAAGCAAGACAAGCTTTTTAATCAATATACCTTGCCGAAATACAAAAGTATCGATATATTTAGACTGAGCGATAGGAATAGATAGATAGATAAATAGATAGATAGATATCCACTGCAATATATATATATATATATATATATATATATATATAGAGAGAGAGAGAGAGAGAGAGAGAGAGAGAGATTTATTTTAATTTAGGTTGTATAACAGTATTTATTATTTATTTCATTTGAATCTCTGTAGTTGATTGAAAGGTAGTCTCATTACTTCAATCACGTCGCTCTCTAGACGTGTATGTTCGCATGTGTGCAAGTATCTGGGTTTTGTGTGTGTCTGTGTGCTGTATCTTCACTGTGTTCGCGCGCATTTCTCTGCGTATGATGGTGTGTGTACATTGATGCTATTTCTATTACATCCCCCATTTCAAGAATGTCACCAATATAATAGACTTGAAACCTTTCAAGAACGGCTCCAAGGTAAATTGAACCGATGGTATGGCTTTACGAAGAAACATTATGCGCCAAAACGTCTGGTGACGGTTTTCGTATCATATGGAATCAAGAACTGTGGAAAATATAATTCTAGACGTTTAGATATCCCCTAGTAACGATCAACGCAATCCCTTCTGAATGGGTTAAGGTCTCTTATTACAGAGGGCATCGCGATAATCTACATCCTGCAGTAAGGCCTTTAGTCGGGAGCTTAAAATTTTGCGGACCTTGGAACCACCTCAGAATGACTACTTTTCCCAAGCGCGCTCTGACACGGGGTGGCATTTCCTGTAAGGGTTCAAGCTACAGGCAAATAAGGAACTCTAAACAAATATCAGCAGTACATTTTTATAGTCTCAAAATATATACACCATGGTGCAAATTAATTGAAACAACCGCTTTAGTTTCCTTTCTTTCACCTTATGGTCAGTTTTACACCCACTTGAATGACTGGGTGTACTTGATTTCTATTTTATCCTCAGATTAAATCATTTACTGTGGTATGCAGTAATATGAATCTAATTTCGGGGTGTATGATTAAATTTTTTTAGCCTTCACACACACACACACACACACACATATATATATATATATATATATATATATATATATATATATATATATATATATATATATAGGTAAGTGAAAAATAGGTTAAATGCAGAAAATTTTCTAAAGAGTCGATTATTTTAATCATTTGCTCCCAAGCAAGGCAATAAAGCCCCCAAAACGCACACGGTTACTGAGTGTTAGAGAATATATAAAAAGAACACTATTAAGAAGAGAGAGTAATAAAATAACTGGAATTAAGGAGATAATGATTGACATCGCATTGAAATTTTTCAAGAACTTGCCTGGGAAGCAAGAAGCCGGAAGAGATTTCAACAAGCGACAAGTGCGATGGAATAGCATAGAATTTACCGCTCCATGGAGCCATTTCAACTGTATAAAATTGGGACCTAGCGGCCAGTCTAGTTCTGAGATTAAATTCATAAAGTGTAGGTACAATAGAGGAAATTTCATCAGAACAATTATCATGAAAATATTTATAAAAAAAAATGAAATGACCGAAGCCGAAATGCTAGATCAGGACCAATAACATTGAAGATTATTCTTCGTATTTTATCAAGAATCTCTAAATATATAAAAAAAGCACCAGATCATATATGACGGTAATATTAAAAGCAAGGAGGAATAGTAGACTTATAAATATGTAATTCTCGCGAGAATTATCGTCTAGCACGACACAATGAACAGATCTAGCAATTGATTCAATATTAACTTTCCAATTTATATCAGCGGCAAACGCTATTCCGAGACCATGCAATGAATCACTGTCCATCAGCCATGAAACCAGGCAAAAAGTTCTCTGAGAAGATTAAACGTCACCTGTTTTGTTTTGGAGTCGTTTAAATAAACAAGCCATTCCTTGCCCGACTTAACAACAGATTATAGGTTATTATTTTTAAATCAGCTACCATTTTCCTCCCATCGTAACAATCAGACTTATTATTAAGGCAGCTGTAAAAGTTATGTTATCAACATTGATACCGAGTTGAAAACTGGGGACATCAAGAAAGGTGTTGTTGAATATTAGGGACAACGTAGAATCAGTGACAGAGCCCTTGAGAACACCTGTTATTATGAAAAAGTAACTCGAAGTGTAGTCATTCAAGGCAATTTTAACTTCGATTTGATAAGATCGATTGGATCATTTCATTATTTGGTCCTAAAATATCACAAACTTTCAATTTGTGAAGATGATCAATATATCAAACCTTGCCAAATGCCTTCGATATAAACCGAAGCAACAACCCAAATCTATCAAAATCTAGTTGAAAATAGTGTCATTATGTAAAATTTGATAGACCACTTCAGAAATGACTGGTAATATATCAGTTGATTTATAGAATCGAAAGCCATATTGCATATCTAAAAAAAAGACCCTGTTAGTTTAGATGCTTAACTGATTTAGATAAAACAATTTCAACGGTAAAATGAAAAGTCCTGGTAACCAATCTAGTCGTACATCTTGTCGAGGCACCAAACCTCAAAAGAACAACGGCCACAAAAGTATTTATAGAAAAGAGAGAACAAAATAAACGTCAAGGAGGCGGAAAAGTGACTGAAGTCGGGATGTCAGAACAGAAGCAAGAATATTAAAGACATTTTATTTGGATTTTGTTGAGAATCTCGATAACATAACCGTTGCTCTAAAGACTAGATATGGCTGCAATAATCAGCACATGGACGAATATTGCTTACCTATATATGCAAGATGAATTCTGAAGAGAAATACAGTATACCAACCTTCTTATCAGCAAGCCTAATAATGGATTCAATGCAATCGCTCCACTTCACGTGAGACTAATATAAAATATACTTGAAGAAGGCTGAAGAGTATATCGGGCCGACGACGAATTTCAAATAAAAAGACAATAAAGGTTTTGTGCAAATAAGGACACAAGTATTCCTTCTGAAAATTGCAGAAGAAGTTACTGGAAAAGTTTCTCCAATTTTTTTTTTTTTTAATTTAATCTTTACATTACTTTTGATATTATCGGTCGACCCTTTCTACGCCCTTCTCCACGAATTAAAAAAGTGGGATTGCTTTTTCCCATAGGGTCTTATTGATACTTTTGATAAAATCCAAAAAAGAATCTGCAATATTATTACTCCTGATATGGCATCTCGGCTTCACTCACTATCCGACCGCCGTAGTGTTGCTTCCGTGTCCCTTATCTATAAATGCTTTCATGGTATTGTTCGGATCAGTTCTTGACTTTGGTAACTGGAATTTATAAATTTAAGAACTGTACTAGATTAGCGGCAAGATCTCATCAGTTGAATTGCCTATATGTAGCTGTAGGTTCTATGCTAACAGTTTATTTTCTCGTACTTCTTGCTTGTGGAACTCTCCTGGCTTCTTCGAATTACACTTTTAATCTGCATAATAGCCTTTTAAATAATGAAAATAGGTATATGAAAGTTACTCTAAAGATTAAACTAATAAGAGTTGACAGGCAGTTAATTTCGGCCGACTATGGCGGATTTTAAACCTACACATATGGTATATAAGACGCAGTGGAATTTTAAAAGATGTTTTTAGTAAAATAAACAAAAAAACGGGCGCCTTATATGCCGTCATATACGGTAATTTACTCATAGTCTACTAAAAATAGAAGAGTAAAAATTAAAAAAAAAAAAACTGCTATGCGATTGATTTTAAATTTTCGTGAAAATTTGGTGGTTCTTTTTTGGAAAAATATTCTAACGAAGATATGTCCAAATCCTGAATCTCTTTTCCCTTAAAATTGAAACTAAAAAACAAAATAATTCATAATTGCAGTATGTCGCTCACTGAAAAACAATAAATCAATCATATTTCAAAAAAAAAAAATATATATATATATTTAGTGAACGTAAATAAAACTTTAAAATTTTGAAAATGCGACGACGATGATCAAACAGGGTCAGTCAAGTCAGAGAATTCAACAGGTGCTCGCAGAACGAAAACGCAAAATTTTCTGATGTCAGTTTCTCGTCGCCAGGAGAAACAACTCTTAAAACACTAGACATCAAGCACGTCCATCTATATTTCTGGAAAAAAACCTTTTTGTGCATTCTCAAAAACAGTTTTAAATTATTTTTTAAGATACATGCTTGTCGCAGATCTTAATAAGCTTTCAAATTTATTATCTGTTAAGATAGATCTACTTGAGAACAGTATTCCCTAAAGGGCACGGATTGAAACTTAACTTAAAAATATTTAAAAATTTTATCACCTTTTGTATTTAAAATTAAAAAAAGGCAAGAATTATTGTACAAATGCATTCTACATCGGAAAAATATTTCGGCTTCAAACAATAGTGCCCTTAGCATATATTATTCATAAAAAAGAATTAAAAGTTTTTTTATTAAATAATGACTTAGTTCTATTGGGGTTTTATGCTATAATTCAGAGCAGAATTTTTGTTAACTGTGTGTTTACATTTTTTAAAAAGAATCAATGATTTATATTCTTCAAAGTCTTCTGATTTTAACTAATATAATCACTGAAACACATGCTGTTGAATTTCTCGAGTATTTATAAAATTAAATAAGCATGGAGAAAGAAATGTTAAAAAATATTTTTACCATAACTTTCTAAAAAAGAACATGTCTAAAATAATTGAATTCATTTTTGAATAAGTTCCGAAAGTTTCATTAAAATCCAACAATTATTTGATTTTTGCAACAATTTCGAAATCAATGTTTTTTCACGTGAAATAAAACTCGCTATATTAAATATTACGTAGACCGCTGACGTTAAAAAAAATATTTCTAACCAAAATTTTGAAAGTTGTAGAAAGGATGAAAAAATTAATAAAATAATAGAAAAATACTTTTGTCTTTCCTCTTAGTAATAATATGAACATTTTGAGGATAAACCTTCGTTTTATTATGTTTTCGCCATTTTTCATCATTTTATGCTGTTTCTTCGGCGAATTAGTGATAATACCTAGAATAAATTACGCTCTAAATAGTACTCACCCTCGGCTTTCAGTCAATGGTTCAGAGAAGCGGATACTATTGTCCAAGATACGGCCCATTATGTCATTGTTATTAGTTAAAGCGCTATCTAAACCTGGGGTCGGCCTTCCTCGCCCACGGACCACATCCAGTCCTAGTTGGATTTTTGTCCTGCCTGCCAACTTTAACATCTGGACACAAATTATTTAAATTGTGGAGCAAGTGGCGGAAAATATCAGTTAGAGTTAATCAACTCATAATGCGAAGATTTTTTTTAAATCAAAATGTAATTGCGAATTCACTGTTGACTTCTACAAGAAATATGTTTTGCCAAGCGGAAAATATAAAAGACTATTGAATAATGCGAAAATAATGGTATTACTATTTGGAAGTACATATGCTTGTGAACACCTTTTTCGAAAAGGAAGTATATAAAAATCGTTTTTCGAACAAGGTTGGGTGATGACCCCCTGTATGATGTTTTGTTCCTATTGCTGATAAATATTTCACCTGATGTGGAGAAAATGGTTTCTGCTTTGCCCGATATGTGGCTGATGTGCTCAGAGCCATAACTGAATTTGTTTACCAACCACTTCACAATAAAGGAGAACCTCGAACCGTGTCTCTTGATATCTCTAAAGGGTTTGATAGGGTTTGACATGCTGGAATTTCAAGACGATTATTGGACTTAATACAATCATTTCAAACCGTGAAATGATGGTCGTCCTAAACGGGTTCTCCTTCAGTTCTTTTCTCACGAACGCTGGTGTTCTCCAAGAATCTATCCTGGGTCCTACACTGCTTTTGATCTTCATTAACGATCTTCCTGATGTCATCAGTTCCCAAGTATGCATCTATGCTGACGATACTACTAATTACACCTGCCTCAATAACAAATCTGGTATCATTGAAAAAACTAATCTGGCCGTTGGTCTCGAAAAGGGCCTCTAATCTGTGGTTGACTGAGGCAGGAAATGGCTAGTAAACTTTAATGCCTCAAAAAAAGCTCTCATTTACACACCACAGAGAAACCTTCCTCCCTCCCCTAAATAGAATATCTGATGCTCAACTCCACGTGAGCCTTTTTCTGTGCCTGCTTGGTCTCACGCTGTCCGCTAATCTAAGATGGAACAAATACATGGAATCAATAGCTTCATCTGCTGAGCCATCCTCTAAATCTATAAATTAGCCTTTGCATGGAATACTGCTTCCATATATTGTCTGGAGCCCTCGCTGTTCGTCTCAAGGCCCTCGACAAAATCCAGAGACGGATATGCAATGTTGTTGGTCTTGATCTGGCATCTCATATACAGTCACTTTCTCACAGACGTGCCATCGCTTCTCTCCGTCTTTTGTACAAATACTTTCTCGGTAACTGCTCCGACGAGCTACTTTCGCTTGTTCTTAAACTGTACTCCTACTAGTTTGGCATCTCAGTGAAACTGTTAAAGGTTACTGTCTCTTCTACTCCAATGACTTTAGGTCTCGCACTTCCCGCCTGTGAAACTCCCTTCTTATTATTTGCTTCCCTGATAGCTATAATCTTCAATTATTCAAATGCAATGTCAGTCGACATCCAGCTCGGAAAACCTACTTGCTAAGAAAGTTGAGCAGCAAACATTATGTAGTAATGCCGTGGAAAAGTGGATGCTGTATTCTTTAGTCTAAATGGCATGTATTTACATTCGTGTAACCGGAAAAGAGAAATGAGAAGTGTTTTCTTTTTATATCATCCATTTGATTTGACGGCATGCTGGTACTATGTCGATTTTGCTAAATCTTGTTTTGTTGCTTAGATTATCAGCAAATGGATTAATGTTCGGGATTTGGTATTAATCACATTTTGTAATATTTTCATTTTATTGTTCTCGCTTCTTAATAATGTATTTTTTTTCTTCTCATAGGCTTTCACACAAAATCCAGAAACGGATATGCAATGTGATTAATCCTGATCTGGCATCTCGTCTTCTGTCACTCTCTCACAGACTTGCCGTTGCCTCCCTCTGTCTTTTCTACAAATACTTTCACGGTAACTGCTCCGACGAGTTATTTTCGCTAGTTCCTAAACTGCACGAATTTAAGCCTTCTATTAGGTTAGCATCTCTGTCAGACTGTTAAATGTTGTCGTCTTTTCGGCTTCAATAGCTTTATGTCTCGCACTTCCCCTCTGTGGAACTCCTTACTTCTAACTTGCTTTCCTCATAGCTATAATCAGTATGATTGGTCCTGATCTGGAATCTCGCCTACCGTCACTTTCTCACAGACGTGCCATCGCTTCCCTCTGTTTTTTTTTCTACAATTTTCATACTAATTGCTCCGACGAGCTATTTTCGTTGGTTTCCAAACTGCATGAATTTAAGCCTGTTGCTAGGTTGACATCATCTTCCCACCCTTTCACTGTCAAAACGGTTAAATGTAGCTGTCTCTTCTACTCCAATAGCTTCATGTCTTGCACTTCCCGTCTGTGAAACTCCCTTCCTCTTACATGCTTCCCTGACATTTATAGTCTTCAAACATTAAAATGTAACGTCAATCGACATCTTCTGATGCCTTTATCTTATTCCCCGTCCTTCTCGTATCCTTTCCCCCAAGCACCCCTCTTTACTCTTGCCCTCACTCTCTGTAACTCCCTGCTTGCTAGTGTCACTCCCGCCTTGCTTGAAGTGAAATGCTTAAAAAAAAAGGTATCGTCTATAATTAAGGAATTTTCATTTTTTTTTATTGTAGTTAGTAGCTACTCTGTTATACCTGCAGTAAAAGAAGAAAACTTGTTTTAAATGTATAACATTTTTTTTTTGTGTGTGTGTCTGTGTTTTGTTTTTTTAAGCTACAGACCAAGGTAGTTTTCTTGACGAAGCCGCCTGGAGTCGACCCAATTTATTATAGTAAATTTGGTAAAATGCCACCCCACTCCGAGACACTGCAAAGCTTTCTGGCCTTCTAACTCCAAAAGGTTTCTGACCTCTGATCTATTAGGTTGGTACAAAAATAATGACGTAATAATGTCGTTTTTTGACCTTAAAAATACGTCCAAAACGACATTATTACGTCATTATTTTTGCACCAACCTAATAAATGATCGATAGCTATCGCTGTGTTATTTTCGTGTTAAGATTCTACAAATAGACATTACTTAGCTAACAGTTTCAAAATGTTCATATAAGCTACATATTTGACCGTCCATGGTAAGACGTTAAACTATGTCAAGCAGCAAGGACTCTGATCAGGAGGTTTTGAGGAGCGTGACACTACCTCTTAATTGCTGGTGTTCCCAGGTTCATCCTGACCCGGGGTAGTAGCCCCTGTTAGGATCCCAGCTATGGGCAAATAGTTAACTATTACCAGCAATACTTTTTTGAAAAAAAATTATTACCAGCAATACAATTTTGAAGGAAATGTGTTACCAGAAACAGATTTTTGACAAAACGAAATATTACCAGCAATAAAAAAATTTTGTCGGCATTAAATAAACCATTGAGTTTGGCATGCCGTAAAACAAAATAAACCAAACCAAACTACATATTAGGTTGGTGCAAAAATAATGACGTAAAAATGTCGTTTTTGACGTTAAAAATAAGTAAAAAAAACGACATTATTACGTCATTATTTTTACACCAACCTAATATTTGAACTACAGAATTTTATGAATTTTACTAGATCATTCCGGATGAGTAGATGTGGGGGTTGTGTACCAATTATAAATGCTTCTGTGATTGACATTAATTCAGCAATTTTCAGGGCCTGAGCCATTTTGCATTATCTAAATCGATATTGTGGATTTTTTTTTTTTTTGTAGATATTGGTCATGTAGATGTTTCTGTCCCAAGGTGATTTTCAAATGTGTAACTTGTGTTTTTTTTTACATTCTTTTATGATTATAGGTGCATTCGTTTTGTTGGTTGCTTGCTTGATGGATTTTATTTCGCGGCATTCCGAAATCCATGGCTTATTTAATGCTGAAATCTAAATATTTTGAAAGCAATTTTATAGTTTCAACACAGAAAATGATTATTGACTTTAAATCATTGTTATCAATTGTGGAGAAAAATTATGCATTTCAATATTACTGAATGATCTTGATGTAACCTCCATCTTCTGGCTTTCTCCTATATTTTGGATAGGAGTCATTCCCTTGTTCTATGTTAAATTTAATTTGAATGAAAAGGAAAAAAAATCAGTGAGGTCTTTGTACAAAACATCTTCATCTGACACCTTTGATATGTATTTGATACAATACTTGATTGAATGAATTGATGAGCAGATTTCAAAATTGATATCACAGTTGAATTGTCGCAACAACTATGTATTGTAACGGACTAACTACTGGTGATTTCTCGCTCTACTTGACATCCATATTGTCTCATTTTGATCTTACCGATGTGACCTCCATCTTCTGGATTTCTCCTTCTATATTTTGGACAGGAGTCATTACCTTGTTCAAATTTAAATTTAAATTATTTCAAAGGGAAAAACAAATTTCAATGGTGGATTTGTATCTTTTGGGGAGCTCATTTGATCAAAATGAAATATACATATCCAAATACGCGAGGAGTTCAAATTAAAACTCAATTTAAATCAGAGGGAAAAAAATTCAGTGGGGTATTTGTGCGCTACGGACCCTTTGATCAAAATATACTTATCCATGTACTCAAGATAAAGCAATTTCAATGAGGGTCTGTCTTCAAAAACGTACAAAGACTTCGATTACAAGCAGACAGACAGCAAGAGGTATACAACATATATATTGCTTCACGTAAAGTCCAGAAAGATGTTACATTGAAAGAGAAAAACAGACTCCATTGCTTCTTCGGTGCCGCAGGATTTATTACATATATATATATATATATATATATATATATATATATATATATATATATATATATATATATATATATTTAGACAAGAGTTCGGACTATTCATTTAATTTGCCTCATATATATATATATATATATATATATATATATATATGTGTGTGTGTGTGTATGTATATGTATATATATATATATATATATATATATATATATATATATATATATATAAACGTACATACACATATATATATATATATATATATATATATATATATATATATATATATATATATAAATATAAGCATACATATATATATATTAGACAAGAGTCCGGACTATTCATTTAATTTCACTCATATATATATATATATTTATATATATATGTATATATATATATATATATATATATATATATATATATATATATATATGTATATATAAACATACATATATATATATATAAACATACATATATATATATATATCTTTAGAAAAGAGTTCAGACTATTCATTTAATTTGACATATATATATATATATATATATATATATATATATATATATATATATAAACATACATACATATATATGTAAACATACATATATATATATATATATATATATATATATATATATATATATATCTTTAGAAAAGAGTTCGGACTATTCATTTAATTTGACTCATATATATATATATATATATATATATATATATATATATATATATATATATATATATATATATATATATATATTCGCTTTTGTTAGTCCAAGTTAATATATATTCAGAAATGCATATTTCATTTCCTGTAACGGAGAACAAAGAACTCTTTTGTCCTGACAAATGAAAAAAAGAGTCATCTATTCATAGTTTTGCCAATTATAATGTCAAGTAATTTCACCATAAAATACATATTTGATATTGAATCTCTTGAAACAGAAAGAAAGACACTAATTTATTAACATTTTATAATCATCCCCACTCTTTTCAATTGTTTGCGATGTCGTAATTTGGCGATATGGAGCGCTTTCGGCGGACCAGACGATTATTTTCTACGTCAGAAGCTTATGAATCACGAATTCATCGGGCTAATCAACCCGTCTAGGACGGTTTCCAAAAAGACAAACACATTTCGTTACTTCTTCGCTTAAATGGCGTCTTTGACAAAATATTTTAGTAATCACACCCAATGACGAATCCTCTCTCATGAATGTCAAATAAAAAATAACGTATCCGAAAAGCAAATAAATATATCAGGAATGGTCATGTGAAGATTAGCCACTTCCTTATCAGGAAACATTTGGTATTCATTGACTGAAACGTTTACGTTAATGCTTGTTAAATTTCATAATTTTTTTTCTCTTAAAACCTTTTTTTTTTCAGGAACTTCGCCTCTTCATCTTCAATATTTCGCTCTTTTAGCATCGATTTCTTTTCTAGTCTTTTGTTTAATATAGCGTAGAAAGTCAACATCTTGATATTTTCTCTATAAGTTTTAGTGGCTGTGGGTGCTGTTGAAATGTCTTCTGCTATTTGGTTCAATTCTTAGGGATTCTGTATCGCCGGTCTAGTTGATCTGATGAAGGATTGCCTTCTTTCAAACCTGCAGGATTCATTCACCTGAAGCAATTTTTTATTACATAAATTATGGAAAAGTACTGAGATACCCTGACCTCGTTAGCCGCCAACAAAAGCGGTAACACAGTTTTGATGGCTGGGGCGGAACTGTCACCCGTGGCGGCAACAGCAGCTTTTGCCAGCAGATAGGATATTACTTATTTATTTTTTTATTTTTATTTTTTTTTTGGTGTTGACTTGTCAGAGTTAAGCTGATGACCAATTTTTTATTTTTAAAGTCTTTTCACTGTCGTCTTGCTTAGTCATTACTCGCTTTCGATTACTACCCATTTAGAATAGAATGAAATAAAAAAAAATCTGGGTAGTAAAAGAAATCATTATTATCTTTTAAAAAGGGTTGATACAGTATTACTTGCAAGTATAAGAAATAATTATTCTTACTATCTCAAAATTTACGGCTTTAAATAACCTATCAAGGTTTGATAAACAGTAAAAATCAAATAAAAAAACATACATAGAACATAATTATAGTTGTTATATATATTTTTATTACTGCAATGAATTTTTCTTAGATTTCTTACTTTTTAATAATGACGTAATAATGTCGTTTTTTGACGTATTTTTAACGTCAGAAAACGACATTATTACGTCATTATTTTTGCACCAACCTAATATTAGGTAGGTGCAAAAATAATGTCGTTTACTCACATATGTTACTATGTGAGAAAACGACATTAATTTTGCACCCACCTAATATAAAAATTCACTTTTATAGTAGAAAATATTACCAACAATATATTTTTGTAAAAGAAATTGCTAATGAAAATGAAATTCCAGCATTAAATGACCCATAAGGAGTTGATATGCCACTAAATAAACAAAAAAAGACTACTCTTAGAAGTTTCAGCAGGATGATGATGGCTCGATTTCAGAAACACAGCTCTTTCCATAGCTAAATGAACTATCCCACGCAGTGGTTCCACCAGTGTACATACATTGATGCCAAGTGTTCCCAAGGCGTCTTGAAAGAAGAATCTTTCCTAGCTAATCGTCTCGCGTGCGCCTGCCGCAAAAGGGGCTGTTTGAGCTACTGCTTGGTGTATTTGTCTTATCCCCCTGATACTACAAAATTCTTCAGGATCCATTCAAAACTACGCTTGTTCAAAAGTATCGTGTCAGTAGGATTGCTCTACAAGCACGTTTCAGCTAAGATGTTCGTACTCATCAACTAACCTAGACATATAATTAGATTCCATTAACTGCATTCGGTGGGATCCATATGGCAGCTCTTCCGTTAAGACACGCTTCCCGAAAAAGTGGTAATTTTTTTTAATCGGTTTTACCTCATGAAAGGCAGTAAAGCCACTAAGAGACAAGACGTGAAAGAATTAGAAATAGGAACTTTAATAATGACCGGCAAGCGAATAGAATAATCAGGAGGACAGTAGATAGCGATTGATATTGTAAAGTTGTCTGGAAAGCATAGAGTTGGAAAAGAATTGCATAAGCAAGGCATTAAAGCCACTAAGTCAGAAGGGTTTGCAGGGTGTTGAAGAATTATGAACAGAAAAATTAATAATGATCGGGAAGAGAATAGACTAATCAGGAGGAGAGTACAAAGGGATTGATATTGTATTTAAATATTTGACGATTAAAGTTGGCTGGAAAGTATGGAGCCGGAAGGGAGTTCCATAAGAAAGGCAGTAAAGCCTCAAAGATACAAGGGATTACAGGTTGTGAAAGAATTAGCAACAGAAACATGAATAATGATCGGGAAGAGAAAACAGTTACAGGAGGAGAGTAGATAGCGATTGACATTGTATTTAATTATGTGAAGATTAAAATTGGCTGGAGAACATGGAGCCGGAAGGGAGTTCATAAGAAAGGCAGTAAAGCCTCTAAAATAAAAAGAGTTATCGGGCGTGTAAGAATTAGGAACAGAAAAATTAATAATGAGCGGGAAGAGAAAAGAGTAATCAGGTGGATAGCAGATAGCGATTGACGTTACATTTGCAATTGTTCGAGTCCCGTCAGAGGCATTTTTATTATCCCTAACTCGTCTTATTGATGACTATATAATGTTTGTCCGATGGTTGAGATGAAGAAAGAATTTCTATTGTCATGAAAGACAGAAAATAATTATAAAAAATAATGTTTTTTTTTCTCAAAATTTATCGAAAATTATTTTGATGCTTGATTTGATTTTATGAATTAAATTTTTCAACGTATTTTTTCTCTATACTTTCTTGAGAGCATAGAAACATAAGATGTGACAGAAAAGGAAGATTTATTAAAAACAATGAACAGTGATTCAAGAAGTTCTAATGTAACGAATTTCTTAATTTAGTTTAAACATGACGTTTCTCAAATTTGCTAATTCTTTGTACTTCTAGTATGGACCATATCATTCAGGACGTAAGCCATCTTGGTTTTTCACAATACCCTGCTATCTGGAGCACTAAGCAACTTTTGTCTTTCCACTAAACCTCCCAGTCCTTTATATTCACACAAATTCATTAGGTAGATTAGTCGCTGCTTTCCATTGACCATCTGTCCTTCACCATCTTCTATGAGTGTCAAAATTTCCAAGCCTTATTTCCTTATCATGTGTCATAGAAATTTCATATTTTTCTGATTTTAATTATAACCATTTTTTTTTTTATTTCGGTCTTATTTTGCCGTGAAACTTTTTCATTATTTACATTGTTCGGGCTGTTGTCCTCGTCTATATTGTAATATTCACTCTGTTTCAGGCGTACGCCCTCTCCTCATTCAGGTGACTGGAATTTCGAGGTGAACTCTTTATTTCGTCCACCGGGGTAGATAGCTCTAGCTCCACGTATCATACCTCTTCCCGATGTTTCATTTATCTCCCTTTAACTCAACTCTCCATTTTTTTCTTTTTTTTTTGGTTCACCACTACAGTAGTCAGGTATTGAACCCACAACTCTTTGGGTCAAGTTACTGGATCAAACTGACGCTTTTATCCACTAGTCCACATATTCAATTCATGTAAATCTCAGCATCCTCCTGTAGAACCACATGTCGAACAAATCGGTTTTCGAACAAAATATTCGAGATGAAAATTCCTCGGTTATCAAACAAAATTTCGGTTTTCGAACAACATTATCGAACCCAACTGAGCCGAGTTAACCCGAATACAATCATTTCTTAGTCGACCGCCATGTTGTATACATTCGTGAGTTGTTCTGTATTTTTCTTTTTCGATATTATTGTACTGCACTTTTTTTCTCTTTATTAGTCCTTAGTCATGGCTCCAAAGAAAGCTAGCAGTGATACTGGTAAAGGAAAAAGAAGAGTTAAGACAGAAACAATTGTTAATGATATTGTCTCTTTCTACTCAGTTCCATATGGCAAAATCAACGATCTATACTAGTCTTATAAATAAAGAGAAGATCATCTCATTTGTCCCTTCAACTTAAGCCGTCAGCTCTCCTACATGCAGGTACGGTAAAAGTGTAGTGTTCGTCTATATTTCATGTTTAGTATTGGTTTTATTTTTTTCTTAGATTTAATGATTTTCGTTAGTTTTATGTATTATATGATTTTCAGTAGATGTGCGAATATACTTGTGTACAGAGTACTGCTGTTAAAGTTTAAATAAGCAATCATCTTGGAACCAGGAAAAGATTAATCCATTTTACATTGATTCCTATTGGCAAAATAGTTTCGGTTATGAATATTTCGTGTTACGAATAGTCTTCAGGAACGAATTAAATTGGTAAATCGAGGTTCCAACGTATAACCATTTTTTCTATTTTCTGTATAACTTCGAGTCACATTGAGCATTCACAGCATCCATTTGCAGAACTATATTTCTGTTGTGTCAAATTTCTTACTAGGGGGGATGGTACAGCATTCACTGTCATATAGGAGAACCGTTATTAGATAATATTCCTTTACTCTTTCATTGCTTTCAATTGACATTTTTCTGTTTCTTAATACTGTGATTCGCTTTTGGAAGGCATCTTTCGCTATTCCAATACTCTTTTGAATTTCGATATCGCACTATCCGATCTCTGTTTTAATATTTATTAGATCTGAGTGTCAGCCAGTCAGTTAACTGCCATACGTGATAAACGCTTGAACGATCATTTATCCATCGATACCTTACTTATAAGGCAGATTTTTTTTTCCATAGTTGATTGCTATTTGTTTTTGCGGTAGACTGCTTGCCAACCAAACTAAATAACCAAATATGTCATGCTATTTAACCCATGACTGTGGGGAGAAGAGATGCATTCATATCACTCCCAAGGGTATTCGACTGCAAATCGAACTCATTCTCCAAGTTCCCACTCCGAGCTGATATCCATTAGACCACAATATAAATGTGTATAATTCAACAGTTCTGGTATCTCCAATTGGTAGTTTGTAACTTGGGCTGTCCATTTTGTGAACAGCGATATATTATGTCTTCTTAAAATTGATATTTAATCAGCCGTCCTTTCTTTTCTTTACTAACTCCTGTTAAAGTTACTGTACTTTGACTTTTATGTCTGTTATAAAGCCTTTGTCATCTGCATATGTAATGAATTACGAATATTGTCAACATATAGACTATATAAAATACTAAGGAATAGAAGTCTTTACGTAAGAATTCAGCTGCACGCCTGCTCATCCACACACACATAAACAAACTATATATATATATATATATATATATATATATATATATATATATATATATATATATATATATGTCTGTGTGTGTGTTGTTAGTTTGTTTATGTGTGTGTGGATGAGCAAGCGTGCACCTGAATTCTTAAGTAAAAACATTCCCACATCCCTTCACCAGGTCCAATAAAACTGTCAAACTGACCAGAGAATTCAGAGCAGCATGTATCTATCCAGCTCTTATCTCAAATAACAACTTAAAAGAGACTGACCAACACAAGGAATGTTTAAAGATTCATGTTAAAAAGATAAAAAAATAAAAAAAACAAATGAAAACTACAGACAAAAGTTCATTTTCTCCAGCAAAAGACTCATTTCTGTAGCAGAAATATTTCTCCCCCCGATGATGGCGATTTTGGTCGAAACTAGTCGGGGAATCTAAATGGAATAATAATAAAAAAAACAAAAGAATATTAATCTACAATCTAGTGT
>OZ010605.1:66824447-66889447 GCA_963932145.1 Acanthosepion lycidas
TGCCAGAAAGAGATATCGGAGTCGGAGGTGCCAAAAATAAAGAAGTCGTAGTTGGGGTGCCAAAAATAGAGAAGTCGGTGTCGGAGGTGCCAGAAATAGGGAAGTCTGTGTCGGAGGTGCCAGAAATATAGAAATCGGAGTCGGAGGTGCCAAAAATAAACAAGTCGTAGTTGGGGTGCCAAAAATAGAGAAGTCGGTGTCGGAGGTGCCAGAAATAGGGATGTCTGTGTCGGAGGTGCCAGAAATAAGGAAGTCGAAGGCGGAGGTGCCAGAAATAGAGAAATGGAGTCGGAGGTGCCAAAAATAAAGAAGTCGTAGTTGGGGTGCCAAAAATAGAGAAGTCTGTGTCGGAGGTGCCAGAAACAGAGAAGGCGGAGGTGCCAGAAATAGGGAAGTCGGAGGTGGAGGAGCCAGAAATAGAGAAATCGAAGTCGGAGCTGCCAAAAATAAAGAAGTCGTAGTTGGGGCGCCAAAAATAGAGAAGTCGGTGTCGGAGGTGCCAGAAATAGGGAAGTCTGTGTCGGAGGTGCCAGAAATAGGGAAGTCGGAGGCGGAGGTGCCAGAAATATAGAAATCGGATTCGGAGGTGCCAAAAATAAACAAGTCGTAGTTGGGGTGCCAAAAATAGATAAGTCGGTGTCGGAGGTGCCAGAAATAGGGAAGTCGGAGGCGGAGGTGCCAGAAATAGGGAAGTCGGAGGCGGAGGTGCCAGAAATAGAGAAATCGGAGTCGGAGGTGCCAAAAATAAAGAAGTCGTAGTTGGGGTGCCAAAAATAGAGAAGTCAGTGTCGGAGGTGCCACAAATAGGGAAGTCGGAGTCGGAGGTGCCAGAAATAGAGAAACGGAGTCGGAGGTGCCAAAAATAAAGAAGTCGTAGTTGGGGTGCCAAAAATTGAGAAGTCGGTGTCGGAGGTGCCAGAAACTGAGAAGGCGGAGGTTCCAGAAATAGGGAAGTCGGAGGCGGAGGTGCTAGAAATATGGAAGTCGGTGTCGGAGGTGCCAGAAATAGGGAAGTCGGAGGCCGAGGTGGCAGAAATAGAGAAATCGGAGTTGGAAGTTCTAAAAATTCAGAAGTCGGAGTCGGAGGTTCCAGAAATAGAGAAGTTGGAGTCAGAGATTCTTAGAATAGAGAAGTCGGAGTTGCCCAAAATAGAGAAGTCGGTGTTGTAGGTGTCAAACATAGGGAAGTCAGAGGTTTTGTGTTCCGACTCCACAACCCTCAAGCTATATGGACGACACAATCAAATTAGCAAACAGCATAGAAGAAATAAAAAAAGACTGAAAGAAACTCTCTCCTAGACTTTACTTTCCAACTCAATATTAACAATAAAATATCTTTCCTAGACTTATTCCTCGATGTCATTAGCCATAGTTTAACCTAAGCACTTTACAAAATATTAAAGACACTAGCAGAAAATCGTGTTTACGTAACTACGTGTTTGTATGTCTACGCAGATACAAAAAAATAGCATTTAAAAACATGATTTACAAGAGGAAAGAAATCTAATCTTCTATAAGAAACTTAGGAACTTTAAGCAAAACCTAATCAACAATAATTTCCCTAAGTATGTCGGCGACGAACAAATAAAAATAGTATCTGTCTATATTTCTGAGATGAGGTATTATGTACACTATTTACATTATTCGGACTATTGTCCTCATCTTTGTCGCCATATTTATTACAACGTTTCGGCAATTGTACGCTCCGGCCTTCTTCATGCGGTTGGAATCTCGAACTGAACCCTTTATTTCGCAATTTTTGCAATATGAGCACTGGTAAAAAATGAATGCTGAATACATTAGGCTTATAATACCTAGAAATTCATACACAGATGTCCTCAAGAACACATGGTACACTGGATAAAGGCGTTAGTTAAGCCGATTGTCCAAACATCTATATCTACTCTGTATTATATCCTAACGTAAAGATAGGCAATTTATTAAATTCAACAAGGACACATGGCAGAGTGGATAAAGGCGTTAGTTAGATCCAGTGACCGGACCCAAAGTGTGTGAGTTCAATACCTGGTTGAGGTGGTGGAGAACTTGGAGAGGGGGATTAACAGGAGATATCTGACATCCATTAAACATGGCACGTGGAACTAGTCTACCACAGTAAGCGAAATAAAGGGTTCAGTTCGATATTCCAATCAACCGAAGAAACGTTGTAATAAATATGGCAACTATGATGAGGACAATAATCTGTATAATATAAATTAGTGTAAATAAAAATTGCCTTAAAGCAATTTAGAAAAAAAAAATCACAAGACCTCCCTGACGCAAACCGAAATAAATCTAGCATTAAGTTATTTTAGCGTAACCAAATGCACACTCATTATAAAACGGATGGAAGGACAGTAAAAAAAAAAGAAAAAAAAAACAGAAAGAAAAAAAGAAACATAATTTACTGGGACATAACTTAATGTTATTAGCAAACATCAACCATTCGCCCTTGCACGGAGTATTGCTGCTATATATGGTCTGGGGCACCTTCTGTTTACCTCGGAGTTCTTGACAAGATCCAGAGACGGATATGTAATATAATTGGCCCTGATAGGCGTCTCGTCTACACTCACTCTCTCAAAGACGCGCCGTCGCCTCTCTCTGTCTTTTTTACAAATACTTTCATAGTAATTGCTCCGATGACCTGCTTTCACTGGTTCCCAGACTCCATGAATTCAAGCGCCCTACGAGGCTGGCATCCTGCTCCCACGCTTACACTGTAGAAACTTTTAATAGCCGTCTCTTCTACTCCAATAGCTTCATACCTTGCACCTCTCTCCTGTGGAACACCCTTCCCAATTACTGTTTCTCTGAAAGCTATAATCTCCAACTATTCAAATGTAATGTCAATCGACATCTCCAGTTACCTTGATCTATCCACCATCGTTCTCCTCATCATTTCTTCTATCACACCTATCTGCTCTTGCTCCAAATCTTCTGCAACCCCCTGCATCCTAGTAGCTTCACGCCTTGCTCGGGGCGTAATGCTTAAAAAAAAAAAAAAATCTAAAATTCGTGACCTAATACATGTTTAAAATACTTAATATAATTGTTATCAACACCATCGAATCTCAAAAATCCCTCCCATGTAAAAATAATATTGTCTATTAATTTTCAGGTTCCACTGTGAGATTGTATCAAGAAAACTAATAATAATAATAATAAAATTAGATTAAATATTTCACTGGGCGCACTTGCACCACACTCACTCGCTGACTGACCTGTCAGCTGACGAAACTCAGTGCAATCGACCGTCACATCAATAAACGTCTAAAATATAACTGCCATTATGGCACAAATATGAGTGGATAATACCAAAATACACTACAGCATCCAATGCACGGATTATATAAAATAAACAGCACACATTAAATAAGATATCATTCACCACAGGAGATGGTATCTTGAAGTGCATAAGATATATTTAATGTACGCATATACCATATTCGTATTAAAACTATAAAAAAGTAAATCACGTCCATTTTGTACGATCACGTTTGCAATAGACGTTACACATGACGTCACGCTAGGCCATTTCATGCGTCCAGTTTCCCAAAGAATACCAGGATGCAGACAAAGGAATTCTAACTAATACACAGCCAGCACATTGCTTCTTGATAATGTCTGCGATAATCAAAAATACTTGAATATAAATAGCAAATATGAACTTCAAACAGTTTATCCACTTCAAGTGGATTACTTAACAGCTTATACGAAAATTGAAAAAATACAATAAAAAAAATAAACAGCCCTTATCGGTTCTTTTGAACTTGATTATATATATATATATATATATATATATATATATATATATATTGATAATATTAGTGGTCAATATATATATATATATATATATATATTGATAATATTAGCGATCAATATATATATATATATATATATATATATATATATATATATATATATATTGTTAATATTAGTGGTCAATATATATATATATATATATATATATATATATATATATATATATATATATATAAAATCCCAAGAGGATAGAATCCAGGAATAATTCAATCAATGTCCAGGACAGAGTAAGGATATAATATAAAAAGCTCAATCATTAATATTCCATGGTTATTATTAATTACATTGGAATCGTAATCACCATCCAAATCATCAGACCTACAAATTCAAAAAGAAATCTGAAAATCATATATATATATATATATATATATATATATATATATATATATATATATATATATATATATATATATATTTTATATATATATATATATGACATTTTTTATGTTTATAAATTCTTTTTATGAAAAATGTCTTAAAAATAATTGTCAAACTTTCTCCATTTCATAATATATATATATATATATATATATATATATATATATATATAATTTTTACTCTTTATTCCTTTTCTGTCATTCTAGCGGATTACAATCCATATTTGTCTATAGTTTATCCCATTTCATACAGTGCATACATACATATATATATATGTGTGTGTGTGTGTGTTTATCTTTCTTCCTTATTTTGTCACTCTGGCGGATTACAATCCATATTTGATCGATATATTTCCCATTCACATCGGTTATATATATATATATATATATATATATATATATATATATATATATATATATATATGAGTGAATAAGTAACAAACGTTGACTCAGTAATTGTTCTGCTGAACTTTGATAGATTTTATTTTTCATCCTACACCATTGGTAAGAATCTGCCTCACTCGCAATAAATTGGATTTGGTTGCTGGATTATTTCAAACGCCCTAGTGGACGCTTCTTATTTTAATTAGACCCCCCGTTTTTATTTATTAAACGGTGGGTATTACGCTTATCGGTCTGCGCAGTTCGGAAATCTAAGTAAAGAAAATATGAAACCGGTCAGAAGGCAAGATTTTAGACTCAGATATCACTCTCTCACACTCACACACACACACATACACACATACACACATATACACACACACACATATTTATATATATATATATATATATATATATATATATACAGTTTAACCCGGATATAAGAGACCCGGATATAAGAGAAACCCGGATATAAGAGATATTTTCTTTGGTCCCAAATTATTCCCATACTTACCTAAACAAAATAGACCAAACCCGGATATAAGAGAAAACCGGATATAAGTGAAACCCGGATAGAAAGAGAAACCCGGGTTACACTATATATATATATATATATATATATATATATATATATATATATATATATATATATATAATTTTCCATTTCAATGTCAAACGAAAGGCACGAAGTAGAGGTCTCAAAAGGAAGAAGTTTTATAAAATTAAACCTTATGGTATTATTTTGGAGTTATATGACGAATAAAATATTAATTTACTATTAAAAAAGGAATAAAAATGGTTTAAAAATAACTTTAAAATATATGGATAAAAGGATTAAAAAAGAGGGTATATATATATATATATATATATATATATATATATATATATATATATATATATATATATATATATATATATATATATATATATAGAGGGTTTCGATCCCAGCTTGAGAATTTAGCATATGTAATTAGCGTTGATAAATATTCATCTTGCCAATACTAAAATACAAAACTAGCATTATCCGTAAAAATCATTTTATTTGCTGAATATTCTGGTGTATCAATAAGCTCATTGCGGGTTCAATGACTATGAAATAGTCGTGGACATTCCCATAACTGATCGTTATATACTTGAGCTTAACAACTTTAACGTCATATTGCAATGACTATCATAAACAAGACTGATGGTCGTTATTTTAAGAAGTAAAAGGGTACAAATGAAAATAGTCTAAAATTGGCATTTCTTTTTCCATTTCATTGAAATTGCCCTTAAACCTATTATCGTCCCTTATACGCGTTTTGCTGTTCCACGCAATGAAAACGGAATGGTTCATTATTTAGGAGGTATTGACAGGATACATAATACCTTCTATCTTTCATTCCTTCTTTCTGTCTTTCTTTTTTCCTTTCTTTCATTTTCTCACTGAAATTAAGAAGGGTCTTTTTTCCTCATTTCATCCGCTCGAAATGCAACCAAGTAGTGTCTTTCCCCATCCTTCCACGCGATCATAACGCGGAATAAGGTATTGACAGGAGGCATTAAACACGTCTTTCTTTCTTTCTTTCTTTTTTCTTTCTTTCTTTCTTCTATTCTTTCTTTTCTTTTTTCTTTCTTTCTTTGTTTATTCTCTTCTTTCTTTCTTTGTTTCTTTCTTTCTTTATTCTCTTCTTTCTTTTCTTTTCTCAATGCAATCAAGTATTGTCTTTTCCCATCCTTCCACGCGATCATAACGCGGAATAAGGTATTGACAGTAGGCATTAAACCCGTCTTTCTTTCTTTCTTTCTTTCTTTCTTTCTTTATTCTCTTCTTTCTTTTATTTTCTCAATGCAACCAAGTAGTGTCTTTCCCAAACCTTCCACTCGATCATAACGCGGAATAGTCTATTATTTATGAGCTATTGACAGGAGATATTAAACACGTCTTTCTTTCTTTCTTTCTTTCTTTCTTTCTTTCACTGCAACCGCGTATTGTCTTTCCTCCTCCTTCCACGATATCCGAACGAAATAGTCCATTATTTATTAGGGTTGGCAAGGCGAAACGACCGTGCGTACTAACGAAGGGCGGGAAAAGAACATTTATAATAGGAAATTAACAATCATCAGTATAAATGTAGGCGACTATTTAAAGAAGTAAGAGAGTACAAATGAAAAGATTTGAAATTGACATGTTTTCCAATTCATTGAAGCAGACGATAAATACGTTTCACTTCCGCTATTCTCCTTCAATTCTTCTTTATTTTTTAATGACTTTTGTGTTTGTATATCATAATTCTAGTCTGTCTACGTTTATATGATTGATTATCAGATTAATAATGTCTGATTTGGTGTGTGGGTATCTTGAGCCTATTTCATTTCTGTCTGTATTTTCATTAGGGGATGATTGTGTGGCACTGAAGGAATTTAGGTTACACCGGTTGTAGTTGTTGGTAGTCGCATCTTAGTTTCTTTAAGTATGGATTTTATAAAAGTTGGTGATGGAATAGACCCACATATTATCAACCAAATACCGCATGGACCTACTAGAATTATGGTACACAAACACTCAAGAATTATAAAAACGAACGCTACAAGTCAAGGAAAATGCATATGAGATCTACTTAACGAATAAAAAACAGAATACACAAAAATAAAATTTACCAGATTTTTCTATTGTCTTTCATATTTTATTTCTGATGATTAAATAAATAAAAGCGAAACGTGTTAAGTTCATAAACGTTTACTATTTGTTCCTTACCCTATCATTCTATCGAATTCTAATTTATATCACAATTCATATATATATATATATATATATATATATATATATATATATATATATGTAGTTGTGTGTGTGTGTGCGTGTGTGTGTATGTAGGTATATATAAACTTGTCTCTCTTGTCAGTATCTTAGTCTCACTTCCCATGTTTGTATCTATACGTCTGCCTCTCGTCATTATGCATCGTGAAATAAGTCTTCGAGTAGAAATATAAGAAATTCCTAGTGATCTCAGAAGGCTTCCGGGATGTCGTGACGACAACATTTCATACAAGCGTTCCTAATGCCAAGGGGAGACAACCGATATGTTGAAAGACGTTTAAGTGCTTAGAATATGAGTAAATTGAAAAGCAAAGAAAAATTGAAACAAAAGGATAAGAGATACATTGGTTCTTATCTTTAAGTGTATAAGCACATCTGCAATTATATATGTATGTAAAAATATCCCCGTCTTCAATATAAATAAGTATATATATAGAAATACGAATGTAGTAATAATCTCATATACACATAAAGAGATATATATGTGTGTATGTGCGCGTGTGTACGTACGTTTTTTCAAAAGACTTAGAATACAGTGGAAAGTATCAGTGTTTACGTAGATATGAAATAATAAACATAAGTAAAATTCTAATGATATTAATTTGATAATAACTACATAGAAACAGAGAATTACATAGATAGATAGATAGATAGATAGATAGATAGATAGATAGATAGATAGCAAGATAGATAGATAAAGCAGATCTGCATTTACAGATATATGTATAAAGATAGACATCACTATATCATATAAATAAGTACAGGTATGCACGTAATGCTAATACGTAAAGGCACACCCACGATGGTGATATAGACGATAAATATAGATATGGATACATTCAGATTAATTTGATAATAGATGGACAGACGGAGAGACCAGAACTGAGATTATATATATATATATATATATATATATATATATATATATATATATATCGAAAGAGAGCGAGAGACAGTGAGAGACTGAGGGATAACGAACAAAACGAATTAGATAGATAGATATGAACAGACTGAGATAGATAGATAGATAGATAGATAGATAGATAGATAGATAGATAGATAGATAGATAGATAGATTGGACTAGCTAGATGGACTGAGATAGATATATAAACAGACATATATATATATAGAGAGAGAGATAGGTAGATAGATAGATAGATAGATAGATATGAACAGGCTGAGATAGATAGATAGATAGATAGATAGATAGATAGATAGATAGATAGATTGGGCTATCTAGATGGACTGAGATAGATATATAAACAGACACACACACATATATATATATATATATAGAGAGAGATATATATAGATAGATAGATAGATAGATAGATAGATAGATAGATATGAACAGGCTGAGATAGATAGATAGGTAGGTAGGTAGCGGTATATAAAGCAGCTCTGCATATATATATATATATATTTGTGTGTATGTATGTATGTGTGTATGTATGTATGCATGTATGTATATATATAAATACCTCTATAAGGTATAAATAAGTATATATATATATATATATATATATATATATATATATATATATATATATATATATACATATGCACGTAATGCTCATAAATAAAGACACATACACATGTATATGTATCCTGCAGCTGTAAATTAGAATACTCACGGACTTAGGTAGGAATATATTCTGATAAATTTGAAAACAGATAGATAGATAGATAGATAGATAGATAGATAGATAGATAGATAGATAGAAAGAAACAGATAGGGATAGATAGATAGATAGATAGATAGATAGATAGATAGATAGATAGATAGATAGATAGATAGATAGATAGAAAGAAACAGATAGGGATAGATAGATAGATAGATAGATAGATAGATAGATAGATAGATAGATAGATAGATAGATATTGAACTGCCCGTATTGAACTATATTAGAAAAGCATTTATATAATCCTACAGGTGAGAAAGCATTTCCTTAGAAAATGTTGCAGAATCGCTCTGAAATTATTTTATTCAATTCTATGTTTTTGGACGTTCATATAAAACTAGGGGTATGTCCTGTTGCGATGAGTTTATGCTCATGGAAATTTTCGACTGTTAGTTTGCGGATTCTCTTAATGGGCCAATGATTTTTGCTACATCAAGAATTTACTGCAAAAGGCGACGGATCAGCTATAAAACGTTCCAACTAATTTAGGACGATATTTGATTTTATTTGATTTCATTTTCGGAATTCAGCAATTTGCGTCACTACCATGAGGTCTTTTATAAAATGACTCTTGGAAATTACCGAAATCTGAATATTTACATCATATAATTTAACATCCCAATTAAACCGTTCAGTTGGACAATCTTGTTACGAATATAATTATAACAGTAATAATAATAATAAAAATAATAATAATAATAATAATAATAATAATAAAATGAATTACTTTCCACCCTCCAAATCTCCCTCACAAGCGGGATTTGGCAAGCCTCTTTCTGCTCTAACGCTATTTCCACGAAAAGTGCTCGGACGAACTACTTTCCTTGGTTCCTCTAGGTTTAACCTTCATAGACAGGCTCAGCTATGCCACTGAAATTGTAGTAAATCACCCTCCGTATTTCATGCGTGAGAAGTAATTTCCACAGCCTCTGTGAGAAAACTGCTGAAAAACTGAAAACGGGAAAAACTGTTGTGTGGTACCGACTCTCATGTGGGTGTTTCCTCCGATCACTATAATCTTAACATTTACAAGTCAAGAGTTAACCGTTATCTTCAACTCATATCTGCATAAACTGCTTCTATGTCGAGTTGATCTCTGGCCTTGTACAGGGTGAACCTTACTGCAATAAGAAGAAAAAGGAGAGGGATTGAAAAGGCCTACGTTGCTACATTTGCAGAAGAAAACCAAAAAGTGGCAGCTCCACATTCATGAAAATTTATTAGAATCGAGTCCTTGAAAAAGGAAACGGAAGGAAGGAAGGAATTGATACCAAAATCTATCAAGTAGTCAACTGAAAGAACATGCGGTGTAGGAAAGCGTCTGAAAGTTTTCCGCACTTTATCAGTTGCTGAACTCAGCAGCCGGCAAATGTCTACAGTCGACTTGTGACAGAGTAGCCCTCAGAATACATTGGTAACTATGTAAAAAATATGGCCTCGTGTACGCAGGTAACTGGTAAAAGTGTAAAAAAGATGAGAACGAGCAAGTAGATCTCATGTTTGGAACGACCAACTTGATAAACTATCGCGCTGGTATCACACTCGTTCACTAGAGCAGGCATGACAGAATCTCGCGGTACCTTGGGATAAGATCATCGGGAACGCCGAGAAGATGACCTGGACGGAGCAAATAAGATAAATGTAGCAAGCAGCAGCTCAAGATGTGCCTTGTATGAACAGCATTACTACGCCAGTCATCTTGATATGCGCCGGTGACAGAACTGATTTGAACAGTTCATGTGCGGAGGAAGGTGTTGTGTCTCTGAGATGAGATGGGAATAACATCACTCGACAGAAACATGTCGAACTGCCGGTCATTTGTTTAAGCTTAGTTCGGTTCTTACATGTATATGTTCTGTCTTATTATTTGAAAACTATACTTGCCTAATAGAAAATCATAGTTAACTATCTCTATGTATAAAAGGCAGGATGTGTGTGTGTGTGTGTAACGAATGCACGGCGGCAATTTTCGACGGATTTGCACCAAAATTTACATGCACATGCTCCAAGTTGGCGGGAAGGCCAAAACCGACATTGCATTCCCCAACTCCTATCGATAGTGGAAATAATCGATTTTTTCATGCTTCTACGGCAGTTTTCATATAGCCTGCGGCCATTTTGTAATGGCCAGAGTGAGAGCCTATAGCTGGCTGCCACGAATAGGCAGGAAGAGTCTACTAGCCAGCGTGAGAGCCAACAGCTGACTGACACGAATGTTAACTAGCATGCTAGCATGCAAAAAAAATCGATAGCTGCATTCGTCACAAGTGGGAAAAATTTAAATCTGCATGGCACTTTACTCCAATGGCTCATTCGCTTGCTTAAACTCAACGTTGATACTGATTCCGCAGAACTGGGTTAGGTGTGAAAAAGTATTTGTTGTTAACATTCTTTTTTCATTCGGTTTTTCCAGTTACGAGTTCTTTTTTTAAATCTGATCGTTTTGTGTTCATTTTGTTTAGTTTTTTTTTTCGTAACAGATTTAATCTTTAGTATAGAGCTTAGAAAAAATTTGCAGTGTGACATAGGAAAGAAGTAAGGCATGTAGCAACATCAGCACGGCAAAGGGTACTCCTTTAAAGGCAAGGAAGGGAAAAATATTTTAAGTCAAGTGATAGCGATTGCTATATGAGTCGTACGATTTTTGAATCAAGCACGGGCAACGCCGGCCCATGCTGCTAGTAACTTATAATAATAGATGTCCCCATAAAACGTTTACAGTTGAGAGGTTGACACTTATCTTTTTATTTTAAGGGTGGTTGTTTTAATTATTTATTAAATATCATTTCGAACTTTTACTGTATATTGACTAATGATATTTTTTCAAATAGATTTTTATTACACTATATACATTATTCGGACTATAGTGAAGAGAGTCTGTGTCAGAACGAAACCATGTTTTACAACGTTGGTGATCAAGAAAGGCTCAGAGCGTTATGGCCGAAATTTATTTCATGCTGATACCTGTCATTGAAAATACATGAATCTTACTTTATAGGTTATCAACATAACATCTCATCTCCTTCTTCTAATTTCTGGTTCACTGTTCGTGTGATCCAGAAGCCCGCGCTGAATTTGCCAAACAAACCTTGTTTTAATTTTCTGTTTGTTTAATTTATTTTAACCCTCAAACGCAATTTTCCATTTTTACTTATAAAACAGAGATTTCAGGGTCGTTACTCTGTTACATCCATCCATATTGTCTATTTGGGCTGCAATCACTCCTTTATGCAAGTTTAAATTCATGAGGTTATTTGATGCTATGATTGGTAGGTAGAACGCCAGGGATTTGTCTCTCGAGGTCGCTGTACCTAACTTCCAAGTGTTTACCCGTTTTCAGACTGTATATATACAGAGGGTTGAATAAGTGATCGTGGACATGAAAATATTTCATATTTTTATTTGTGTCATATTAAATTAACAAAACGGGAATATATCTACTGTATCAGATTGCATACTAAAAATGTATGTATATAAAATTAATAATATTGCATGGTTAAGAAAATATAGCAATATTAAACTTTTAGGGGTTTAAAAAATGATCGTACAGCAGAACAAAAATATGTTTTCTCAATTTAATATTTTGTAGTAAACCCTTTATTAAATTCAACAGCAACCAATCTCTTCCTGTAGTCTTTAATTAACGATTCGCATACATTAGTAGGTATTTTGTCCCATTCTTCTGAGTAATTGTCTTCAGGTTTTTGATGTTTATTGAACCTCTATCACGGATCTTATTTTTCAAAAACCGACATAAATTCTCTATTGGATTCAAATCCAGCGACTTACTGGGCCATTGTAAGATGTCAACGTTGTTATTAGCAAGCCGATTCTTCGTACTTTTAGCAGTAGGCTTAGGATCATTGTTCTGCTTCAAGATACAATCAGGAGGAAGACCAAGATTCTCTACAGACAGGGATAAATTTTCACTTAGGATTTGTTGATATTTTTCTGCATTCATTCTACCGTCTATAATTACTCGTTTGCTAGCACCTCGAATCGAAAAAGAGCCCCAAACCATGTTACTACCCCCACCAAATTTGACAGTTGGTATGGTGTTCTTGGGTGGGTATGCTTCGCCGTCTTTCCTCCATACATGATTCAGGGAATTGCGACTGAACAACTCAATTTTACTCTCATCTGTTCAAAGAACTTTTTCCCAATAAGAATTTTCCTTATCTTTATGCTCTGTCACAAATTTCAACCTGGCATCTCTATGCCATTTCAGAAGGAATGGTGTCTTTCTTCGGGAACGCGACTTTATACCGTCTCTGCGTAGTTTATTACTAATCGTTTGCTTAGTTACGTTAACTCCTGACAAACTCAGATCATTCTAAAGGTCTTGTCTGATGGCCATTGGGTTATTTTGGACATGTCGCATCAACTTTTTTCGTAATCTGGGACAGATCTTCCTGGGAGCAACGGGCCTGCCTTTGTTCTCAACAGTATTACGTCTTTTAAATCTTGCAATAAATGAACCAATTGTTGAAAAAGGTATGTTCGTGTCACTGGAGATGTTTCTGTAACTTTTTCCATTGTTCCATAGCTTAATAATTAACTCTTTTTGAGCACAAGTCATTTCCTTACGTCTAGCCATTATTAGAACCGTTATCCGTGGACAGTGACTGCAGAATGATCCAATTTTGAACTTGAATGTCACTGAGAATATTCTAGAAGAGTTTAGAATCTTCTACTTTGAAGTACAACAAAAATCTACCATATTATAATGCAAAACCTGATACTGTACGAACACTTTTTTCCACTATTCTAAATATAAACCTTTGCATAACTATCATTTATCAATGAATGTCTAATTTTAAATTGCAGATTCTGATTCTATGCCCCAAAATATATATATAACATTGTTAATCGAGGTTTTCATTCGCTATAAGTGAAAATAACAAGCATTTGTTTGCTGTACGATCACTTATTCAACCCCACTATATATATATATATATATATATATATATATATATATATATATATATATGTATGTACGTATGTATGTATATATATATGAAAATTTGGCAGTACAAAACTTAATAACCGCTATAATAAGAAAACATTTTTTTTTAAATTACCACATCTGTAAATGCGGTATTACATTGTTGCTAAATACAAAAACAAACGTTTTAATCTACTAGCCAGCGGAACAAGATCAAACAGCTGAAGAATGGCAGAGGGTATAGCGGTCGAAACGTCATGATAATAATAACCAAATGAAGACGGTAGCGCGAATGTAAATAATATAATTAATATATAGTGAGTAGTAATTTTATAAACAATAAAGTTGTTATTGAGGCTTACGGACATATCACTGAAGTTAAGCAACATCGTGTCTGGTTAGTACCTAGATGGGTGACAGCTTGGGAATACTACGCATTGTAAGCTTTGATGTGCAAATGATGTGAAGGATAATGACTAAACTCACAATTAACCTGTGACTAAAATTCCCTAACTAAGGTGTTGATTATGTTGGCCATTGTTCCGTGGTTATATCAGGGTCGATAGAAAGGCGCATAGAGTTCAACCGCCGAAATGTGATAGTAACAACAAAGAGAGGGATATCAATCTGAATATAAATAGTAAATAACAACATTATTTCAAGAAAATCAGAGAGACATTACAGATTTTTGGTTCTCCATTTAACTTTTTGCTGTGCAAACCTGGTTTGCGAAACTTTGGAAACCACAGATCGACGTTTACACAAGATGCATCATAAATAAACCGTTATTTGGCAACCCCCAAATAAAAGAGAGATTACTACGCAAGAACGATAAACATTTAAATATATAATCATTATTTTTTGTTGTTTGTTGGTGTTGTTGTCATTTTTTTCATTCAAGATATATAATAAATAAAGCCTTCTTTGGCAACCTCCAAATAAAAGAGATGTCTCTACCCAAGAACGTTAAGCATAGAAGTACATAATCATTATTTTTTTTCTTTTTGTTGTTGTCGTTTATTCACTGTCATCTCTGTAATAATTTTGTGTTCATTTGTCGAATTTCTTTTCTTTTCTGTCTTCTCTACAAAGCATTGTCAATCTATTCTCACCTACTTGCGTAGTTAGAATTCATTTTTTCTCAACCCGGGGGAATGTTCTACTCACCGAAACTCTCTAAGATACAAGATCACCAACATACCCAAGCACATGCGCGCGCACACACATACACAAACACGCACGCACACGTACACGCTTTGATGTCTTTGTATAAGTACCCAAAAATCTCTCTCCAACTAACTTCAAATCAGCATTTTCAATGACGCCCCTTCCTTTCAAATTTATTGTAACTTTCCCTTGCTTTTCTGACCGCAGGGGTTACGACATATAATGATGCGTACGGTGCACGCGTGCTCACACACAACTCTGATATCAATCAATAAAATGACTGTACGAGCATCATAGGTATTCAATGATAAAAGTGTGGACCACCTAGCAAGGATTGTACTCAGTACTCTTCAATAATTCTCTTTAAGACCAGCCTCTTCGCAACAATTTCCCAGCGCTGTACCCAATTTATTTCGAGGTTTACACCCAGAGTAGGAATTATACCTACATTAACAGAGAAATTCGGGTTAAGAAAATTGTATTGCACGGTAGGTCAATAGATAGCGACTCGCAATGAAAAAAAAGTAGAGGTCATTTCCTATTATAGTCTCGTTTGTTGCATTCACCTTCTCGCAAATTTTGTGAAGTCTCTTTTTGTGATTCCAATGAATACTGTTAGTCGTTTTTGTAATGCTCGTTGTAGTAGAGAATTTGTAATGGCAGATACAACTATTGGTACGCCGGTGAACAATGCTAGTGTCAGACGTCTTCGAATATCACTCGCACTAATAGTACTTGCTCGACAATACTCGCTCGAATAATAATCCTTTTAATGAAATAATATAGAGAATAGCAGTTCGTATAGTAATAGAGGATAGGGTAAAAACAGTGATCCGAATAGTAACAGAGGATAGAATAGAAATAACGATCATTCAGACGTCACGCAACTTCCTACATATGCGTTTCCTCAATGGTTACGTGGTCTACTTATTTCAGTAATGGGATCGCCTGTGTTTGCTCACTTGCGATATAGATTCAAACTCAGCATTTTATTCCTATATAACAGCAATTAACGTTGCAAAATGTACGAATCCACCCCCAGTGATGAGTAAATATCAGGATAGTTTGGGTCCTATGTCTTGATTGGCAACCAGTCTAGGAGAAGGAAATCTCTAAAGTCAAGCCATCATGGACTTGGATGCGTCAGGCTATCTAGCCCAAGGCACACAATTACTGGTACGTTTGCATAAGTACTGCCACTCTGGTCCTCGGATGTTACAGATCATATGATGACGATTGCACCATACCCTCCACGTAGGGAAGTTTTCCCTAAATTTTAATTTATTTTTTTAACAAAATGGCACAAGACTAATTGTTGAAAATATGAGCAATCTGTAATATTTGTCTGAATTTCTAGGATGCCGCGTTTTCCTTTTTTACATTGTTTACATTCGGTGTCACTTCTGTTGTTTCGGCCGGTCTATACTCCGTCCGTCATTACACTTCTGTCGGTCCGGTAACCGGTAAACTGTTGGTTAGTGTAGTTGGTGGTAGAGTGGTATTGGTATGGTTAGACTCAGTGGTAGCAGGGCTAGCAGTAACTGAACAGTACTAATATAATACATTAACATGATGAGATAATCCGACCTATGAACTGCGAGATGAGAACAATCCACCGCCGTATATTGAATAAAGTGTTAAGTTCGAAATTCCCTACATGTTATCCAGATCGGGAGTCAGTAGTAGAAGGTCGGAGGGCATAACGACCGAAGTTTTATTTATAGTGAAAATAAAGTTGGGGGTATTAGTCTGACAGTAAACAACGCAAATACCGAACTCTGGAGATGTAATCCACAAATCTAAGAGGAAATGGCTATTTGTAAATTGACATTTAAAATCCTGGCTTTTATTCGTATTATAGCACCAATCAGAATAATCTAAAGTGTTTCAGCCACAACATATTACACTATCGATCGTAACACTAAATATTTCTTTCTTAGTAGTCGTGAGTTCAATCCCTGGACGTTCTAGAGATAAATACATAAATAAATTTTGTAGTAACCGTAAAGAGTTTTGACATTTGGATTTCTTGAATGATAAATCTTACGTGAATCATTGAATACATTCCTTCGAGATCTACGAGGGTAAAATAGCCGAGCATTATTCGATATTTCAGCTTAACAACTTTAATAAAATATTGCAATTATAATAATAAGTATGAATGCAGGTCATGATTTAAAGAAGTAAGGGGGTACAACTGATAAGGAAATTTAAAATTGAAAAGATTTTCATTTTTTTAAAGTATATTTTAAACCCATTAGAGTCTCATCGCCTCCACTATCTTCCCCTTCTTTCGCTATTTCTCTCTTTCTTACTTTCACTTCTCTCTTTTTCTTTCTTTCTTTCTTTCTTTCTTTCTTTCTTTCTTATATATATCACATTTAATTCTTTCTTTCTTTCTTTCTTTCTTTCTTTCTGTCTTTCTTTCTTTCTTTCTTTTCGCTGCATGTCTTTTTTATTTTCATTTATTTATTCGCTTATTTCTCTTCATATCTTTCTTTCTTTCTTTTTTCTTTCTTTTTTTCTTATTTCTTTCTTTATTTCTTTCTTGTAAATATCTCATACAGCTCTTTCTTTCCTTGCCTTTCTTTCTTTTTTTCTTTTCGTCTCTTTCTTTATTTTCATTTATTTATTTCTCTTCATGCCTTCCTTTATCTTTCTTTCTTTATTTATTTTCTTTCTTTCTTTCTCTCTTTCTTTCTTTCTTTCTTTCTTTATTTATTTATGCCTTTCTTTTGAATTTCCCTTATAGCGTTTATTCTTTCTTTGTTTCTACATATCTTTCATTGTTCCTCACTTCATATCTTTCTCATAAATTTAGAAACTAGAGCTTCTTTCTTTCTTCCTTTAGATTTATTGTTGGACCCAGTCTAATGTATATATCTATCTCCATGTCGTTTTGACTCTATTCTGTTCCTCATACTGAAACTATTAATATATGTTAACCTATCTTTTTCTTTCTTTAATTTTTTCTTGCTCTGTCTCTTACTCTCACTGATTCCCTTTATTCTCTGTAAACACACACAACAATGAAACTAAAGCAAATGTGGTTCTACAGAAGAATATCATCGACTGAACATTTGATTAACAACGAAGATTTAGAAAAGGGAAACAAAAAGGACATTTAGAACCAGAAAAATACACTTGACATTTCTAGGTCACGTGATGAGGAAAGAGAGCTTAGCAAAGTTGACCCTCAAAGGATATAGCGAAGGCACGTGTATTCCGTTTTTCCTAGCTATCAAAACATAATAGCTTATTTTTATGAGGCATTTACAAGTGATAAGCAGCCATATTACGTTGAAACATCGGTTCTCCCACGTTCACCGAAATGAAGGAATTTCAAGTTTGTACAGAGCCAAAATGGGGGACTAATTTTGACAGACCAATTGGTGTAACCTTGGATGTGCGGGTGACATAATGGATAACGGCTCTTAACTACACAAATGTGGGTATCCACTAAAAATAACGTTAATGTAATAAAATCTGTTGGATCAATAAAAAAAAAATAATTAAATATATTGTAATATAAATGACCAAATATTAAAATCTGCTGGTTTGATAAATAAAAATCCATCGCTACTTTAGAAATCATAATATATATATATATATATATATATATATATATATATATATATATATATATTATGATTTCTAAAGAATGCCACTTGAAAAAGGCCGTTTAGCCAATACAAAGAATGAACAAAATTAACGATAAAAAAAAAACAAACAAACAAAACAAACAAATGAAAATTACAGATAAAATTCAATTTCTTCAGAGACAGTCATTTACTCCTGTAGTTTACTGCTAATAACAGCCAGGGATTTTTTTTTCTCCTGATGATGGCCTGATGGCCGAAACTAGCCGAGAAACCTTTTTGAAATATTAGGGTGGAGCAAAAATAATGTCGTTTTCTCACATAGTAACATATGTGAGGAAACGACATTATTTTTGCACCAACCTAATAATAAAACAAAAAATCTTTATATACATCCCAGTATTTCCGAAAATATTTAATTTTTGTATATTTCATTGTTCAAGTCACACACACACACGCATACATACATACATATATATATATATATATATATATATATATATATAAGTTATGAAAAACTTGGTAATCCGTAAAGTGTTCTGTTTTTCTTTAATATATATATATATATATATATATATATATATATATATATATATATCCCACATTGAGTGCTGGTTTCAATAAAATAGTGCTCGATGCAATATAACAGAGCTATGAACTATTCAGTGCTTGATAGATAAATTGTGGTCTTATTTACGCAAAAATGAATATAACACTGAGATATCATTTCAACGGATATGTTTACCAAAATTACGCAAAATTATCAAAGATACGAAAGAGTAAAGTTATTTAATAAAATCGCCATTGGTGTCAATCACGACCTTCAGACGACTTTGTAGTCTCCTGATGTTCTACTTGTATGTTCTCCTTATTTAAATTGATGAATGTTGCCAAAATCTCTTACGTTCAGTTCATCTTTGGTGTGAAAAAGATTTTTGTTGGCCTTTCGCTCAACTACGCTCCACACATAATAATCAAGAAAGTTGCAATCTAGCGAGTTTGGCTGGCAGATGTAAGGGGTGATATAGTTGCAGAAATTGTCTGACAACAATGACTGGTTCAGCTGCTTATGTGGCATGGTACAGAATCCTGTTGCCAGACATAGGGCCTTACAGAAGTCACACCTTAGACACAGGGTAGCACTATATCTATAAGGTACTTGATATAGACCTTCGTGTTGGGTCTGAGGCCCTAAGCCGCAAATTCGGAAGTTCTTTTCTGATCAGAACGATCACATTGATTTCTCCAATTTGACGTACCTTCGTAATCACTATTAGACTCTAAAAATTTTTCCTAATCTACTGCACTGTCCTTAGATCGACACCCAAACACTTTGAAATCTTCTTATTGGTGCTTCCAGTGCGAATGCCAAGCTGTACAACATGCTGTTTCCAAATTACTGGCGAAGTGAATTGCGCTGTTTTTTTTTTTTTTTTGTTTTTTTTTTGTTCTTTGTTTTTGTTTTTTTTTCTCTTAGAAGGTGCCCGACTGACCCTATTATTCTGTGCTGTCTACAGAATAAAAAATAAACTACGAACATGCGCGAAATTAAAAAATATATAATAGCGACAATTTACTCATGGTACACTGTATATTAATAAACATATATTTTTTTACTCACCGGTATCACAACTCTGGGTTCTTTTATTTAAAACTAGCAGCATGGCACGGCGTTGTTCGTGCTTGATTCAAAAATCGTACGACTCATACAGTAATCACTATCACTTGACTTAAAATATTTTTTGCCTTTCCTTGCCTTTAAAGGAGTGCCTTTGACAGTGCCGATGTTGCTACATGCATTCTTGCCTATCTCACACTGCAATTTTTTTCTAAGCTCTATACTAAACATTAAATCTGTTACGAAAAAAGAACTAAACAAAATGAACACAAAACGATCAACTTTAAAAAAGGACTCGTAACTGGAAAAGCCAAATGATAAAGAATGTTAACAACAAATACTTTTTCACACCCAGCCCAGTTCTGCGGAATCAGGATCAACGTTGAGTTTAAGCAAGCCAATGAGCCAATTGGAGTAAAGTGCATGCAGATTTAAATTTTTCACACTTGTGACGAATGCAGCTATCGATTATTTTGCATGCTAGCATGGTAGTTAACATTTGTGTCAGTCAGCTGTTGGCTCTCACGCTGGCTAATAGAATCTTCCTGCCTATTCGTGGCAGCCAGCTTTAGGCTCTCACTCTGGCCAGTACAAAATGGATGTAAATACATGAAAACTGCCGTAGAAGCATGAAATAATCGATTATTTCTACTATCGATGGGAGTTGGGAAATGCAAAGTCGGTATTGGCCTTACCGCTAACTTGGAGCATGTGCATGTAAATTATGGTGCAAATCTGTCGAAAATTGCGACCGTACATTCGTTACACACACACACACACACACACACACACACACCCACAGATCCTGCATTTATAGATAGAAATATACGTAACGAAAAGAAAAAGTACCCATCGTACCCTGTATATATGTTTATCTTTGGATACCTCGCTGTGGTGTAATGGTTAGCAAGGTGGCTTGCTAAAACAGTTACGACTGAATAGTGAATTTGATCCTCACGGGGTACCCCATACTTCCGACCTTGTGCCACATCTAAACTACACCGAGGAAATTAATATATGTCTTTAATCGCGGTTGATTCGATTTTTACGGTTTATCAACCATTTGGAGGCTATTTAAAGACAGAAAATATTTTTCTCTTGCAAGGATTTTGGGAGGAGATAATAATAGCTCAGTTGCACAAATCTTACTAATTCACCAATACCTCGTCGGGGGAGATGTGGTCCATGCCTTTCCCAAGTATATTTACGTGTTAATCAATATAAGCAACCTAAAGAAAATTGTAACTCCGATTCTCAATTCAAAGGCATTATCCATTAAATCACACACACGTCTAAGCTTAGAGTATTCTCAAGCCGTCACCCATCTAAGTATTGACGTTGCTTAACATCGATGATTTTTCGGGAACCTATTTTCAACGTGATATAAGCCTGTATATCATTTTTTTCGTTTATATAAATTAGTAGTCACTGTCTTCATTTCGTTATTGTTATCACTATGTTTCGACCGCGGTGCCCTCTTGCCTTCTTCAGGTGCTTGTAACCATCGGTGAATTTTAAAATGAATCATTTAATTAATCTAGAGGATTGATCTTGCTTCACATGGCTAGTAGATTTAAGCCTTTGTCTTGAATTGGGTAAAATCGTATAATGAGTTTAATCTCTGGGCCACGTTATGCGGACGTAGATTCATTGAAAAGAAAAGCAAACAATAACAGATCAGTAATATGTAAAAAAAAAAAGAAATTCAGATATTCCTACATACGGACAATGGGACTAAAATCGTCTAACCTGTAGATTTTCAACTCGGAATTCCCGGAGGCTTAATCGAATCGGTAATTTCCTGGAGATAACCGAAACTTTGTGATAATAGATTGAATAAGGATGAAGATAATAGTTTTCATCCCGGAAATTTAGAGAGTAATATTAGGTTGGTGCAAAAAATAATGACGTAATAATGTCGTTTTTTGACGTTAGAAAATACGTCGAAAAACGACATTATTACGTCATTATTTTTGCACCAACCTAATAAAATCTTCTAATTTTCGTTTCACTCTATAGTCTATTGTATAAATTGTTTTCACTAGTAAATAAAATACAAAAAAAATGTCAATGCATTTCTGAAGTAAAATATATACATAATGTTATTTATTATTTATTAACAATTCATTGTACTTTGTACAGCAGCTGTTCTGTCAGTAACCCTTCTTTTTGTATTCCTACCAGAAGACGCAATGGGATATCAAAATATACCTTCAAAAGTTAAGCAAATTATTGTTGTTGTTTGTTTAACAGCATATCAACAACTTATGGGTCATATAATACCGAAATTTAATTTACTAGGTATCTTTGAAGTAATAAAATATGTTATTCTGCTTTCACAATTGAACACATGGTAGATGATACTCAGCTTTTGTGCATATACATGTTTCTGAGAACATAATTACTAGCAGGCGGGAGCGCCTTGAGGTGGTTAGCAGGCTTGTCTCGCTAGAACAATTAAGACTGAGCAGTGAGTTCAATTTTCACTAGGTGCCCCATACATTCGGCCTTGTGCCACATCTAAGCCCTTCTTGGAAAATCCATACTAGCAGGCGGTGATATGTATGTATTATATCGTAGTTTTGTTGAAGATATATTTTACAATACAGTTTCATTTTTTAAGAAATTATATGGATTAATGTCATGAAAGAGTTCTCTCAAGTTGTTTAGTTAGTTGATTTGTTTAACGACATATCGATTCTCATGGGTCACTCAATGCTGATATGTAAATAATTTGAACAATTTTATTGATTCGACTAAATATACTTTGAACGGAATTTTATGCCTTCAAATGCGGATAAAATGTATTGCAGGTACTTTAAAAATGTACCGTTGCTATTTTTTTGCATAAATATGTATTGCTGGTATTTTTTATACCTTCATATAGTTTTCCTTTCTGTGGGGCCACTATTTGCCTATAGCTGGGATATTAAAAGATGCTACCACTCCTGATCAGGGTGGACCTGAAGAAAACAGCAATTAAGAAGTGGTTACACCTTCCTCAAAACCTCCAAGCTCCAGATCAGTGTTCACATCCAGGACCAAGCAAAGTATTAAGAAAAATGAAAATCTCGTTAAAAACAAAAGAAATCTGTTACGTAATATCGAGAATCGCATATGTCAGTGACTGCCGGACCATCTTATCACACATGAAGAGATGTGACGCAAAATAAATGTGGTTCTACAGAAGGATGCTGAGAATACCTTGGGTTTAACACGTGAGCAACGACGAAATTTTAGAGAAAATGAAAACGAAAAGGACACACATAATGAACATCATTAAGCGATAACTCGATTATTTAATGGCAAATCTAAAAATTTTGAACAATTTTATGTCTTCAACTAAATATATTTTGAAAGCAATTGCATGCCTTCAAATAGAGATAAAATGTGTTGCTAGTTATACTGTTGTAAAAAGATAATGTTGCTATTTTTCACATAAAAATATACTGCTGGTATTTTTAATTTAAATTTTTTTTTAATACCTTCATATTGTTTTGTTGTTTCTTTGGGTTCCGTATTTGTCCATACCGGTGATATTAAAAGTCTTACCACCCCTGATCAGGATGGACCTGAAGAAAACAACAATTAAGAAGTGGTTTCACTCTCTTCAAAACCTCCAATCTCTCGATCAGATGCCTTGCTACAGGAAGGTGAACCAACCTGGGAACAACAGCAATTTAGAATTCGTTCCATCCTCCTCAAAACCTCCAATCTCCAGATCAGTGTTCTTACTCTGGATGGAAATGATCGTCATATCCAGGACCAAGCAAAGTATTAAGAAACATGAAAATCTCGTTAGAAACAAAAAAAAAACTGTTAATTAATATCGAGAAACGCATATGTCAGTGAATGTTGGAAAATCTCATCACAGATGGTGAAGAGATTTGACGCAAAATAAATGTGATTGTACAGAAGTATGCTGAGAATACCATGGACTTAACACGTGGGCAACGATGACATTTTAGAGAAAATTAATAAGTACATCAATACTGAACATCATTAAGAGACAGCTGAAATTCCAAGTGCGCATAATGAGAATAGAAGGTTTGGAGAATTTGACACTCACTGGGCATATTGAAGGCAAGAAGGACGTGGGAATGTTGCACATATCCTACGAACTGAGCTTGTTGTAAATGGTTGGCAAAACAAAGATTAGGAGATATAACAACAAATTTACTAAGGGCTACAAACTCAGGAAGTTGTGAATAACCATGGCTGCTCACGTCCTTTATGGACACAGCACATAGAAAAATATTGGTAATACTTTTTTTATTGTTGGTGAAGAGATTGAGAATAGATATGGGGGGTTGGGGAGGGCTACTAACAGTGGAATGCAATATAACATGGCGAATTCGTGATTAGGAAAATGACCTTCAGATTCTGGTTAACGCTGTTTTGCATTTAATTATTCAGTCCCAGTAGACCAGGTTCGCGCCGTGGTTTAAACTTCAGAAGCAATGATCTGACAGATCACTACTCTTCGACGCTGTCGCAAACATATTTCAAGCAAATTTGAATCGATTACACGAACACATAGATAAACCGAATGATTTAATCCAGACTTTTTTTCACCCATTTTTAGCAAACAGTTACCCATGTAGATGTTTGCATGCCAGTTGCTTAATCCATCAGAAGCAGGTGTCTCTTTGAAAATCGTCTCTGCACAGCCGGCGGCCTCTTCTTCTCGTCTCTCGTTCAGAGCTGGCTCTCTCACTGACCTCTGATCTGATACCCCCCACCACCGGCCGACTTCGATCACAGATCAAACAATCTTTTTCGACTCAAATTTTTGATCTTATCACTTTCACAGGAATAGCCCTTACTCGTTAATGGAAACCCACATTTAACTCTTTACTTCTGCACCCTCTCTATATATCTATCTCTGTATCCCTACATACATACATATATATATATATATATATATATATATATATATATATATATACAAACACATATATATGTACATATACACACACACACACACACACACACATATATATATATATATATATATATATATATATATATATATATATATATATATATATATATACAGGCACATATATATGTATGCATCTGCCTATACATATACATATATGGGCGTGTGAGTGAATCCATGCATACGTATATATATATATATATATATATATATATATATATATACATACACACACATTTGCTTACATGATGGATTCTTTCGTGTTTTTTTTTTTTTTACTTTCATGAATGTTTCGAATGTCGTAAAATGTCGTAAAAAATCGATTTGTAGAACTAAACGTTCAATCTTAGCCTGAGAACCTCAGCATAAAAAATAATTTCTCTATCCCAAACTCTTCAAAAGCCCACATAAGATATTCAAAGGGAAAATTAATAGAAAAAAAAAATATAACAAACTGTATGAAATTCCCATCAGACAAGTTTCATTCACCCCGGTAACGACCAGACAGCTCTTTCAATGACGTGTACCACTATCTGGGATGAACATGAGATAGTACACTCGGGTTAAGTCAGTGAACCAAGATACAAGAATTTTTTTTCAAAAACATCGGTGACAGATATAGTAATATTACTCTTCACTCACATTCTTCTACGTGTTGTATCTTGTGTTTATAGGCACATTGGTAGTTTCTTTGTTTATTATTCACTTTATTTGTTTACTCATTTATTTAGATATTTTCTATTTAAATTTTCTCGGGGTCGGTTTTCTTAATTTTTTAGTTTAAAATATAATGTATAGGTACCTTTTCCCGAAAATGCCAGGATGTGGGTGAGAAAAATTTTAACTAAGATAGTGAAACCATTTTCTTCTTAATGATGAGAATCAAAACTATGAAAAAAAATATTGGGCATAAATTGTTGCCCCATTTTTTTTTGTTTTTTTTTTTCAGGATGTGTAACAACTGATTCTAAACTTTTTTTTCGTTTCATTTCATTTTTGGAAGTGCCATCTGATGATCCGGGGTCTTTTAAAAGGGCTCAGGTACAATGGTACCTTAATGTGGTCTGTTTTTCTTTTAAATATTAGTGTGTGTGCCATTCGCAGACAGTACTCTTTTGGATGATCACAGCGATTCAGTGAGACTAGATCATCCGAATTGAAAACCAACCGATTTGGTGGTATCAGTCAGGGTCACTACCACTGAGCTATCTTCGCACGACAGAATGAGTCAGCCACAGCTAGCGTATTATTTTAACAAATGTAAACAAACACCAACCAACCCAATACATACATATATATATATATATATATATATATATATATATATATATATATATATATATATATATATATATATATATATATATATATATATATATATATATATATATATATATATATATATATATATATATATATATATATATATATATATATATATATATATATATATATATATATATATATATATATATATATATATATATATATATATATATATATATGGCTGTTTGGCTTTTGTTTACATTTGTAAAAGCAATCCGCTAGACTTGGCCGAGTAAATTTAGCTCACCTGCCTGATACCACCAAATCGGTTAGGTTTCAATCCGGGCTTGAGGCATTCGGATGTCTAGTCGCACTGAATCGCTGTGATCAGCTATATATAATATTTATTTGCTCAAATATGTGTATCTATTAAAAATTACGTTTAAGCTGATAAATAAAATGTCCCTTTAATAAATGAATATATATATATATATATATATATATATATATATATATATATATATATATATATATATATATATATGAATAAAAATTTAAACAAGTTTTAGCAAATTCATTCGACATGTAGTGTTTAAGTGAATACTGTGGTTAGCACCAATGGTGAAAGTCATACTTCAACGCAGTCTCCAGAGCATGTGTGTTTTGTTTTTAATTATGCTGGTTAGTGGTGCATTATGAGTAGTAAGGTCTATCGTATCTTGATGGTTATTGTTATGGTTCAAATTATTAAGTAGAAACAACTGTGGATATGAATTGTTAATTTTTGTACTCATTATTTTTTATTGATTAGTTAATTACTTCTTCATTTATTTCGTGTTTATTTTATTTTATTTATTTATTTTCAAATATTTCATTTGTATCCAATAGATTACATTATCTGTGTTGGACACAGTGCATCTATTTGCATTTTTCAAGGGGATGTTTTACACGGCATTCTTTTGTAGTTTCCGATTTTTAAGTAACATAGTTAAAATTGGTTTTCACGTCTGCATTTGGCGATTTTCTCATGATTTCTTCAGTCATTTGTCTTGATCTGGGAAGGTGATTATAGCAGCGTTCCTCTCCAGAAAGAGTTTACAGTTCTCGGATTTATTGGTATAGCCTGGTGTTGTTTAAATGATGTTTTTGATGTAATTTGTTTCTTGTTTTAAATTTCCTATATATGTTTTCAAAGCAGTGTGCTTACAAAACGTTTCCGCTATTGTGCCCCCCCCTGCAACCACTCCCCGTACAGGTATACAACAAGTATATATCGATCAGGAGGATTTTGATTTGAACCCTTTTATTTAATCAACGGGTGTAGATAGATAGATAGATAGATAGATAGATAGATAGATAGATAGATAGATAGATAGATATTTGCATTGCATCCAAAATGTTACATTATCTGCGTTGTATGTAGTGCATCAATTTGCAGTTTTGAAAGCAGTGTGCTTACAGAACGTTTCCACTATTGAGACCCTCGTTGCGTATACGTATGCAAAAGGTATATATCGATCGGAAGAATTCTGATTTGAGCCCTTTATATAAACAACGGCTGTAGATAGATAGATAGATAGATAGATAGATAGATATCGATACATCATTTTGTATCAAGAATCTTACTTTATCTTCGTTGTATGTAGTGCATATATTTGCAGTTTTCAAGGAGTTATTTTGCAAGGGATTTGTTTGTTTTTTTTCGATTTTTAAGTAATATAGTAAAAAATTGATATGGTACTTGCATGTTGAGATGTGTCCTGATTGTTTATTTAGTATTTATAATTGATCTGAGAAGGTAATTATGATTATTTTATTCGCTAACATGGTGTCCTGTGACTGTGCCAGCTCAACCAATGACTCTTTCAAAACATACCTGAATTTGACAGAAACTGTTACAATGATTTCTTGCTGACTAAATGCCTGTTTGTTATATATTTATTATACAGGGTGTTTCAAAAAGAATACACCAAAATCATTACGCTGTTTTTCAGGTCTATAGCATTGTAGTGGACTGAATCAGTGGTTATTTGATAGAGTACTTATCAAAGTTTGATTGGGTGTCAGTTTCACCGCTTCTGGTGCAGCTGAATTGTGGGAAGATCAATCAAAATGGCGACTCCTCAGCAGAAGGCATTATGCGTGCTTGAGTTCGCGAAACCAAACGCCATTGTCACGGTGCAGCGTGCTTTCAGAACAGAATTCGGCATTGATTAGCCCCATCGTGAGAGCATTCGACGGTGGGTTAAACAGTTTAAAGAGAGTGGGTGCCTGTGCAAAGGAAAGAGTCCTGGAAGACCACGTGTTACAGAGGAGCAAGTGGAGAGGATTCATGATGCATTTGAGAGGAGCCCACGTAAGTCCGTACGTCGAGCAAGTCTTCAGCTTGCCATCCCTCATACCTCTGTCTGGCGTGTGTTAAAGAGACGATTACACATGAAACCATACAAACTAAGCCTCGTCCAAGCTCTTACTAATTATGACAAGGCGATGCGGAGGACATTCTGTGAGTCAATGCTGGAGATGGAGGAAGGTGATGAAACTCTCTTTTCACGTTTAGTTTTTAGTGACGAAGCGAATTTCCATTTGAGAGGCACAGTCAATCGTCACAATGTGTGCATTTCGGGAAGAGAGCACCCAAAACTGGCTATTCACTTTACTGCAAGCAGATTCGAATGACTTCATTTTTTAGCAAGATGGAGCACCATCCCATTGGCATCTCGGGGTTAGAGCTTATCTGAATGAAAACGTGCCTCAGCGATGGATTGGGAGGATACGTGCTAAAGACCTTGCACTCTGTGGTTGGCCTGCCAGATCCCCGGACCTCACTGTGTGTGACTTTTTCTTGTGGGGGTATGTTAAAGACCAAGTTTATGTTCCAGCACTTCCAGCAAGTATCGATGACTTGAAAGATCGAATAACAGCTGTAATCAACACGGTGAAGCGTGACATGCTGAGGCGTGTTTGGGAGGAATTCTCCTATCGGCTTGATGTTGTCCGCGCTGCCGGTGGTAGCCACATTGAGCACTTATAAAACATGAAATGAAACTTGAATGTATATACAACACATGTGTTCATGCTAGAGGTTTGTAATTTTTTTCGTTTTTGACACATCACGTGATGATTTTGGCGTATTCTTTTTGAAACACCCTGTATATTACTGATTACTTAATTATTTTTTTTTAATTTATTTTGGATGTTTTCTTTAATATTTCCCGGGTTTGGTTATCTTAATAGTTTAGTTTTAAATTATTGGCTGCTAACTCATTGCGTTATACATATAGTGTGTGTATTCTTAATAGTACTTTTCTAAATAAAGAAGTCAACAAATTAAGTAAATAGTAACTGAATGATTGGTTGAATTTGTTTAGCGGCATATCAAACACCATAGTTAAATTAATACGGAAATCTTATCATTTTGCGCATATGGATACACCCAGTGTTGAAAGTGCTTTTTTGTTTTTTTGTTTTTTTAAGTACATACGTCCTTGTGCAAATTAATTGAAACAAAACAGATAATTTCGTTATTATTTAATTTTTTTTTCTTATTTTTCCAAGGAGACATGGCACAGTGCACATTTTGGTACTTCCACGAAGTCGTTTCTTGCAGACTGACCACAGATTATCGATTGGATTTAAACCAGGAGAGTTTAAGAGCCAGCCGATTTTACTTTCATTTGCTCACTGATAAGGCTTGCCAGGGTGTTTGTGGAGCGTTACAATTTTCGTAAGCTTCCTTGTAGTAACGTCCATCGCAGACAATGGCTGTAGGGCAACTAATCGACAGAAAAGACAATAGTGTCTGTTCGTGATAAAAATCTGATGCAATCACGCATGATGCAATATTTTTCAGGGCTAAACAAATTTCACATAAACCCCGAAAATAGATTAATATTATTGCACACCACAGCAAATGACCTACTCTTCGGAGAAAATAAAAATCGATTACACCCTGTCACTCCAGTGGGTCTAAAACTGACCGTATAATGAAAGAAAGGAGACTAAAGCTGTTGTTGCAATTAATTTGCACAAGGATGTAGGTTGTAGATCATAAAATGTATTGGTAGTAAATATACAATAAAAAATGTATTTTTATTTATTTTTTTATTTTTTAGTGTTGCAGTACTGTTGGTCATTTTATTTTAAAAATTGTGGTTTATTCTTTGGGGTATGATTATTTGCCGATATCTCTGGGCCCTAACAGGTGCTACCACCTCCGATTTAACGTGGCCCTGGGAACAACAGAATTTAACATGCTGTCCCATACTCCTCACATAATGTATTCACACGTTCAGAGGTCTTGTTACCGGATGAATTTTATTGCCGCATCCAGCAGGAAGGAAATAGTAAACAAATGAACAAAGTACAAATATACACATACAGACATGCATATGCAGCAATAATAATAAAACAATTGGATCATTGCACGAAATGCACTATTGCATGTAATACAACTTTAATCATCATATATAAATAGTCGAGACAAATACAACACAAATGAACTGAAGATTGTATTCAAGAATGAAACAGATTGCCCCCTGTAGGTTTTTATTTCAGTATCCACTTGCAGACACACACACACACACACACACATATATATATATAATATATATATATATATATATATATATATATATATATATATATATATATATATATATATACCAACGGCTTACCATACTTTATACTTCTCAATTCACTCTCGTGTGGACATGTGTGACGTCATGAGATGTGGTGCGCTTTTTGCTTCTAGCGTCTTATATGCACGTGTTTATTATTGCTTAGAAATCATCTATGTAAACATTGACAGACTATCATCACTGTCTTGTCCGTATATAGTTAATATGTTGTAATTGACATCTTTGATAATGAGTTATGTAAGCCGAAAGCTTAGATTGTATTAAAATATATATATATATATATATATATATATATATATATATATATATATATATATATATATATATATATGGATCAATATTGTCAATTTCTTTCTTCGTTCAACGATTATGTTATAAAACTTATCAGATGTTACGAAAAAAATTACATAAAATAAATAGACAACACTTGTCTATAATATTTAATGAAGCGTGTATCAATATATATATATATATATAGTCACTGGGCGTGTTTCTAAAAATAAATACGCTAAAAATCCACCTGCATCATTGCCGTGCGCCGACGGCTTAGTGGTAGAATCTCCGACTAACACCAATCCAATCGGGTTTCGATCCGAGCTAGAAGCGACCGGATGTCTAGAGACACTGATGAGCTGCGAAACAGTCTGTCTGTTATATATATATTCTTACTGATATATACATACATGATTTCTAAATTTTCGCTAGAGGATAAAAAAGGACTTAATACTTTAACTCAATTTAATTTTAATAATTATATTGAGGTTTTCGGCTCTCGTTTTTGAAACATGAGAACTATTATGTAGCGAAGGAATGATATTTTTTTAAAATAATTATAATTTAAGCTCTACTTCTGTATGTAGCACTTTAAAAAAAAATAAAAACAAAAATACTAAAGAACTCCCGATTATTTGCCTAACGTGTTCTTTCCTAATTTTCTACACACACACACACACACACACACACATACATATATATATATATATATATATATATATATATATATATATATATATATATATATATATATAAACATAGTCACAACATATTACATCACATTGCATCTAGGCATATGGTTCTGTTGTGAATGTTTCTGCCTCTAGCCGGCTATGACGTCATAGAACCGCAGCATGAATTTATGACCTACGTCTGCTATTCCGCGACCGTTATCGTCACATAGCAATCTTCCATATCAACGTAACAAAATATCATCTCCGATGGTGAATATCTTTAGTTAAATGTCCATAAAACCACCCTGAAGAAGGCTCATGTAAACCGAAAGCCTAGATAAAGAAACAGCATAATAAAAAATTAATATCAAAATTTGAGACAACTTTTGTTTTCTTTTCAACCGAAATTAAAGCAAATACACGAACGTTAGAACGGCTCATGATCAGACAAAATAGACATTCATTGTCTATTATATTTAACAATATATCTTTCTATAATGATCTGCTATGATATATAGATATATATATTATAATAATATTTTTTGTTTAAAAATATGATTCCTTCCCTACATAAGAGCTCTCATGTTTCAAAAACGAGAGCCGAAGTTTCCTAAAATTTCGCTTGAAGATGAAACGGAACTAAACACCACAATCCAACTTAATTTTATTAATTATTTGGATGATTTCGGCTCTCATTTTTGAAACATGAGAACTCTTATGTAGCGAAGGAATCATATTTTTAAACAAAAAATATTATTATAATATAAGCTCTACTTCTGTATGGAGCACTGTCTTCTTAAAAATAAAAACAAAAATACTAAGGAACCCCGGATTATGCACCCAACGTGTTCTTTTCTATTTTCTGCATACCTGCACAAGGATATATATATATATATATATATATATATATATATATAAACAAATGTTTAGAGGTACAAAATTTATATATAATTTTAAAAACAAGGTATATATTGATTTTAATTTTAAAAGTCTCTAAGGCCCTTTAACCAACATCTCATCAGGAGGCAATCGTTGGATAATTAATTAACGAAAAGAATAGTAACGACAATAAAGAGCAAAAAGGGGGAACACGTTAAAATAACAAACAAGTGTATATACTTGTAACGAGAGAAGAGGAAATAACGTGTAAATAAATAAGCGAGGGACAGTTAAAATAAAGTATCCCCAAACAGATTAAGAGACTTTACAAATTCCTTCTGCCGGCAGAGAGGTTTCCTTAATCCTATACAGACCGATTCCAAAATCTTCAAATGATTGTTGGAATAGGCTGTATGAATAATTTTAAACCACTCTTTTTTGTACGACTTGGTGCAGGCTATATTCTCAACTAAGTGATGAGCAATAGCCGATTCCATATTCATGGGGGGGGAGATAGCATATTTTATCTATCTTACCAAGTCGTATTTTGGAAGGTACATGCTGATTGATTCTAGTCTTTTTGAACTAGGTCTGTGTTTCCGTCGTTTCGCAAGGATGTATTGCCCTACACCAAATTGAGTAATTTAGTATATGAGTTTAATTGCCAGTGTGCTGCTGGTTATGTAAGGCGTACAACCTTGCATTTGGAAACTAGAATCAATCAGCATAGATAGATAGATAGATAGATAGATAGATAGAGAGAGAGAGAGAGAGAGAGATTATGAAAAGAACGAAACAGATAGATAGATAGATAGATAGATAGATAGATAATGAACAGGCCGAGACAGATAGATAGAGAGAGACAGAGAGAAAGAGAAAGAGATAGATTATGAAAAGAATAGATAGATAGATAGATAGATAGATAGATAGATATGAACAAACTAAGATAGATAGATAATGAACAGGCCGAGACAGACAGATAGATAGATAGATAGATAGATAGATAGATAGATAGATAGATAGATAGATATGAACAGACTGACATACATAGATTGATAGATAGATAGATAGATATGAACAGACTGAGATAGATAGATAGATAGATAGATAGATAGATAGATAGATATGAACAAACTAAGATAGATAGATAATGAACAGGCCGAGACAGACAGATAGATAGATAGATAGATAGATAGATAGATAGATAGATAGATAGATAGATAGATAGATAGATATGAACAGACTGACATACATAGATTGATAGATAGATAGATAGATATGAACAGACTGGGATAGATAGATAGATAGATAGATAGATAGATAGATAGATAGATAGATAGATAGATAGATATGAATAAACCTAAATTATATACATAAATAGATATGAATATCTCGAATCTGGAAGATAGATAGATAGATAGATAGATAGATAATGAACAGGCCGAGATAGATAGATAGATAGATAGATAGATAGATAGATAGATAGATAGATAGATAGATAGATAGATAATGAACAGGCCGAGATAGATAGATAGATAGATAGATAGATAGATAGATAGATAGATAGATAGATAGATAGATAGATAGATATGAAAAACTGTAGATATTCAAATTAATTGGAATCTTACCTACTGTTTGGAAAGAATTCACATTTGAAGTTACCTCTCACTATGTCGCGTGTCTGAAACCTCATTTAAAATGCAGAAAAATCATTGCATTCTTATCCACCCGACAAAGTTGCATCCAATCGAATCGCGGCATCAAAATCATGTGACCCTGAGACTTGCAGCCGATCTTCTCTCGTTTTCTCTGTCTTACACGCTTTGGCACTTCCTCTTTTTTTACTTTCATCCTCAAATTGCCATGATATCAAATCTTTATTGATCTTTCGCAAAAGCGTCCTCAGCCGCCCTTCCCGGCATTCACGAAAACTATGGCGTCTTAGGCGAAATCGACATGCGTTCGATTAACGTCATCTCCATTGAGATCGCGTTTACAGTAATTGTTGCAATGTTGAATGAAACCGCCTCGTCGATTCTTCGGACATGTGGTCTTATCATGAAGAATTAGAAGTCTGTTCAGAAAATAACGTCACATTTAGGTAATGAAAGAATTCTTAAAATATAACAATCAGTACAAAGTTTTCTTATATTTCACATCAATATATTTAAAAAACATTTATGTAGCTATCAATTTTGCTCAGTCTTCTCACAGATTAATCTGCTTATCTATCTATCTATCTATCTATCTCTCTATCTATCGATCTATCTATCTATCTACCTACCTATCTATCTGTATATATATATATATATATATATATATATATATATATATATATATATATATATATATATATACAGATTGACAGGAACAGAGAGATATAATCAGACTAACAACATATTCCTATATGCTTATCTAAGTCTGTACATATATCATTAAAAATAACTTTACCATTGAAGCATTAATTTATTAATGAACACAGACATAAAACTACATGTGTACGAGCGTTTATATATATATATATATATATATATATATATATATATATACTGCACATATATATATATATATATATACTGCATATATATATATTTATATATATATATATATATATGCAGTATATATATATATATATATGCAGTATATATATATATATATATATATATATGTGCAGTATATATATATATATATATATATATATATATTATTCAAATAAATGTTATACGTATACTCGTTCGGAAAACCATCGGTGTCTTGATTTGCAAATAATCAAACCAATACGAAAGGGGAAAAAAGGTATTAAAAAAAAAGAAAGACTATATATTTTCCGTCCTTCCTTTACCTTTTTAGCTAGGCTTCCTTGGCGATCCACTTAGGTGAAACCTCGGTAGGCTTGTCTGGCTCTCTCTTTAATTTGTTTTATTTAAATGTTATTTTTTTATCCGACTATGTACTGACATGGATATTCGAGAAAACTTAGAAAAATATGTATCAGGATTACGGCAGGATTCGAACCTGCAACTCCTATTGGATAACTTCAATGGATTTGACGTTCGTAACAGCTCGACCATGTAAGATTACGGTCGGACAAATCTCGAATAGTGCCTTTTGAACACACTTTTTTGCCGATTCTCCAAGCATGCATATCTGCTCTGTATCGTAAAGAAAGGCAATTTATTAAATTCGGCAAGGACACATGGCACAGTGGATAAAGGCGTCAGTTAGATCCAGTGACAGGATCCAAAGAGTGTGAGTTCAATACCCGGTTAAGGCAGTGGAGAACTTTCAGAGGGAAATTAACAGGAGATAACCGATAACTGACATCCATTAAACATGGCTCGTGGTACTAGAACTGTCTACACCAGAGAGCGAAATAAAAGGTTAAGTTCGACATTCCAACTACCTGAAGAAGGCCGGAGCGTACAACGGCCGAAACGTTGTAATAAATATGGCGACAAAGATGAAGAAATATTCCGAATAATGTAAATGATATATGTATTAATCCTAACAATATTACGCAGAAGACTGACAAAGTGGGAAAAAAAATCAGTTTAACGGGATTCTTTCTCCAGAAGGCATTCATCGATGTAGTGATTTTGCTGATGAAAATATAAGCGTTGAAATTCAACAAATGTCACTTTAATTAATATATATATATATATATATATATATATATATATATATATATATATATATATATATATATATATATATATATATATATATGGAGAGAGGGAAATAAAGGAAGAATTGTATGTAGGAATTTCGGAGACGCCTGTGATATTTTCAACGAGATGAGGAATAAACAAAGAAGTGGGATTAAACTGTCCGAGAAATTTTGTTGTTGTTGGATAGAGGTCTCTATTTGGAAACTCTATTCTCTGAGTAAACCCAGCTCTCTGTTTATATATATCCCGATTTATGAATATCCCGATTCCTATATATATCCCGTCGTAAAGCAGTTCAGTTCTTAGGAACCGACAGACAATATTTTTCACGTTCTAATGAACGCTAAGCATCACGTCAACCGTTGCATTTAAAAGCAAAAAAAAATGGAAAAAAAATTATATGTTATAATGTCATGGTCATGCGCGCATTAAAGCTGAAAAACTGTTCCTTTTATCAGCATTTCAGAACATTACTACAGTATTCGTAGCTGATTCAGTATCGCCTTTAAGATTTAATGTAGATTACTTCGAGGATCTGTAGTTTGGATTTGTTATTTTCTTGTAGGATATCTGTGTTATCTGTGAGTATTTTTTAAACCTGGAATATATATATATATATATATATATATATATATATATATATATATATATATGTATATATATATATATATATATATATATATGTGTGTGTGTGTGTGTGTGTGTGTGTGTGTGTGTGTGCGTATTATTATTTATTCAAAAATTATAACATAAATATGTTATAAAATCATTACAAAAATCGCCATTTTGTTTCAACACTTCTGGTGTCTTGTCATGTGATGGTGTTGAATTTAGAATAAAGGGTTTTAAAAAGTTCAAATCAATCATACACCCCTCGCTAGGGGAAACGCTGTTACATAAGCTAGAATAACCAATCAAAATATAAATATATGAGAATTTAAAAAAGCTTGACAACAAACTTTGCTTATAACAATTATTTAATGCTTTAATGTTATGGTTAGGCTAAAATAGAATTCATTCTAACAAATAAATATTAAATTATATTATAAAATTCAAAATTCAAAATTCAAAATTACCAATTTTAAATTTCAAATTTAATCTATATTAAGTTTAAAATTATAAAATTATTTAAAGAACTCTGTATTGAATACTCTTTTAAGCATAGTATGTTTTGGTTATTGGAATTTATTCCGTATAAACCAATCCTATACTTGTATGTATATATATATATATATATATATGAAGAAATATATTCTTATGGTGTGGTATATTCATGGGATAAAATACTCAATATCAGAGATAGAGCGTGTGTAAATATAAAAGTGAACATAGAAGTCAACACTTAGAGGCGACAGTCTGTTTCATGCTAGACGCAATCGTCAGACAATGATTGCTGTTATTTGTACGTGACCTGATTATTGCATCTAGCATGAAACAGGCCGTCGCCTCTAAGTGTTGACTTCTATGTTGACTGTTCACTTTTATATATATATATATATATATATATATATATATATATATATATTAGGTTGGTGCTAAAATAATGTCGGTTTTGACGTATTTTTTAACGTCAAAAATCGACATTATTTTTGCAACAATCTAATATATATATATATATATATATATATATATATATATATATATATATATATATGTGTGTGTGTGTGTGTGTGTAAGTGTGTATGTATGTTTCATTCAATAGAATCGACAAGATCTGTCTATTTATTAGGTTCGTGCAAAAATAATGAGGTAATAATGTCGTTTTATGACGTTAAAAAATACGTCAAAAACGACATTATTACGTCATTATTTTTGCACCAACCTAATATTTTTATATTATTTCAATATTCGGACTAGACGTTGAGTATTATGTTTGAAGTTTTGGACAAACTGGTCAAATTTCATATTTGGGTGAACGTGTGTGGTGTTTGTGTGATAGTTTTCAGTATTTTGTCGCCATCTTGGTATTCATGAAATATTTTCAGTCCTTTAAAAAGTATTCATTAAATAGTTTTCAGTCCTTCGTCTGCATCCTGGTTTTAAAAAGAATAACATGACGTCATGTCTAACTGTTATTGGGAACGAGGCAGTACAAAAAGAATGCGATTTATTTATTTTATTTTATCAGTTAAATTATATGCACTTCAAGATATCATCTCGTATGCTGAATGATTTTTAATATGAGCTGTTTATTTTATATAATAGCTTGTAGAGTTTTGAGCCTTTCCTTGCTACTGTTATTATAGTACATTCAAGTAATAACTGTCTTATGTTGATAGTTACAATTTACTCGGCCATGATGTGCTGATAGATGCGTGCACATATTGCACTAAGTTTTGACATTCCGTGAGAATGTGATGCATACGTGTCCAGTTTAAGAATTTAATGTTGCTTTTCGATTATAAATGCTGGATATGTAATCGCTTAAAGGGCAGGAAGGTTCATAGACAACATTATTTTTAAATAGGGCTTATTTATGAGTCTCGAGTTATTCGCGATTATTAAGTTAGATGTTGTATACTTTTTATAATCGATGAAAAGTTTTAGGTGTTTGCTAGGAATAATGTGTTATATATATCGGTAAATTATGCATTTAATTGATTTTTCACCTTCTTTATAATTAGGGTGTATTTGAATATGGTAATTATGTGTTTGTTTTCGTTAGCATCAGGGAGGCATTAAGTTATGTTTCCTTAATTTCGCTAAAGCAAGTTTAACTTGTTCGTTTACAATGTACGTAGGGAATTATTGTTGATTAGGGTTTGTTTAATGTCGCTTAGTTCTTTATAGAATATGAGCGAAAAAGAGAAAAATTTTGGCCCTGTGATTCTTGGCTTTGATAAATGCTATCAGTGGGGATCGAACATGATTACCAAATTTTATTTAACCTGCTATCATTCAAACATTATCCAGTACTTGAATGAGTGCGTGCACACACACACACACGCGCGCGAGCGCGCACACACACACACACACACACACATATATATATATATATATATATATATATATATATATATATTGATAATATTAGTGATCAGTATCGTCATATATATATATATATATATATATATATATATTTTTTGTTTAAAAATATGATTCCTTCGCTACATAAGAGTTCTCATGTTTCAAAAACGAGTTCCGAAATCATCCAAATAATTAATAGAATTAATTTGGATTGTGGTGTTTAGTCCCGTTTCATCTTCAAGCGAAATTTTAGGAATAAGCTATCTCTCGGTTTACGTGTATTCTTAGGCACGGTCCGTTACAGAATTTGTTATTGTGGGAGTGGCTAGACTATTTTCCTTCGTTAAGTGGTCAGGGAGTTAATTCTTATCAATAGATTCATCATCCTCTGAGAGGTTTTGCTAAGGTTGGGTAGGGTATCTATTTCAAGGCTAATGTTTACGGTCATCCTTTAGCTGGTTCCCAGTGAAGGATATTTTTATGGCGCGCCTGCAATCGTTATGTGTCTGGAGAATTGTCTTTTATTATTGTCTATCTGATTATCTATTTATTTATTTGTTTATTTAAGTGGGTGTTTTATATACAGATCACTTTGCCTTGAATTTCAATTTGTTTTTAGTTTTTTGACGACGACAAAAAGGGTTTTTCCTATTTAAAGTTTTGGCTAAGCTTTTTAGAATTTTACTTAGCTATGTTTTTTTTTGTTTTTTTTTATGCTAATTATCTAATGCGAAAGTCTGTTGATGTCGGCAAAAAAACGTTAACTCCTGCCTATGGTTGAATAATTTTTCATTATTTAGGAATTTAATGATGTGTAGTTTTTCCTGTAAGCATAAAAGGCATGGGTCATCCCAGGTTCTACAGGTTCTACAGGTTCTTGTTTTATTTACTATTTTCCATTTTACTTTTGGTGTTTTATTCGTTTCCTTTAGATGCCAGAAATATTGGGATAGAGATGTCTGATTTCTATTTTGAATATTGTTGAAGGAGCTCTTGTGTTGCCTCCATCTAATTTTAAAATTATTCTTTGTTGATCCTATGTATATCCTATCAGTGTTAGCTCTCAATGGATGAGATAGTGCATTGGTATACCACGGATTTTGTGAGGCATTTATTTTCCAACGGGCAGTTTTTAGGGTTTCTACAATAGCATAATTTTTCGTTATTTTTATCTAGATTTAGTTTATGTGTTTTATTACTGTTTTGGTATTTGGATGATTTCGGCTCTCGTTTTTGAAACATGATAACTCTTATGTAGCGAAGGAATCATATTTAAAAAAAAAATATTATTATAATATAAGCTCTACTTCTGTATGGAGCACTGTCTTCTTAAAAATAAAAACAAAAATACTAAGGAACCCCGGATTATGCACCCAACGTGTTCTTTTCTATTTTCTGCATACCTGCACAAGATATATATATATATATATATATATATATATATATATATATATATGCATTTTTGGAAGATGATAGAATAAAGAAAAGCTCAATGTCCACGACAGAGCAAGAATTGAACTTTTTATATTATCTATCTATCTATCTATCTATCTATCTATGTCTATCTCTTTCTCTCTCTCTCACTTTCTCTCTATATATCTCTGTCTATCTCTCTCTATATATATGTGTGTGTGTGTTTGTGTGTGGATATATATATATATATATATATATGCATGCATGCATGTATGTATGTATACACATGCTAAACCGGGATCTATTCCTGTATTTTAATTACAATTTTATATCTCCTCTTTGCCATTATTTACTCTGTTGTAAATCGGGAGTTGGAAATATTTTCGACTGGACATTCTCGACGCTAATGACGCATTCGTTCGGCTATGTTGTTTTGTTAGATCCTCAAATTTGGATCATAAAATTTCACTGGCTATTCTATGCAATGGATCAGCGTATCACATTATATCGGGGGCAATTAGCCTCCACCGGCCTTACCGTGATCACTAATGAGATAAGTAATGAGCGCTGTCCCTGATGGATTTCAATTCCGGAAAGTGGTAGCAGACAAACAAATCGAATTCACGTGATATATTCTACAGATAACAAATATATCCTTAAATAACATTTTCTGATACGATTTTGGTCCATTACCGTAGGGTTTATTTATATGTTCACACTCGCGCACACACAAAAACAAATACACGCACACACATCTCTGTCTCTCTGTCTGTGTGTGTATATATATATATATATATATATATATATATATATATATATATATATACACACACACACACACACACACACACACATATATATATATATATATATATATATATATATATATATATATATATATATATATATATCGAATGTCTATTATGTTTGATTGATCAGGAGCCGTTCTAAACTTCATATAGTAACTATAATTTCAGGAGAAAATAAAGACAACAATTGTCCAACATTTTGATGCTATTCCTTAATCTTGACTTTTGGCTCGCATGAGCCATCTTCAGAGTGCTTGTATGTATATTTAAACAAAGATATTCATAATCAAAGATGATATATCCGACCTGCGTCTGCTACTACGCGACAGTTATCATCGCATAGCAATCTTTTATGTAACATAACAGGATATGATATTTGATGGTATATATCTTTGTTTAAATGACCACATAAACGCTCTGAAGATGGCTCATGTGAGCCGAAAGCTTAGATCAAGGAAAAGCATAATAAAAATACCCAAATTTTGGACAATTTTTTTCTTTATTTTCTAATAAAATTAAAGTAACTACACGGAATTTTGAACGCCGCATGATCAAACATAAATAGACATTTGATGTCTGTTATATTTAACAGTATATATATATATATATATATATATATATATATATATATATATATATATATATATATATATATATATATATATATACAACCTTTCCCTGACGATTCGCTTATGTGAAACCTGGGTAGGTTTGTCTGGTTCACTAGGTGTATCTAGGTCTGCTCTACGGTTGTATTGAGCTCTTTTGTTAGTTAGTTGTTTACTCGTGTCGGGGTTTTTTCTTTGGGCTTTGAACCTGTATCTGTGCGATTTTTTCGACAAACTTTCATGTTCCTGGATCTTCCTTTTTTTTTTAAACGTTTTTTTTTTCATTCGAGATTGAATTGATTATTGGCAAATCAAAAATTCGAAGGTTTTTCTAGACGAGTATAGTTAACTATATATATATATATATATATATATATATATATATAGGAAATAAAGACAAATATTAAAAATTCATTCTCATCACAAGAAAACTTTTTCCATTTTTCATATATATATATATATATATATATATATATATATATGTGTGTGTGTGTGTGTGTGTGTGTATATATATATATATATATATATACATTTTTAAGGCCCGTGGACATCCGTTTGCTGTTTCGAATCGTATTTTTGCGTGTTTATATATCTAAATATGTCTAAGTGTTTGTGTATTATAATCTGATTGTGTATGTATTATCTTTTGCAAGATTCCATCGTCCCCTTCCCATATCACCACTTCAAATGTATCTAAGATTTAACGAAGCTTCAAATCCATATTAGATTTTAACGTTTATTCTGAGTTTTTGGCCTTTCAATTAAAACAAAATAAATGACAAAACATATGTATTTTTTCTTCAGTTTCTTCTTTAAATAATTTTATAATATTTTAAACTTTAATTTAAATTTTTAAATTGGTAATTTTTAATTTTCAATTTTATAGTAAAATTTAATATTAATTAGTTAGAATGATTTCTGTTTTAGTCTAACCCAAAAGTTAAGACAATAATAATTATAATCAAGGTTCGTTGTAAATTTCTTGGAATTCTCAAATATTTGTATTTTGATTGGTCATTGCAGCTTATGTAACAATGTTTCCACTATCGATTTGTGTTTGGTCGATTTGAACCTTTTAAAACTCTTTATTCTATAAGCAACACCATCGCGTGCGTGTGTGTGTGAAAAGTGTGTATATATAAATATAAATAAGTATATATATATATATATATTTGTATATTATATGCGCGATATTTATTAGAAAGCGCTCAATATCAGATAGAGCTAACATCTATCCAACCATATATATATATATATATATATATATATATATATATATATATATATATATGAAGAAAAATATACGGAAAAAACAAACAAAAATCCTAATATGCAATTATGCTGTTTTAATATTAATATATTATCAACGTCGGACGTTTTGGTCTAATAGACCATCTTAAGGACATATTCATAAATTAATTATAAGTTAATTATGTTTTATGAATATGTCCTGAAGATGGTCTATTATACAGAAACGTCCGACGTTGACATTATATTAACATTAAAACAGCATAATTGCATATTAGGATTTTTGTTTGTTTTTTCCGTATATTTTACATCATATGTATGTATGTATGTACGTATGTATAATAACGGTTCCGTGTAGGGCCCAGATACGATTTTTGTCGGAAGACACCTATTTTCGATCAAATTTCTCGGACATTCGCGCCGGTAAATGTAGTCAATACGTTTATTATAAATAATGTTTATCTTTAAAACAATATTTTTTTCAGTAAAAATAGCGTATCAACGGAAAATATTTTCAAATAATTGTCTGACTTCATGATATATGTTGCCATTTGTTTCGTTAAAAGACACTTTGAGCAGATATGAGAGCTCGAAAGAAATCACGGGAAATTTGTTGCTTAAAAACAGTCATTTGACTTTGTAACTAATTGCTTCGTCTGTAGCTAAATAGTATAGCACATCAGGCCAACTGGTTTTTCCCTGTATTTCTTGGACATTCAGATCAGAAAATATCGTTAATACTGTTTATTATGAACAAAGCATCAACTTAAATATTTATATCTGTAAAAATAACGTATAAAAAGAATATATATATATATATATATATATATATATATATATATATATATATCCACAATCAGAGGCGACAGGCTATTTCATGCTGGATGCAATCGTCTTGCCGCGATGTTTCTGTATATATATATATATATATATATATATATATATATATATATATATATATATATATATATATATATATTAATATGTTTACATACATATATATATGTGTGTGTGTGTCTGTATTTGTGTGTGCGAGAGTGAATTAGAATGTAATGCTTTTTGTTTTATTATATAAGAAATATGTCGCTATTAAAAAGAAACGTATCGTACCTCAAGATATAGCCATAGATCGCAGAGATATATCCCTAATGATTAGTATAGTCACCACCTCTTTCAATGGCAGTGTTCCACCTACGAAAATGGCCATGTATCTTTTTCAATGGACCATAGTCATGGAAGATGGAGAGTGCATTTTTTACTGTTAGTGTCGTTTTTGACATTCTGATATGATGCTGTATATCGAAGCAGATAAGTTTTTATCTTGATTTAAGTGGAATAATACAATCTGACCAAACTGTATGTTCATTCAATGACTGTCGGATGTTCTTTTATAAAGAAACACCTGATGAGAGTCAGAGAGAGAGAGAGGGGGGGGAGAGAGAGAGAGAGACAGAAACGGTGGAGTAATGGATAACGGCTCAGATTGCGGATTCGGAGAGCCGAGTTCGAATTCCAGTCTATAATATTCACTTACATGGTAATACCCTTGCACATGATTATTTAATCTGGCATGGAAATAAAAGTCAACAGACCAGATATTATCAGAAACGGCAAGAAAATCAAGAAGTGTATGCTTATATATATATATATATATATATATATATATATATATATATATATATATATATATATATATATATATATATATATATACACACACACACACACACAAATATATATATATATATATATATATATATATATATATATATATATATATATATATAATGTATTAGGCATTTTCAAGGACCTCAGGATATGTTATTGTTAATTTTGTATAATTTTCTCAGACATAAACATATTTTTTTAATTATGTAAACATGATCATTATTTTATAGCAATGTCCGTAATTAATGTTGTTAAATCTTAATTTTCTGTTCTTTATTTATTATTTTTTATTTTTTTTTTGTTTTTTTACAGTTAATCCTGTGTAGAACTGTTTTCAGTCAGTACGTTGTGCTTGGTTTATTTGATTTACGGTATATCAACATCTCAATGGGCCATTTAATACCGTCAAAATCTTCATTGCTGGTTATATGTTTTTTTTAAAAAATCGATTTCTGGGGATATTTTTCCTTGAAGAAATCTATGGCTGGTCATATTTTTTTCTAAGATTGTATAACTGTTTGTATTGCTGGTATATTTTTAAGTATTGCTGATAATAATTTTTCTTTCAAAAATTATTGCTGGTAATATTTTTTTTTATATTATTACAAAGTATTTCTGGTATTGAAAACCATTTTTACACACGTTTGGATGTTAACTTTTTGCCCATAGCTGGGACCCTTACTAGTGCTACCACCCGCAGTCAGGGCAAACCTTGGAACACCAGCAATTAAGAGGTATGTTGATGCTTTTATACTAATTTAAATGGGTACTGATTGATCACCGATCCAACAGAAAGAAGGTTAGCTAACTTAATAAACGTTTGGGGTATGTCTGATGTAATTACTTATGACATCGTTTTTCGTCACATTCACCTTTCTCTGTAAGTCATTGATATAACTAGTAATCAAACATTTGTCATTGCTTCAAGATGTACACAGCTTCTTAGTACACTTCTTCCCATAGGACTCACGTTCTCGAGACCGGTAGACTTTAATTTCACTGTTCAAGAAACTGAGGATATCTACTTGAATACATGTCGCCCGTAAATGTAAAGTTTATACATATCCTTTCTTAGGAAGTTTTCCGATGTTTTTGGCATGTTTTCTCATGGGCATCCTTTCCTGTGTTAAAGAAAAGCGGTTTCTCACAACGGTTGCAGATGACGTAACTACCGTAGATGGACGTGCTTTGTAAGGATATTGAGCTCTTCTGCTGCAAGGTCAATTTGCACCATCTGCTAGCGACACATCCTCATCATACGAAGGTGCGCTTATTTCTTTCCATATATGAGGCCGTGTAGAAAGTTTAGAGGCTGAATATAAAGGAATGATGTTATTGCTGTGGGATCGTGCATAAATTAAGTTTATTTCTTCTTCTTAATAACTGATTTGATTCTTTCCAAGGATGAGTCTGGGCTGAAAGTGTATAGGCTGAATATGAAAGAATGATGTTAGTGCTGTGGTATTGTGCATAAATTAAGTTTATTTGTTCTTCTTAAGAACTGTTTTGATTCTTTCCAAGGATGAGTCTGGGCTGAAAGTGTATAGGCTGAATATGAAGGAATGATGTTAGTGCTGTGGGATCGTGCATAAATTAAGTTTATTTGTTCTTCTTAAGAACTGTTTTGATTCTTTCCAAGGATGAGTCTGGGCTGAAAGTGTATAGGCTGAATATGAAAGAATGATATTAGTGCTGTGGTATTGTGCATAAATTAAGTTTATTTCTACTTCTTAACAACTGTTTTGATTCTTTCAAAGGATGAGTCTGGGCTGAAAGTGTATAGGCTGAATATGAAAGAATGATGTTAGTGCTGTGGTATTGTGCATAAATTAAGTTTATTTGTTCTTCTTAAGAACTGTTTTGATTCTTTCCAAGGATGAGTCTGGGCTGAAAGTGTATAGGCTGAATATGAAGGAATGATGTTAGTGCTGTGGGATCGTGCATAAATTAAGTTTATTTCTTCTTCTTAATAACTGTTTTGATTCTTTCCAAGGATGAGCCTGGGCTGAAAGTGCATAGGCTGAATATGAAGGAATGATGTTAGTGCTGTGAGATCGTGCATAAAATAAGTTTATTTCTTCTTCTTAATAACTGTTTTGATTCTTTCCAAGGATGAGTCTGGGCTGAAAGTGTATAGGCTGAATATGAAGGAATGATGTTAGTGCTGTGGTATTGTGCATAAAGTAAGTTTATTTCTTCTTCTTAATAACTGTTTTGATTCTTTCCAAGGATGAGTCTGGGCTGAAAGTGTATAGGCTGAATATGAAAGAATGATGTTAGTGCTGTGGTATTGTGCATAAATTAAGTTTATTTGTTCTTCTTAAGAACTGTTTTGATTCTTTCCAAGGATGAGTCTGGGCTGAAAGTGTATAGGCTGAATATGAAAGAATGATGTTAGTGCTGTGGTATTGTGCATAAATTAAGTTTATTTCTTCTTCTTAATAACTGTTTTGATTCTTTCCAAGGATGAGTCTGGACTGAAAGTGTATAGGCTGAATATGAAAGAATGATGTTAGTGCTGTGGTATTGTGCATAAAATAAGTTTATTTGTTCTTCTTAAGAACTGTTTTGATTCTTTCCAAGGATGAGTCTGGGCTGAAAGTGTACAGGCTGAATATGAAAGAATGATGTTAGTTCTGTGGGATCGTGCATAAATTAAGTTTATTTCTTCTTCTTAATAACTGTTTTGATTATTTCCAAGGATGAGTCTGGGCTGAAAGTGTATAGGCTGAATATGAAAGAATGATGTTAGTGCTGTGGGATCGGGCATAAATTAAGTTTATTTCTTCTTCTTAATAACTGTTTTGATTCTTTCCAAGGATGAGTCTGGACTGAAAGTGTATAGGCTGAATATGAAAGAATGATGTTAGTGCTGTGGTATTGTGCATAAATTAAGTTTATTTCTTCTTCTTAATAACTGTTTTGATTCTTTCCAAGGATGAGTCTGGACTGAAAGTGTATAGGCTGAATATGAAAGAATGATGTTAGTGCTGTGGTATTGTGCATAAAATAAGTTTATTTGTTCTTCTTAAGAACTGTTTTGATTCTTTCCAAGGATGAGTCTGGGCTGAAAGTGTACAGGCTGAATATGAAAGAATGATGTTAGTTCTGTGGGATCGTGCATAAATTAAGTTTATTTCTACTTCTTAACAACTGTTTTGATTCTTTCCAAGGATGAGTCTGGGCTGAAAGTGTATAGGCTGAATATGAAAGAATGATGTTAGTGCTGTGGTATTGTGCATAAAATAAGTTTATTTCTTCTTCTTAATAACTGTTTTGATTATTTCCAAGGATGAGTCTGGGCTGAAAGTGTATAGGCTGAATATGAAAGAATGATGTTAGTGCTGTGGGATCGTGCATAAATTAAGTTTATTTCTTCTTCTAAATAACTGTTTTGATTCTTTCCAAGGATGAGTCTGGGCTGAAAGTGTATAGGCTGAATATGAAGGAATGATGTTAGTGCTGTGGTATTGTGCATAAATTAAGTTTATTTCTTCTTCTTAATAACTGTTTTGATTCTTTCCAAGGATGAGTCTGGGCTGAAAGTGTATAGGCTGAATATGAAGGAATGATGTTAGTGCTGTGGTATTGTGCATAAATTAAGTTTATTTGTTCTTCTTAAGAACTGTTTTGATTCTTTCCAAGGATGAGTCTGGGCTGAAAGTGTATAGGCTGAATATGAAGGAATGATGTTAGTGCTGTGGGATCGTGCATAAATTAAGTTTATTTCTTCTTCTTAATAACTGTTTTGATTCTTTCCAAGGATGAGTCTGGGCTGAAAGTGTATAGGCTGAATATGAAGGAATGATGTTAGTGCTGTGGTATTGTGCATAAATTAAGTTTATTTCTACTTCTTAACAACTGTTTTGATTCTTTCCAAGGATGAGTCTGGGCTGAAAGTGTATAGGCTGAATATGAAAGAATGATGTTAGTGCTGTGGTATTGTGCATAAATTAAGTTTATTTGTTCTTCTTAAGAACTGTTTTGATTCTTTCCAAGGATGAGTCTGGGCTGAAAGTGTATAGGATGAATATGAAAGAATGATATTAGTGCTGTGGTATTGTGCATAAATTAAGTTTATTTGTTCTTCTTAACAACTGTTTTGATTCTTTCCAAGGATGAGTCTGGGCTGAAAGTGTACAGGCTGAATATGAAAGAATGATGTTAGTTCTGTGGGATCGTGCATAAATTAAGTTTATTTCTACTTCTTAACAACTGTTTTGATTCTTTCCAAGGATGAGTCTGGGCTGAAAGTGTATAGGCTGAATATGAAAGAATGATGTTAGTGCTGTGGTATTGTGCATAAAATAAGTTTATTTCTTCTTCTTAATAACTGTTTTGATTATTTCCAAGGATGAGTCTGGGCTGAAAGTGTATAGGCTGAATATGAAAGAATGATGTTAGTGCTGTGGGATCGTGCATAAATTAAGTTTATTTCTTCTTCTAAATAACTGTTTTGATTCTTTCCAAGGATGAGTCTGGGCTGAAAGTGTATAGGCTGAATATGAAAGAATGATGTTAGTGCTGTGGTATTGTGCATAAATTAAGTTTATTTCTTCTTCTTAATAACTGTTTTGATTCTTTCCAAGGATGAGTTTGGGATGAAAGTGTATAGGCTGAATATGAAGGAATGATGTTAGTGCTGTGGTATTGTGCATAAATTAAGTTTATTTGTTCTTCTTAAGAACTGTTTTGATTCTTTCCAAGGATGAGTCTGGGCTGAAAGTGTATAGGATGAATATGAAAGAATGATATTAGTGCTGTGGTATTGTGCATAAATTAAGTTTATTTGTTCTTCTTAAGAACTGTTTTGATTCTTTCCAAGGATGAGTCTGGGCTGAAAGTGTATAGGCTGAATATGAAGGAATGATGTTAGTGCTGTGGGATCGTGCATAAATTAAGTTTATTTGTTCTTCTTAAGAACTGTTTTGATTATTTCCAAGGATGAGTCTGGGCTGAAAGTGTATAGGCTGAATATGAAAGAATGATGTTAGTGCTGTGGTATTGTGCATAAATTAAGTTTATTTGTTCTTCTTAAGAACTGTTTTGATTCTTTCCAAGGATGAGTCTGGGCTGAAAGTGTATAGGCTGAATATGAAGGAATGATGTTAGTGCTGTGGGATCGTGCATAAATTAAGTTTATTTCTTCTTCTTAATAACTGTTTTGATTCTTTCCAAGGATGAGTCTGGGCTGAAAGTGTATAGGATGAATATGAAAGAATGATATTAGTGCTGTGGTATTGTGCATAAATTAAGTTTATTTCTACTTCTTAACAACTGTTTTGATTCTTTCCAAGGATGAGTCTGGGCTGAAAGTGTATAGGCTGAATATGAAAGAATGATATTAGTGCTGTGGTATTGTGCATAAATTAAGTTTATTTCTACTTCTTAACAACTGTTTTGATTCTTTCCAAGGATGAGTCTGGGCTGAAAGTGTATAGGCTGAATATGAAAGAATGATGTTAGTGCTGTGGTATTGTGCATAAATTAAGTTTATTTGTTCTTCTTAAGAACTGTTTTGATTCTTTCCAAGGATGAGTCTGGGCTGAAAGTGTATAGGCTGAATATGAAGGAATGATGTTAGTGCTGTGGGATCGTGCATAAATTAAGTTTATTTGTTCTTCTTAAGAACTGTTTTGATTATTTCCAAGGATGAGTCTGGGCTGAAAGTGTATAGGCTGAATATGAAAGAATGATGTTAGTGCTGTGGTATTGTGCATAAATTAAGTTTATTTGTTCTTCTTAAGAACTATTTTGATTCTTTCCAAGGATGAGTCTGGGCTGAAAGTGTATAGGCTGAATATGAAGGAATGATGTTAGTGCTGTGGGATCGTGCATAAATTAAGTTTATTTCTTCTTCTTAATAACTGTTTTGATTCTTTCCAAGGATGAGTCTGGGCTGAAAGTGTATAGGCTGAATATGAAGGAATGATGTTAGTGCTGTGGTATTGTGCATAAATTAAGTTTATTTCTACTTCTTAACAACTGTTTTGATTCTTTCCAAGGATGAGTCTGGGCTGAAAGTGTATAGGCTGAATATGAAAGAATGATGTTAGTGCTGTGGTATTGTGCATAAATTACGTTTATTTGTTCTTCTTAAGAACTGTTTTGATTCTTTCCAAGGATGAGTCTGGGCTGAAAGTGTATAGGCTGAATATGAAAGAATGATGTTAGTGCTGTGGTATTGTGCATAAATTAAGTTTATTTCTTCTTCTTAATAACTGTTTTGATTCTTTCCAAGGATGAGTCTGGACTGAAAGTGTATAGGCTGAATATGAAAGAATGATGTTAGTGCTGTGGTATTGTGCATAAAATAAGTTTATTTGTTCTTCTTAAGATCTGTTTTGATTCTTTCCAAGGATGAGTCTGGGCTGAAAGTGTACAGGCTGAATATGAAAGAATGATGTTAGTTCTGTGGGATCGTGCATAAATTAAGTTTATTTCTACTTCTTAACAACTGTTTTGATTCTTTCCAAGGATGAGTCTGGGCTGAAAGTGTATAGGCTGAATATGAAAGAATGATATTAGTGCTGTGGTATTGTGCATAAATTAAGTTAATTTGTTCTTCTTAACAACTGTTTTGATTCTTTCCAAGGATGAGTCTGGGCTGAAAGTGTACAGGCTGAATATGAAAGAATGATGTTAGTTCTGTGGGATCGTGCATAAATTAAGTTTATTTCTACTTCTTAACAACTGTTTTGATTCTTTCCAAGGATGAGTCTGGGCTGAAAGTGTATAGGCTGAATATGAAAGAATGATGTTAGTGCTGTGGTATTGTGCATAAAATAAGTTTATTTCTTCTTCTTAATAACTGTTTTGATTATTTCCAAGGATGAGTCTGGGCTGAAAGTGTATAGGCTGAATATGAAAGAATGATGTTAGTGCTGTGGGATCGTGCATAAATTAAGTTTATTTCTTCTTCTAAATAACTGTTTTGATTCTTTCCAAGGATGAGTCTGGGCTGAAAGTGTATAGGCAGAATATGAAAGAATGATGTTAGTGCTGTGGTATTATGCATAAATTAAGTTTATTTCTTCTTCTTAATAACTGTTTTGATTCTTTCCAAGGATGAGTTTGGGCTGAAAGTGTATAGGCTGAATATGAAGGAATGATGTTAGTGCTGTGGTATTGTGCATAAATTAAGTTTATTTCTTCTTCTTAATAACTGTTTTGATTATTTCCAAGGATGAGTCTGGGCTGAAAGTGTATAGGCTGAATATGAAAGAATGATGTTAGTGCTGTGGTATTGTGCATAAATTAAGTTTATTTCTTCTTCTTAATAACTGTTTTGATTCTTTCCAAGGATGAGTCTGGGCTGAAAGTGTATAGGCTGAATATGAAGGAATGATGTTAGTGCTGTGGGATCGTGCATAAATTAAGTTTATTTCTTCTTCTTAATAACTGTTTTGATTCTTTCCAAGGATGAGTCTGGGCTGAAAGTGTATAGGCTGAATATGAAAGAATGATGTTAGTGCTGTGGTATTGTGCATAAAATAAGTTTATTTCTTCTTCTTAATAACTGTTTTGATTATTTCCATGGATGAGTCTGGGCTGAAAGTGTATAGGCTGAATATGACAGAATGATGTTAGTGCTGTGGGATCGTGCATAAATTAAGTTTATTTCTTCTTCTAAATAACTGTTTTGATTCTTTCCAAGGATGAGTCTGGGCTGAAAGTGTATAGGCTGAATATGAAAGAATGATGTTAGTGCTGTGGTATTGTGCATAAATTAAGTTTATTTCTTCTTCTTAATAACTGTTTTGATTCTTTCCAAGGATGAGTCTGGGCTGAAAGTGTATAGGCTGAATATGAAGGAATGATGTTAGTGCTGTGGTATTGTGCATAAATTAAGTTTATTTCTTCTTCTTAATAACTGTTTTGATTATTTCCAAGGATGAGTCTGGGCTGAAAGTGTATAGGCTGAATATGAAAGAATGATGTTAGTGCTGTGGTATTGTGCATAAATTAAGTTTATTTGTTCTTCTTAAGAACTGTTTTGATTCTTTCCAAGGATGAGTCTGGGCTGAAAGTGTATAGGCTGAATATGAAGGAATGATGTTAGTGCTGTGGGATCGTGCATAAATTAAGTTTATTTCTTCTTCTTAATAACTGTTTTGATTCTTTCCAAGGATGAGTCTGGGCTGAAAGTGTATAGGCTGAATATGAAGGAATGATGTTAGTGCTGTGGTATTGTGCATAAATTAAGTTTATTTCTACTTCTTAACAACTGTTTTGATTCTTTCCAAGGATGAGTCTGGGCTGAAAGTGTTTAGGCTGAATATGAAAGAATGATGTTAGTGCTGTGGTATTGTGCATAAATTAAGTTTATTTGTTCTTCTTAAGAACTGTTTTGATTCTTTCCAAGGATGAGTCTGGGCTGAAAGTGTATAGGATGAATATGAAAGAATGATATTAGTGCTGTGGTATTGTGCATAAATTAAGTTTATTTCTACTTCTTAACAACTGTTTTGATTCTTTCCAAGGATGAGTCTGGGCTGAAAGTGTATAGGCTGAATATATTAAAGAATGATATTAGTGCTGTGGTATTGTGCATAAATTAAGTTTATTTCTACTTCTTAACAACTGTTTTGATTCTTTCCAAGGATGAGTCTGGGCTGAAAGTGTATAGGCTGAATATGAAAGAATGATGTTAGTGCTGTGGTATTGTGCATAAAATAAGTTTATTTGTTCTTCTTAAGAACTGTTTTGATTCTTTCCAAGGATGAGTCTGGGCTGAAAGTGTACAGGCTGAATATGAAAGAATGATGTTAGTTCTGTGGGATCGTGCATAAATTAAGTTTATTTCTACTTCTTAACAACTGTTTTGATTCTTTCCAAGGATGAGTCTGGGCTGAAAGTGTATAGGCTGAATATGAAAGAATGATATTAGTGCTGTGGTATTGTGCATAAATTAAGTTAATTTGTTCTTCTTAACAACTGTTTTGATTCTTTCCAAGGATGAGTCTGGGCTGAAAGTGTACAGGCTGAATATGAAAGAATGATGTTAGTTCTGTGGGATCGTGCATAAATTAAGTTTATTTCTACTTCTTAACAACTGTTTTGATTCTTTCCAAGGATGAGTCTGGGCTGAAAGTGTATAGGCTGAATATGAAAGAATGATGTTAGTGCTGTGGTATTGTGCATAAAATAAGTTTATTTCTTCTTCTTAATAACTGTTTTGATTATTTCCAAGGATGAGTCTGGGCTGAAAGTGTATAGGCTGAATATGAAAGAATGATGTTAGTGCTGTGGGATCGTGCATAAATTAAGTTTATTTCTTCTTCTAAATAACTGTTTTGATTCTTTCCAAGGATGAGTCTGGGCTGAAAGTGTATAGGCTGAATATGAAAGAATGATGTTAGTGCTGTGGTATTGTGCATAAATTAAGTTTATTTCTTCTTCTTAATAACTGTTTTGATTCTTTCCAAGGATGAGTCTGGGCTGAAAGTGTATAGGCTGAATATGAAAGAATGATGTTAGTGCTGTGGTATTGTGCATAAAATAAGTTTATTTCTTCTTCTTAATAACTGTTTTGATTATTTCCAAGGATGAGTCTGGGCTGAAAGTGTATAGGCTGAATATGAAAGAATGATGTTAGTGCTGTGGGATCGTGCATAAATTAAGTTTATTTCTTCTTCTAAATAACTGTTTTGATTCTTTCCAAGGATGAGTCTGGGCTGAAAGTGTATAGGCTGAATATGAAAGAATGATGTTAGTGCTGTGGTATTGTGCATAAATTAAGTTTATTTCTTCTTCTTAATAACTGTTTTGATTCTTTCCAAGGATGAGTTTGGGCTGAAAGTGTATAGGCTGAATATGAAAGAATGATATTAGTGCTGTGGTATTGTGCATAAATTAAGTTAATTTGTTCTTCTTAACAACTGTTTTGATTCTTTCCAAGGATGAGTCTGGGCTGAAAGTGTACAGGCTGAATATGAAAGAATGATGTTAGTTCTGTGGGATCGTGCATAAATTAAGTTTATTTCTACTTCTTAACAACTGTTTTGATTCTTTCCAAGGATGAGTCTGGGCTGAAAGTGTATAGGCTGAATATGAAAGAATGATGTTAGTGCTGTGGTATTGTGCATAAAATAAGTTTATTTCTTCTTCTTAATAACTGTTTTGATTATTTCCAAGGATGAGTCTGGGCTGAAAGTGTATAGGCTGAATATGAAAGAATGATGTTAGTGCTGTGGGATCGTGCATAAATTAAGTTTATTTCTTCTTCTAAATAACTGTTTTGATTCTTTCCAAGGATGAGTCTGGGCTGAAAGTGTATAGGCTGAATATGAAAGAATGATGTTAGTGCTGTGGTATTGTGCATAAATTAAGTTTATTTGTTCTTCTTAAGAACTGTTTTGATTCTTTCCAAGGATGAGTCTGGGCTGAAAGTGTATAGGCTGAATATGAAGGAATGATGTTAGTGCTGTGGGATCGTGCATAAATTAAGTTTATTTCTTCTTCTTAATAACTGTTTTGATTCTTTCCAAGGATGAGTCTGGGCTGAATGTGTATAGGCTGAATATGAAGGAATGATGTTAGTGCTGTGGTATTGTGCATAAATTAAGTTTATTTCTACTTCTTAACAACTGTTTTGATTCTTTCCAAGGATGAGTCTGGGCTGAAAGTGTTTAGGCTGAATATGAAAGAATGATGTTAGTGCTGTGGTATTGTGCATAAATTAAGTTTATTTGTTCTTCTTAAGAACTGTTTTGATTCTTTCCAAGGATGAGTCTGGGCTGAAAGTGTAAAGGATGAATATGAAAGAATGATATTAGTGCTGTGGTATTGTGCATAAATTAAGTTTATTTCTACTTCTTAACAACTGTTTTGATTCTTTCCAAGGATGAGTCTGGGCTGAAAGTGTATAGGCTGAATATGAAAGAATGATATTAGTGCTGTGGTATTGTGCATAAATTAAGTTTATTTCTACTTCTTAACAACTGTTTTGATTCTTTCCAAGGATGAGTCTGGGCTGAAAGTGTATAGGCTGAATATGAAAGAATGATGTTAGTGCTGTGGTATTGTGCATAAAATAAGTTTATTTGTTCTTCTTAAGAACTGTTTTGATTCTTTCCAAGGATGAGTCTGGGCTGAAAGTGTACAGGCTGAATATGAAAGAATGATGTTAGTTCTGTGGGATCGTGCATAAATTAAGTTTATTTCTACTTCTTAACAACTGTTTTGATTCTTTCCAAGGATGAGTCTGGGCTGAAAGTGTATAGGCTGAATATGAAAGAATGATATTAGTGCTGTGGTATTGTGCATAAATTAAGTTAATTTGTTCTTCTTAACAACTGTTTTGATTCTTTCCAAGGATGAGTCTGGGCTGAAAGTGTACAGGCTGAATATGAAAGAATGATGTTAGTTCTGTGGGATCGTGCATAAATTAAGTTTATTTCTACTTCTTAACAACTGTTTTGATTCTTTCCAAGGATGAGTCTGGGCTGAAAGTGTATAGGCTGAATATGAAAGAATGATGTTAGTGCTGTGGTATTGTGCATAAAATAAGTTTATTTCTTCTTCTTAATAACTGTTTTGATTATTTCCAAGGATGAGTCTGGGCTGAAAGTGTATAGGCTGAATATGAAAGAATGATGTTAGTGCTGTGGGATCGTGCATAAATTAAGTTTATTTCTTCTTCTAAATAACTGTTTTGATTCTTTCCAAGGATGAGTCTGGGCTGAAAGTGTATAGGCTGAATATGAAAGAATGATGTTAGTGCTGTGGTATTGTGCATAAATTAAGTTTATTTCTTCTTCTTAATAACTGTTTTGATTCTTTCCAAGGATGAGTTTGGGCTGAAAGTGTATAGGCTGAATATGAAGGAATGATGTTAGTGCTGTGGTATTGTGCATAAATTAAGTTTATTTCTTCTTCTTAATATCTGTTTTGATTATTTCCAAGGATGAGTCTGGGCTGAAAGTGTATAGGCTGAATATGAAAGAATGATGTTAGTGCTGTGGTATTGTGCATAAATTAAGTTTATTTCTTCTTCTTAATAACTGTTTTGATTCTTTCCAAGGATGAGTCTGGGCTGAAAGTGTATAGGCTGAATATGAAGGAATGATGTTAGTGCTGTGGGATCGTGCATAAATTAAGTTTATTTCTTCTTCTTAATAACTGTTTTGATTCTTTCCAAGGATGAGTCTGGGCTGAAAGTGTATAGGCTGAATATGAAAGAATGATGTTAGTGCTGTGGTATTGTGCATAAAATAAGTTTATTTCTTCTTCTTAATAACTGTTTTGATTATTTCCAAGGATGAGTCTGGGCTGAAAGTGTATAGGCTGAATATGAAAGAATGATGTTAGTGCTGTGGTATTGTGCATAAATTAAGTTTATTTCTTCTTCTTAATAACTGTTTTGATTCTTTCCAAGGATGAGTCTGGGCTGAAAGTGTATAGGCTGAATATGAAGGAATGATGTTAGTGCTGTGGGATCGTGCATAAATTAAGTTTATTTCTTCTTCTTAATAACTGTTTTGATTCTTTCCAAGGATGAGTCTGGGCTGAAAGTGTATAGGCTGAATATGAAAGAATGATGTTAGTGCTGTGGTATTGTGCATAAATTAAGTTTATTTGTTCTTCTTAAGAACTGTTTTGATTCTTTCCAAGGATGAGTCTGGGCTGAAAGTGTATAGGCTGAATATGAAGGAATGATGTTAGTGCTGTGGGATCGTGCATAAATTAAGTTTATTTCTTCTTCTTAATAACTGTTTTGATTCTTTCCAAGGATGAGTCTGGGCTGAAAGTGTATAGGCTGAATATGAAGGAATGATGTTAGTGCTGTGGTATTGTGCATAAATTAAGTTTATTTCTACTTCTTAACAACTGTTTTGATTCTTTCCAAGGATGAGTCTGGGCTGAAAGTGTATAGGCTGAATATGAAAGAATGATGTTAGTGCTGTGGTATTGTGCATAAATTAAGTTTATTTGTTCTTCTTAAGAACTGTTTTGATTCTTTCCAAGGATGAGTCTGGGCTGAAAGTGTATAGGCTGAATATGAAGGAATGATGTTAGTGCTGTGGTATTGTGCATAAATTAAGTTTATTTCTACTTCTTAACAACTGTTTTGATTCTTTCCAAGGATGAGTCTGGGCTGAAAGTGTATAGGCTGAATATGAAAGAATGATGTTAGTGCTGTGGTATTGTGCATAAATTAAGTTTATTTGTTCTTCTTAAGAACTGTTTTGATTCTTTCCAAGGATGAGTCTGGGCTGAAAGTGTATAGGCTGAATATGAAAGAATGATGTTAGTGCTGTGGTATTGTGCATAAATTAAGTTTATTTCTTCTTCTTAATAACTGTTTTGATTCTTTCCAAGGATGAGTCTGGACTGAAAGTGTATAGGCTTAATATGAAAGAATGATGTTAGTGCTGTGGTATTGTGCATAAAATAAGTTTATTTGTTCTTCTTAAGAACTGTTTTGATTCTTTCCAAGGATGAGTCTGGGCTGAAAGTGTACAGGCTGAATATGAAAGAATGATGTTAGTTCTGTGGGATCGTGCATAAATTAAGTTTATTTCTACTTCTTAACAACTGTTTTGATTCTTTCCAAGGATGAGTCTGGGCTGAAAGTGTATAGGCTGAATATGAAAGAATGATATTAGTGCTGTGGTATTGTGCATAAATTAAGTTAATTTGTTCTTCTTAACAACTGTTTTGATTCTTTCCAAGGATGAGTCTGGGCTGAAAGTGTACAGGCTGAATATGAAAGAATGATGTTAGTTCTGTGGGATCGTGCATAAATTAAGTTTATTTCTACTTCTTAACAACTGTTTTGATTCTTTCCAAGGATGAGTCTGGGCTGAAAGTGTATAGGCTGAATATGAAAGAATGATGTTAGTGCTGTGGTATTGTGCATAAAATAAGTTTATTTCTTCTTCTTAATAACTGTTTTGATTATTTCCAAGGATGAGTCTGGGCTGAAAGTGTATAGGCTGAATATGAAAGAATGATGTTAGTGCTGTGGGATCGTGCATAAATTAAGTTTATTTCTTCTTCTAAATAACTGTTTTGATTCTTTCCAAGGATGAGTCTGGGCTGAAAGTGTATAGGCTGAATATGAAAGAATGATGTTAGTGCTGTGGTATTGTGCATAAATTAAGTTTATTTCTTCTTCTTAATAACTGTTTTGATTCTTTCCAAGGATGAGTTTGGGCTGAAAGTGTATAGGCTGAATATGAAGGAATGATGTTAGTGCTGTGGTATTGTGCATAAATTAAGTTTATTTCTTCTTCTTAATAACTGTTTTGATTATTTCCAAGGATGAGTCTGGGCTGAAAGTGTATAGGCTGAATATGAAAGAATGATGTTAGTGCTGTGGTATTGTGCATAAATTAAGTTTATTTCTTCTTCTTAATAACTGTTTTGATTCTTTCCAAGGATGAGTCTGGGCTGAAAGTGTATAGGCTGAATATGAAGGAATGATGTTAGTGCTGTGGGATCGTGCATAAATTAAGTTTATTTCTTCTTCTTAATAACTGTTTTGATTCTTTCCAAGGATGAGTCTGGGCTGAAAGTGTATAGGCTGAATATGAAGGAATGATGTTAGTGCTGTGGTATTGTGCATAAATTAAGTTTATTTCTACTTCTTAACAACTGTTTTGATTCTTTCCAAGGATGAGTCTGGGCTGAAAGTGTATAGGCTGAATATGAAAGAATGATGTTAGTGCTGTGGTATTGTGCATAAATTAAGTTTATTTGTTCTTCTTAAGAACTGTTTTGATTCTTTCCAAGGATGAGTCTGGGCTGAAAGTGTATAGGATGAATATGAAAGAATGATATTAGTGCTGTGGTATTGTGCATAAATTAAGTTTATTTCTACTTCTTAACAACTGTTTTGATTCTTTCCAAGGATGAGTCTGGGCTGAAAGTGTATAGGCTAAATATGAAAGAATGATATTAGTGCTGTGGTATTGTGCATAAATTAAGTTTATTTCTACTTCTTAACAACTGTTTTGATTCTTTCCAAGGATGAGTCTGGGCTGAAAGTGTATAGGCTGAATATGAAAGAATGATGTTAGTGCTGTGGTATTGTGCATAAAATAAGTTTATTTGTTCTTCTTAAGAACTGTTTTGATTCTTTCCAAGGATGAGTCTGGGCTGAAAGTGTACAGGCTGAATATGAAAGAATGATGTTAGTTCTGTGGGATCGTGCATAAATTAAGTTTATTTCTACTTCTTAACAACTGTTTTGATTCTTTCCAAGGATGAGTCTGGGCTGAAAGTGTATAGGCTGAATATGAAAGAATGATATTAGTGCTGTGGTATTGTGCATAAATTAAGTTAATTTGTTCTTCTTAACAACTGTTTTGATTCTTTCCAAGGATGAGTCTGGGCTGAAAGTGTACAGGCTGAATATGAAAGAATGATGTTAGTTCTTTGGGATCGTGCATAAATTAAGTTTATTTCTACTTCTTAACAACTGTTTTGATTCTTTCCAAGGATGAGTCTGGGCTGAAAGTGTATAGGCTGAATATGAAAGAATGATGTTAGTGCTGTGGTATTGTGCATAAAATAAGTTTATTTCTTCTTCTTAATAACTGTTTTGATTATTTCCAAGGATGAGTCTGGGCTGAAAGTGTATAGGCTGAATATGAAAGAATGATGTTAGTGCTGTGGGATCGTGCATAAATTAAGTTTATTTCTTCTTCTAAATAACTGTTTTGATTCTTTCCAAGGATGAGTCTGGGCTGAAAGTGTATAGACTGAATATGAAAGAATGATGTTAGTGCTGTGGTATTGTGCATAAATTAAGTTTATTTCTTCTTCTTAATAACTGTTTTGATTCTTTCCAAGGATGAGTTTGGGCTGAAAGTGTATAGGCTGAATATGAAGGAATGATGTTAGTGCTGTGGTATTGTGCATAAATTAAGTTTATTTCTTCTTCTTAATAACTGTTTTGATTATTTCCAAGGATGAGTCTGGGCTGAAAGTGTATAGGCTGAATATGAAAGAATGATGTTAGTGCTGTGGTATTGTGCATAAATTAAGTTTATTTCTTCTTCTTAATAACTGTTTTGATTCTTTCCAAGGATGAGTCTGGGCTGAAAGTGTATAGGCTGAATATGAAGGAATGATGTTAGTGCTGTGGGATCGTGCATAAATTAAGTTTATTTCTTCTTCTTAATAACTGTTTTGATTCTTTCCAAGGATGAGTCTGGGCTGAAAGTGTATAGGCTGAATATGAAAGAATGATGTTAGTGCTGTGGTATTGTGCATAAAATAAGTTTATTTCTTCTTCTTAATAACTGTTTTGATTATTTCCAAGGATGAGTCTGGGCTGAAAGTGTATAGGCTGAATATGAAAGAATGATGTTAGTGCTGTGGGATCGTGCATAAATTAAGTTTATTTCTTCTTCTAAATAACTGTTTTGATTCTTTCCAAGGATGAGTCTGGGCTGAAAGTGTATAGGCTGAATATGAAAGAATGATGTTAGTGCTGTGGTATTGTGCATAAATTAAGTTTATTTCTTCTTCTTAATAACTGTTTTGATTCTTTCCAAGGATGAGTTTGGGCTGAAAGTGTATAGGCTGAATATGAAGGAATGATGTTAGTGCTGTGGTATTGTGCATAAATTAAGTTTATTTCTTCTTCTTAATAACTGTTTTGATTATTTCCAAGGATGAGTCTGGGCTGAAAGTGTATAGGCTGAATATGAAAGAATGATGTTAGTGCTGTGGTATTGTGCATAAATTAAGTTTATTTCTTCTTCTTAATAACTGTTTTGATTCTTTCCAAGGATGAGTCTGGGCTGAAAGTGTATAGGCTGAATATGAAGGAATGATGTTAGTGCTGTGGGATCGTGCATAAATTAAGTTTATTTCTTCTTCTTAATAACTGTTTTGATTCTTTCCAAGGATGAGTCTGGGCTGAAAGTGTATAGGCTGAATATGAAAGAATGATGTTAGTGCTGTGGTATTGTGCATAAATTAAGTTAATTTGTTCTTCTTAACAAATGTTTTGATTCTTTCCAAGGATGAGTCTGGGCTGAAAGTGTACAGGCTGAATATGAAAGAATGATGTTAGTTCTGTGGGATCGTGCATAAATTAAGTTTATTTCTACTTCTTAACAACTGTTTTGATTCTTTCCAAGGATGAGTCTGGGCTGAAAGTGTATAGGCTGAATATGAAAGAATGATGTTAGTGCTGTGGTATTGTGCATAAAATAAGTTTATTTCTTCTTCTTAATAACTGTTTTGATTATTTCCAAGGATGAGTCTGGGCTGAAAGTGTATAGGCTGAATATGAAAGAATGATGTTAGTGCTGTGGGATCGTGCATAAATTAAGTTTATTTCTTCTTCTAAATAACTGTTTTGATTCTTTCCAAGGATGAGTCTGGGCTGAAAGTGTATAGGCTGAATATGAAAGAATGATGTTAGTGCTGTGGTATTGTGCATAAATTAAGTTTATTTCTTCTTCTTAATAACTGTTTTGATTCTTTCCAAGGATGAGTTTGGGCTGAAAGTGTATAGGCTGAATATGAAGGAATGATGTTAGTGCTGTGGTATTGTGCATAAATTAAGTTTATTTCTTCTTCTTAATAACTGTTTTGATTATTTCCAAGGATGAGTCTGGGCTGAAAGTGTATAGGCTGAATATGAAAGAATGATGTTAGTGCTGTGGTATTGTGCATAAATTAAGTTTATTTCTTCTTCTTAATAACTGTTTTGATTCTTTCCAAGGATGAGTCTGGGCTGAAAGTGTATAGGCTGAATATGAAGGATAGATGTTAGTGCTGTGGGATCGTGCATAAATTAAGTTTATTTCTTCTTCTTAATAACTGTTTTGATTCTTTCCAAGGATGAGTCTGGGCTGAAAGTGTATAGGCTGAATATGAAAGAATGATGTTAGTGCTGTGGTATTGTGCATAAATTAAGTTTATTTGTTCTTCTTAAGAACTGTTTTGATTCTTTCCAAGGATGAGTCTGGGCTGAAAGTGTATAGGCTGAATATGAAGGAATGATGTTAGTGCTGTGGGATCGTGCATAAATTAAGTTTATTTCTTCTTCTTAATAACTGTTTTGATTCTTTCCAAGGATGAGTCTGGGCTGAAAGTGTATAGGCTGAATATGAAGGAATGATGTTAGTGCTGTGGTATTGTGCATAAATTAAGTTTATTTCTACTTCTTAACAACTGTTTTGATTCTTTCCAAGGATGAGTCTGGGCTGAAAGTGTATAGGCTGAATATGAAAGAATGATGTTAGTGCTGTGGTATTGTACATAAATTAAGTTTATTTGTTCTTCTTAAGAACTGTTTTGATTCTTTCCAAGGATGAGTCTGGGCTGAAAGTGTATAGGATGAATATGAAAGAATGATATTAGTGCTATGGTATTGTGCATAAATTAAGTTTATTTCTACTTCTTAACAACTGTTATGATTCTTTCCAAGGATGAGTCTGGGCTGAAAGTGTATAGGCTGAATATGAAAGAATGATATTAGTGCTGTGGTATTGTGCATAAATTAAGTTTATTTCTACTTCTTAACAACTGTTTTGATTCTTTCCAAGGATGAGTCTGGGCTGAAAGTGTATAGGCTGAATATGAAAGAATGATGTTAGTGCTGTGGTATTGTGCATAAATTAAGTTTATTTGTTCTTCTTAAGAACTGTTTTGATTCTTTCCAAGGATGAGTCTGGGCTGAAAGTGTATAGGCTGAATATCAAGGAATGATGTTAGTGCTGTGGGATCGTGCATAAATTAAGTTTATTTGTTCTTCTTAAGAACTGTTTTGATTCTTTCCAAGGATGAGTCTGGGCTGAAAGTGTATAGGCTGAATATGAAAGAATGATATTAGTGCTGTGGTATTGTGCATAAATTAAGTTTATTTCTACTTCTTAACAACTGTTTTGATTCTTTCCAAGGATGAGTCTGGGCTGAAAGTGTATAGGCTGAATATGAAAGAATGATGTTAGTGCTGTGGTATTGTGCATAAATTAAGTTTATTTGTTCTTCTTAAGAACTGTTTTGATTCTTTCCAAGGATGAGTCTGGGCTGAAAGTGTATAGGCTGAATATGAAAGAATGATGTTAGTGCTGTGGGATCGTGCATAAATTAAGTTTATTTGTTCTTCTTAAGAACTGTTTTGATTCTTTCCAAGGATGAGTCTGGGCTGAAAGTGTATAGGCTGAATATGAAAGAATGATATTAGTGCTGTGGTATTGTGCATAAATTAAGTTTATTTCTACTTCTTAACAACTGTTTTGATTCTTTCCAACGATGAGTCTGGGCTGAAAGTGTATAGGCTGAATATGAAAGAATGATGTTAGTGCTGTGGTATTGTGCATAAATTAAGTTTATTTGTTCTTCTTAAGAACTGTTTTGATTCTTTCCAAGGATGAGTCTGGGCTGAAAGTGTATAGGCTTAATATGAAGGAATGATGCTAGTGCTGTGGGATCGTGCATAAATTAAGTTTATTTCTTCTTCTTAATAACTGTTTTGATTCTTTCCAAGGATGAGACTGGGCTGAAAGTGTATAGGCTGAATATGAAAGAATGATATTAGTGCTGTGGTATTGTGCATAAATTAAATTTATTTCTACTTC
>OZ010605.1:66896947-66904447 GCA_963932145.1 Acanthosepion lycidas
TTTCCCACCTTCACTGGTTAGGCTATTCGGACCACAGACTTGTCTGTGCCCGGGTGGCGTTAAACTCTAGGCCTAGAATAGGATACTGGAAGTTCAATATGTCTTTGCTGGACAAGCTGGACTTCTGGCAACAGCTAACGAGATTAGTGCAACGGGAACTAGTAGGGCGGTTATTGGGAATAGGTAGTAGGAGAGGCTGAATGGTAGGATTAGGTCCTTCACTTTCGAATATAGTCAACGTCTCGCACAAGATAAGGCTAACAAGTCGACGGATCTTAAGCATAGTCATTCCCATACGGTGGCTGGAGTGATTCCTTAGAAATAGTCCTAGCTAGCAACGCCCTGTGTAGTGCGGCTAGCGAGCGGTACCGGGGTGAAGTTGTTAGGCATAAGGTAAACAAGGTATATGGCGAAGCCTTGAATATGGGCAGAGAATTGCACAAGGGAGAGATCCGTCGAGGTTCAGATCGTTACAGTGGTCGATACCCCGGTAGGACGTATATAATCGAAGTTGATTTTAGTAATGTAAAATATTAAAACCGATTCACAAAAAGAACTCAATGTATTTATTATGACAGCGCCAATAAACTTTCTTACAGAAGAAAATCTCAAATTATTTTATGTGGTGGATAGATTTATTGCAATGGACGAAAACTTCGTCAGTCCTTTTCAACCCTGGTGTATAGACTGAGTTCGTGTCGTAATTAGAAATTTACCGAATTTATCCATTTCAATGTTTCAGTCCTACCAAATGCACGAGAGTGTTATCAGGGGAGGGTGGAAGGTATTAACCTTAAAGGGAAAGGCTTTTATAAAGTTAAACCCGTATATTAACCTTATGACATTAAATTGGGGTTATATTAAGAATATTTGCGTAACACTATATATATATATGTATGTATGTATTTAAACCTAGAGAGCCAGACTAACCTACCAAGGTTTCACCTAAGCGGACCGTCAGATGGTCCCCGTAGGTGAAACCTTGATAGGTTGGTCTGGCTCTCTAGGTTTAACTAGGTCTGCTCTACTTTCTGTATCGAGCACTTTATTCAATTATTTCACCTACTCGTATCGGTCTTTTTTTCTTTGGACTTTGGACTTGCATGCTAGACGATTATTTTCGGCTAACGTACATTTTCTTGGTTCTTTCTTTTACATACCTTTTTTTTTACCAGCCTTTGGTATTGGTTTGATTATTTGCAAATCAAAACACTGAAGGTTTTCCGAATTAGTATAATGTCTTATACTTATAAGGTAACTACTAATAATATACATATATATGTGTGAGTGTGTGTGTGTGTTCCTCTGTGAGTGCGTGCGTGCGTGTGAGTGTGTGTGTCTGTGTTTGTCTCTGTGTGTGTGTGCGTGTGTGTGGTTGTATTTAAGCAACAAGAATTCTTTGAAAAAATGTTTTAAATAATATCGACATGGTTTGTATCACCAACTTTTTATTTTGTTTTTGTAACGTCATACAATGTTATTGTATATTAGAATTAACTTTCAAAATTAAATTTGATCGATCGATACCATGATTGAACTTTGGAAAGTTGATTCTGACATAAAACAACTTCGTCGGAAGATAGAAAAGCAAAAAACTCTATAAAAAAAGTTGATGAAATCAACAACGCCAGCATAGTTTAATAAGTGCTTTGCAAAAGTATTAGGTTGGTGCAAAAATAATGACGTAATAAAAAAAACGACATTATTACGTCATTATTTTTGCACCAACCAAAATACGATAACATTTAAAATAATCGTATCTTCAAATTTTATTTGAATTTGTAGGAATGGTGAATTGGATCATGATTACGATTCCAATGTAATAAATTATAACCATGGAATATTAGTGTTTCAGCCTTATATATTATATTCTTACACTGTCCTGGACATTGATTTCTACCTGAATTCTATCCTGTTGGGAATTTATACATATATACATACATATATACATATATACATATATACATATATATATATATATATATATATATATATATATATATATATATATATCGACGGCTATTATTATCTATATATATACATACACACACACACATATATATATATATAAATATATATATATATATATATATATATATATATATATATATACATATGCAAAGTTAAAAGAGCATACTGAATCTTTAAAAAATCACACAATTGAAACCTATAAAGATGGAGAAGACTACTCTATGAAAACAATTTCGAGTGCAGTTTTCCACTGTGCAACAAATTATTTATAAATGGAAGACCTTTAGTATGAGCAAGATAATAATTAACAGCAAGACAATAAGGAGTTCTGGTTCAGGAAGCCAAGGAATGTCCTGCTGTAACCATTGTCGTTCTTCAATTCTCACTGGCCAATGTCGGAATCAACGTGCATACATCTACAGTGCCCCAAAATCTGAACACTGCCGATCTTCACTGCAGAGAAAAAGCCACTACTTGAAAAATAGCATAAGCATGCTCACATCACCTATTCCAAAACTCATATTCGTAAGCTAGAAACATTCTGGCAAGAGGTTTTATGGTCAGATGAGACCAATCTAGAGCTTTTTGGGAGGAATAATAGGTGGAATTTCTGGCAACATCCAAATAAGGCATTGAAGAGAAAAATTTGATACCAATTATTAAACATGGCAGTGTCAGCATTAGGATTTGGGGGTGCTTTGCTGCGGTTGGAAGAATAAAAATAGATAGCATAATGGACACTTCAAGATACCAAACAATTTTGAATGAAAGTATCTTGTCCTCAATTAAAATGTTGAATTTAGGTCAGGTCTGAAAATTCCAACTGGACATTGATCTGAAGCATCAAAAAAATCTCAAAAAGCGTAGTCACCAAAATTAAATGCAAGGGTTCACTTACATTTGCGTATCTTAATTTTTTATTAATATTTTATATAATGCATTCATATTTAATTCTTAAGTTCCATCATACGTCAAAATTGCTTCTGCAAAATAGGAAAATATCAAAACAAATTAGACATGTAAAACATGATTAATTAAATCCTATGTTACACTGGTTTTCACTCACCCTGAACACACACACACATTATATATATATATATATATATATATATATATATATATATATATATATATATATATATATATATATATATAAAGTATAGGATTGGTGTGTACGTAATAAATTCCAATAATCAAAAATACTATTCTAAAGAGTGCTCAATACAGTGTAGAGCAAATATAATTATTTATTCGAAAATTATAACATAAATATGTTATAAAATCACTACAAATATAGCCATTTTGTTTCAACACTTCTGGTGTCTTATCAAGTGATGGTGTTGAATGCAGAATAAAGGGTTTTAAAAGGTTCAAATCATTCAAACACCCCCTCGCTAGGGGCAACGCTGTTACATAAGCTGCAATGGCCAATCAAAAGACAACTATTTTTTTTGTTTTATTAATAAGGCTCCCATTATTTTTTAACCCTTTTTTACTTGTAGAATCGTTTAAATAGATGGCGGAGGAGGAAAAGAATCGTGTGAATAGATGGCGGCGGAGGAGAAAGAATCGTGTGAATAGATGTCGGAGGATGAGAAAGAATCGTGTGAATAGATGACGGAGGAGGAAAAGAATCGTGTGAATAGATGGCGTAGGATGAGAAAGAATCGTGTTAATAGATGGCGGAGGATGAGAAAGAATCGTGTGAATAGATGGTGGAGGAGGCGAAAGAATCGTGTGAATATATAGCGGAGGAGGAGAAAGAATCGTGTGAATATATGACGTAGGATGAGAAAGAATCGTGTGAATAGATGTCGAAGGAGGTGTAAGAATCGTGTGAATAGATGGCGGAGGAGGTGTAAGAATCGTTTCAATAGATGGCGGAGTAGGAGAAAGATTCGTGTGAATAGATGGCGGAGTAGGAGAAAGATTCGTGTGAATATATGGCGGAGGAGGAGAAAGAATCATGGGAATAGATTGTGGAGTTGGTGTAAGAATCGTTTGAATAGATTGCTGGGGGTGAGAAAGAATCGTGTGAATAGATTGTGGAGTAGGTGTAAAAATCGTTTGAATATATGGCGAATGATGAGAAGGAATCGTTTGAATAAATGGCGGAGTCACAGATCACCAAAGTCCTTAAGGATACAGCGAATGAATATGATGTAGTGCCATGTGTCTAGTTTTCGCAAACTTAAGTCTGTTGTGTTATTTTTATTTTTGTATTTCTATGGTTTACTTTTCCCATTATATCTGATATAATTAGGTTATTGGAGGAGTTTAATATTATTTACTATGATCCGCAACAAAAATAATTAATCGTCAGCAGCGCGTGAGTGATAAGGAAGTCTTAAGCAATATGACAAGTGGAATGGCGTGCTTAAAACCAGACAGAAATAGTGTAAATTCCTTTGTTGAAAGACGGTCTGGAAAATATGACACCCACAGTACGTATTTAGCGGAAGATTTATCTGCCTATTTAATTTGTGTGAAGAGATGAATGAGGAAGGACAAGAAGTGATCGGAAAAAGACAAACGTTGTTTAGCGCTACAACATACAAGAAGCTGTGGAGAGCTATGTTCTCTGACGTGCTAAGGGACACTGGACATAAAGGATGAGGCGAATTATGATCATTATGATGCTGAGGATACATTTTTCTTTCTCTTAATAATTATATTTGTGTGTGTGTGTCCCCATTAATGTGTGTTTTGGAGAACTGTAAGCAGTTACTTCCCCTCTTCGTCGCAAAACAGCCATCTACAGAAAAACGTGTTTTATTTTGAGACGGAACTTGTATTATTTGGCTAACTCTTTTTATATGTTAATCCTTGTTAATTAAATGGCGGTATATGACCTATCGAAATCTTCATTTTGTTTTAGGAATTATCAAAAGTATTGTAAATCGAAAGCCTTATCAGAAATTCTATGTTGGCATTCCATTAGAAATCTCCTCCTGAGATCAGAATTTTTATTAACTTGCATCAACGCATGCACTCGGCAATTTTCAAGGAGTTAAAACATTTGCTGTGTCTACCGGTTCCTGTACTGCTCAGAACGTTCTGCAATTTAAAAACCGACTATACCTATATTTGAACTTATATTTGAATAACATTTTTTTCTTTTATATATACTTCATTGAATGAGACGAACAATAAAAAATTTAAAAGCTTTTTTATTTAGTTTCTCTAATGTTCTTACAGCTTTCTTTTTATCGGAACTAAAAGAATGTAGAAATTGTCCGAAGCTATTATTGTTTCAAGCCACAGTTCAGTAGCCATTTTCAAGGGGTTCATTGGAATTCTATTTTACTGGATATAGAATTATACAGGGTGCCAGTGAAAAAGCGGCAAATTTATTATCAATTTGAGAAGCAATTGACCTTGAATAACATTGAATATCCATGACCTTGTATAATTATTCGTCTGTCATGTAATTACTTATCTCTGATTAATTGTTGATCGATCTTGTGACTCTTGTAATAACATCTACACGTTATTAGCAGACAACTTACGTCTTCGGTTCTGCCCTTCTCGTATGGCTAAAAAAATTACTGATTTTTTTTTTTTTTGTGTTTGTGTAAGCTTTACTTCAAGTATCACAAGACTGTTGTTGTTAGATCTTCCTAGTTTTGGTATTGGTTGTCATAAGTACCTAATGTTACTTTGATCCTTATACTGCTTATTAATGTGTTGTCTGACAGCACAGTGGTGTGATAGGTGGCAGGTAAGTAGCGATATATATATATATAAATATTATCGAGGTGATCGTGGAAAATCTCTTGTGGACGCTAATAAAAGTCGTTTTTTGGGGTTTTTTTTAATAATGTAGGATTGTCCTTCAGGAGTGGCAAAGAGGAACGGTGATAAATGTTATTTAAAATAAGGACAATTGTTTCATCGACTGGAAGATTTCAACGTCTATGGAATGCTTGTCCTAAGATTTCTTAGAGTGAAGAATTTGTAAAAACTCATTGGTCGAACTGATACTGTATTTGGTAGGTAAGTATAATATGATTAATCGGTTTAAAGATTTTGATAATTGATATATAGATGTAGGAACTTGTGATATTGGAGGAGGTATGATTGTCCTGATTTATGAATTTTAACATTCCCGTATAAATGACCACGCCTATATTTTGTAAAATTAATCGACAAAAAATATCTGTGGTCTTTAATATTTCCCTTTAAGAAGATTTGATGTCTAAATAAACAGAACGCTTATATTGTATAACTTATCGATTTATTTCCTTTATTCTTCTATCTGTTTCGTCATTGTAAAATTTAAAAAAAAATAGTAATTTCTGTTTATCTATGACATTTAATAGTTAACAGTTTTTAAGTGTTGTATATATCTTGTAATATTTTGCCTCGGCGTGTTGGTAACACAAAGCAACTAATACTTATAATTCTATGTGCTGTTTCCCTTCAGGACGGGAACGATCATGGCTCTCCACAATTTGCTGTCCTCTGTAGCTCTTTTTAACGTTTGCCTTTTCGCTATGCCGCCTAAAAACTGTTCTGCCATTCATATACAAAAGCTCGTTAGGAAGGTCTTACGGTGTTTTCCACTGTCCCTTTTTACTCAAACTATGTCGTGTAGATATCAAGGTTTCCAAGCCATTTTTCTCAGTAAATGTCAAAGCAATTTCAACTGTCTTATGGTACGTATAAGAGACGTCCTGGGTATGACGGTAAACTACATCCGTGTCCTGGGTATGACGGTAAACTACATCCGCGTCCTGGGTATGACGATAAACTACACCGACGTCCTGGGTACGGCGATAAACTGCATCCAACAACAAGGTCTCAGATAATGTTTTCAGAAAAATAATGTTGCCAGCTCTAAGTTTTTGAAACAATAATGTTGCCAGCTCTAAGTTTTTTGAAACAATAATGTTGCCAGCTCTAAGTTTTTTGTAAAAAAGTAATGTTGCCAGCTCTAAGTTTTTTGTAAAAAAGTAATGTTGCCAGCTCTACGTTTTTTTATAAAAAAGTAATGTTGCCAGCTGTACGTTTTTTTAATGTTGCCAGCTATACGTTTTTTTGTAATGTTGCCAGCTATACGTTTTTTTTTAAACAATAATGTTGCCATCTATACATTTTTATTCCATACAAAATACGCATTTTAAATTCATATAAACTGGATTTGGCATTAAATAACCCACAGTGGTTGATATGCCATAAAACCCAAACAAACAAACAAACAAACGTATAAGAGCCCTTTTAGTTTCCAATTTTTCTACAACTTCGTCGTAGCTCTAATGTCCAGCCCAGGGTATTATCAGTATCTTTCTATATAACCACATTCTGTTGCCTCATGTTACCGTGAAGAGATGGTATAAAAGAGGATCGATCGTATATGACAGTTCGATCCTATTTTCTTCGTTTCTAATGAATTTCCTGATTTCTGATACTTTACTTAGTTTTGTGAAAGCATCCCAATGATCCTTCATATTTCAGTATTGCATTTTCTCTCCTCTGTTAAAACACTTCACAGATATTTAAATCTTTGTACTTATTCAATTCAATTGG
>OZ010605.1:66911947-66954447 GCA_963932145.1 Acanthosepion lycidas
CATAATGAATGAAGCGAGAAGCTTAGAAATTATAACATCACGTCAAAATGCTCATAATGGAAGTAAAACAAAGGGAATTAATAGGAACAAACATATAATGAATAATGTTTGACAATATATCATCTAATAAAAATTCGAATAAAGTAATATAAGTCAAATAAATTCTAGCCAAATATGAATAATTGTTGACCAGTATTGGGTTAGGACCCCTACTTTTATCAGGGTGACACCCTTGCACCATTTCTCTTTGTTATCGTCCTTGACTCCGCTATAACGATCATCATCTAAGTTGAACTTTATCACCAAGATTCTCAAGTCGATATCCTGTAAAATGGTTGACCGATATTGATGATACAGGTGTTAACACTATTAGCAATGCCATTGTTCTCCTATATCATTTAGAAAATGCTACTAATGATACAGGATTGTGTCAATGTCTCTAAAACTGCATTCGTAAGTTTCAAACTCTCTTTGATGAATCTCTAAAATCTGTTGAATCTTTTACATATACGGAAGCCAGATAGATTCTGTTGAAAAAGATGGGAAAATTTGCATAGCTTGGACCTTGAATAAAATGCATGCAATATGAAAATATTATTTACCAGACTGCCTCAAATGGCGCTTCTTTTGTGCCACTGTAGAGCCGGTTTTGATTTATAGTGCTACTACATGAGTTGTTAGTTTTGTGACTCCTTTGACACATTTGTAATGTCAACGAATACTCGTTGTCACTTTCGTAATTCTTGTTGTAGTAGAGACTTTGTAATCGCAGATACAACTATAGTACACCGTTGAAAAATGCTGGTATCAGACGCCTACGAATAACACTCGCACTAATATTACTTGCTCGATAATACGCGCTCGAACAGTAAACCATCTAGAGAATAGCGGTCCGTATAGTAATAGAGGAGTAATCTTGATGTCACGCCTTTTCATATATATCCTTTTCCTTTCTGGTCACGTGATCCACGTAATTCAATAATGGGATCGCCTGTGTTTGCTCATTCTCGATCTATGTTCAAACTGAAGTGTCGGCAGGGACATTTTTTTTTCCTATATAACACGAGGCGTAATGGAACCTACACTGGGGAGCAAATAGCTACATTAACATCTAATAAATAGATGTTTGAAATCTGGTCTTCCAGAGTTTGTTTTGTTGCCACTGAGGTAGTTTTAATGTATGGTGCTACTGCTTTAAAACCCTTGAGTCTAATCAGAACCTAATAGCTACACTAACATCTCTTGGAGACAACATCTAAATAAATCAATACTCTATGGACCTATCCCTGATATTTCTATAATCTTACGTGAAACTACATTTGCCAGTAATCATTATTTATCAACCTCCCCACAAGACAGGGTGTGGCACAAGGCCGATTTTTATGTGGAGCAATTCCGAGGCCCTTAGGCTCGGGTTAAAACTGCCCGTAGACCAGGTGTACACGGGGTCGGGTGTGTCTAACTCCGCAGACGAGACTCTGCCCTTCCCATAGCCTCATCTGGGTTCCTCTCGGCCCAAAGGCAGATAGCCCGACATGATCTAAGAGCTACGCGAGTGGTTAGATCTCATTTCCGATTGATATACAGCTTTGGACAACCAGCCATAGAATGCCACTCTCATGTACTTCCCATCTTAATGCCGGGTCATGATGGTTGGTGTGATCTGTTGATAAATGTCCGAGCTAGCTCAACCGAATTATAATAAACAGGTTAGCATAAAACTTCGTTTGGCTTATTAAGTACTTTTTCGGAAGTGTGTGTGTGTGGGGGGGTAATAAATGAACGAACCTTTTGGCCAACCCAATAAAAGTATCTCTTTTGTTCCCATTTTCCATTAAAATTTCCTTGTTACTTACAAATGGAACTTATAGATCTTTGATGAAATTCAAAGAGGAATCTGTAGCGTTATTGGTCCTAACCTGGCAACTATAGTTCAGTCCCTTTCCTACCGGCGGAATGTTGCTTCCCTGTGTTTTTCTATAAATACTTTTATGGTAATTTTTCTGATAGACTTTACTGTATGAATTTACGTGCAGTACTAGATTGGCGGCAAGGTCTCACCATTTAACAGATGTAATGATTAGATGTAACCGGAAGTTCTATGCTAACAGTTTCTACTATCGCACTTCTCGCTTGTAGAAATCTCTCCTGGTCTCTTGCTTCCCAGCCAACTTTGATCAACCAACAATCGCAGTAATGAGAATTTACAAAAATTAGGAATCCAAAATTTCAGGATTGTGGGACCGGATCCGGCCCAGAATGTTTTTCATTTTCACACGGAGTCGGCCTGATTCCAAAATGGTATGATATATTGGGCTACTATGGCCTCAAGGTGTAAAGTTGAAAAAGTGTGCCACGATGACACAGATATTCGTATTTACTATACAGATTTATTCTGAGACAATCTCTGGAATTCTAAACTATTATTTTGGTTGTTTGCGAAATGTTGATTTATATGTGCATGATTTGCTCCAAATTTTGATAAATGGCAATTGTTCTGCTGAACTTTCCTCTAAGGTACCTAGACTTTATAAACTTAAGTGCAGTACTAAATTGGCAGCAAGGTTTCATCATTTTACAGATGAAATGATGACATGGAACCGGGTATTTCTTTCCGCTTCTTGCTTCATAGCCAACTTTGATCTTCGAAAATTTGAATGTAATGTCAATCGTTATCTTCTGCATAATTAATTCTTGTTGTTTTATTTTCCTTTCTCCGTAATAATATGTTTTCTCATATTATCTAACATTCAGTAACTTCTTGCGTCTTAGTAACTTAATTGCTTCGTGAAATGATTAAAAAAATCATAGAAATCCCAGTAACCTTGTGAAAAAAAACACGTTCTGATACAGAGGACTGATATTACGCAGCCGTTCAGTAAACGTTTTTTTTTTTTTTTTTTGTAGCTATCGAAATGTTTCATTTTCTTAATAACTTTTTTTAGCTTTTGGAAGACATGTTTCTCTCATTCAATACGTCTTTTTTCCGATTTCCATATCACATCCACTAGGTTTTTTTTTTTTTTAAATAGCTCATTTTTCTGTCTCATTTTATAAAATATTTATAATCATATCATTGCCTACAAAGCAGTAAAGCCACTGACACAAACGGTCCTACCGTGTGTAAAAGAATAAGAAAAACTGAACCATAATTAAGGAGCAAAAAAAAAAAACACCAAAAAACAGGACAACAATAGATAACGATTGACATTGTTTTTAGTTTTGTGAAGATCAAGCTTGCCTGGAAAGCAAAAAGCCAGAATGAATAGAGTTCCACAAGCGAGTAGTGCGAGAAAAGATACTGTTAGCGTAGGTACCATAGCAAAGAGCTCATCCGAACAATTATGAAAATTGTTGTAGCATACCTACGGACGATAATGGATATGTCCTCATCCACATAAATACAGTGGTAAATACTGTATGTTAGTTTGCAAGTTGTAGATTCGTCTACTGTTGCGCTGGTCAAACTCTCTGCTTCCGGCAAGAAAGGATCCCAAGACAGGGCTATGTCGAAGAGCAAAATTTCATCTCGGTAAGCAACTACCCCACCACGTTTTATACGAGGTCTACGGGGAAATTTTGGCCGAGCATACGTGCTCGGATACCCCACATTAAATTCGCCTTTGTGCCACATCTGATCCCGTGGGATGGTTGGTAGATATCCTGCAGTTGGGGATTCGTCTCCAGCTTTGCTAGTCAAACTCTCTGCATCGGGGCAGAGAGGATCCCCAAACGAGGCTTTGTCGAGGGTCAGTCTAGTCTTGAGAAACAGTTACCCGATCCCGTTTTATACGGGGTCTCGGGGAATTTTTGGCCGAGCCTACAGGCTCGGATACCCCAAATTTAATTCGGTTTTGTGCTGCATCTCACTGTGTGGGCCGGTTGATAGATATTCTGCATTTGGAGATTCATCGTGCAATGCACTTGAACTCACTTCTAGCAGTTGACTACTTCTACGCACTGCTGGCGGATCTTGTGTTGTTCTTTTCTTAAACATTATCGTTCACTACCAACCTTCCTGTGATTATTCTATTCAGTAACCTTCCCTAGGTTACAACAAAAAGGCCCTGCGAAGCAATTCTGCGACGGTGAGAACGTGACTGAAGCCGACACGCCAGGTATGGACCAATAATACCGCAGAAAAATATTGTCTAGCACGATACACAAAACCAGATTTCTTAGCAGCAGGCCTAACAATGGATTCAATATAGTCTTTCCACTTTATGTCTGCAATGAATGTTATCCCAAGATGTCGCAACGGGTCACTGTACTCCAGATTAGTATCAGCCATGCTGATGTGTGGACAGAAATACGTCTATGTGAGTTAAAATTAATACGCCATCCTTTGCCCGAGTTAACAACAGAATGCAGATCATTTTTTGAGATCAGCCGCCAGTTTAAAATTATCAATCTGATCAGACTAGTTATCTTCAAAAAATCATATAAGGATGAAAACATGTTCATAACTTTGTTATTATGAATAAAGATCAAATTATTTTGGAATATTTAATAAAATTTCTTACTCTTTTTTTTTTTAGATGATTCGAATTTTTTAATAAAAACTTTTTTTTCTTGTGTCCGCGAATGTACTATAAATTAGTCAGTGACAGACACATTAATTTGCAAATTCTTACAAAAATCATATAATTGTTGGATTTTTATGAAAATTTCAGGAGATATTGACAAATGAATGATATTATTTTAGAAAGGGTTTTTATTAGAAAATGTTTGTAAATGTTTTTTTAAGTGTTTCAATCCTTAATTAAATTATGGAAACTTAAGAAATTCAACGAGATAGATTTTAGTGACTATATCAGTTAAAAGCAGAATTCTTCGGAGAATTTAAATCACCGATTTTTCTTCCAATATCAGACCCCATCTTACAGAAAAAAGGGCCTGAATCGAAAACGTTAAACGCAATAGAACTAAATCATTATTTAATTGGAGAAGCTTTTAATTGCTTTTATGAATAATATATATTGAGGACAATATTGTCTCATGAAAAAAATATTTTCAATAAAAAATGTGCTTTTACAAGATTTGTTTCATTATTTTAAAATTTTAATTAAAATCATTTATAATGTTTTTAAAATTCAGATTCAATAGTGTAACTCTTAGGATAGATTGTTATTTATTAAAACTATATTTACTAATAATTTATCTTGAAGCTTATTTAACTCTGACGACCCTGAATATTTAAAAAATAATTTTGAATTGTTTTTATATGTGTAAAAACGTGCCAAGTTTTATAGATATGGTAGGCCATACACGAGACTATCAGAAAATATGAGCGACAACTATAGTAAATTAATATCCCAAATTCTCTAAAATTCAATAAAAAAACTAGATTACGAAGAATGTTTTCATAAATTTTTTAGATTAACGTGTTCTTGAAAGTCGTTTGCGTTATATTCCTTAGTTATATTTTTAAGATTAAATTCACCGTAGAACAATATCAAATAAAAATTTATCTGCCATCGTGCTGTAACGGAGCTGTTAAAAAAAAACTTTCAAAATAAAAAAGCTATCGTCGTGTTAAAAAATGCATTTCTATATTTTAAACTTAAAGTAAATAATAGTTGTTTCAAATCACATTAATCATGCATTAGATCAAGTAATATTCCTCAAATAAATTTTAAGAAAAATATATATTTTGGGAGATTTTTTAATAATGGAGATTTGCAAGAAATGAGAGGAATTCAAAAGATTTAGAAATTTCAAAACGAAAAATCATTCAAATCATTTTAGTTTCGAAATGCAGTGTAGTATTTTGTTTATTGGAAATATTAAATTTAATCTCTCAGCTTGAAATTAAAACAAAATACTTCAAATTAACGGAAAAAAGCAAAGAGAAATCTATTTACTGAAAAAGAAAGTTTGACCAAGGTAACTATAAACATTTTTTTCTAACCTCTGCCAGCCGCAATGATGGAGAAAGCATTACGGCGAACCATCGCCTGTGAGACACACTGCAAGAGCCACTCTGTTTCGCGAGGCTCGTCCCTTAATCGAGACGCAATCGCGCCAATTCTCCGAAGGAACGCCATCGAACGAGGGCCAATAACCCCTGAAGTCTCCACTGCAACAGGCGTAAAAAAATTCCATCAGCAAGAAAAAGAACATTCAACCACCTCCTCACGGAAAAAAAAGTTCTCGAGAAAAACGTAAGTCTCGCGAACTCAATCCAGTTTATTTTTTCCGCTAATTTGAGTTTATAACGTGTACAATGTAGCTTACTCACTGTTTCATTTATTTCTCAAGAGTGATCAAGGATTTGCAAACGTTTTCGGAAATATATCCTTTTTAACAATAAATTATCCTTTGGAATTACAAGTTTTATTCTTTTTATTCAACCTCACCATTGCAATCAAGCGTTTTTACAAGTTTTCGAATTCATTTTTCCCCCGAAAATTTCGAACTAATTAAAACAAGGCAGCCATATTTTTTAAAGAGTTGGGCAGTCAGACGTGTAATTATTAGCAAGCGTGTCTCGCTTGATCAGTTACGACTGAATAGTGAGTTTGATTCTCACTGGGTGGCCAATACTTTCGGCCTTGTGCCACATCTAAGCTACACTTAGGAAATCGCATATTTCTTAAGTTCTTTAAAAAAAATCTGCTGTTACGGGTTAGAAATAAATGCATACATTACTCTTCTGAAAAAAAAAAAAATTCTCATACCGAGAACTGATAATACGCTGCTGTTCAGAAAATGTTTCTTTGTAGTTAGCAAAATGTTTTATTTTTTTTAATACCTTTTATCTTTTGAAAGGCATTTTCGCTCATTCAATCATTCAAGTCTTCCAATTTCCATATCATATCCACTAGAATTTTTTTTTAATACCTCATTTATCTGTTTTATTTTATGAAGTATTTTTTAATCATATCATCCCATACAAGGCACTAAAGCCATTAATAAAACATTATTTTTTTAAAGAGTTAGGCCCTCCGATGTAGTGTAATAATTAGTCAACTTGTCTCGCTGTTCAATCCTCAGCGGGTGACGCATACTTTCGGCTTTGTGGCGCATCTCAGCAACGCTTAGTTAATCGTATATTTCTTAAGAAGTGTTTTAAAAAATCTGATGTTCACGTTAGAAATAACTGCATACATTACACCTTCTCTGATATAGATTCATCATTCACACGAAGCACCATTGGATGGTTTACTATTTCTGTCAAATCTGCGTCTTTTATGCACCATGTCCTTTCAGGACGAGGGTGATCATGACTCTCCACAACTTTTGCTTGCTCCAATTCTTACCTGTTACCATCCTTCTGGTACTCGATGAAACACAAATGGTTAAAAAAGACATTTAGTGTATTACAATATACGGACGCCTGTCGTAGAGCTTTTTTATTGTTTGATTCGTTTTCTGCGGTTTATTAACTCATGGCAGAAAATATTTTTCGATTGTAAGAATTTAAAATAGTAGTTTAGTTTAGCGATACAATCAATCTATAGCTGGGGTAGAAGAGAAGTAGGTTCATAACTTTCGCAGGCGTATTTGCGACTAAGAAAATATAACGAACCCGAATGGAATTGGAACTCGAATATCCGATTAACAATTCCGAGTCACTATTCATTACACCAACCGCACATCCAACCTTATAGCAACTAATATTCTTCAGAAGGCACCGATCTAGGTATTGACAAAACTCGACGTTGCTTTACCTCGTGGATAGTACGGAAACCGGTGTTTCAACGAGGATGTGGGCGTAAGGATCGTAGAACTGTAGTAGTCAATCTAGTTGGTCGGTTGGGGGATTTTTTAGCGGCATATCTATGGGTTATTTAATGCCGGAATCAAACTATTTTTTTACGTAAAGTTATGCTTTCAACTAGAGATATTTTGTAAATAATTTTATGCTTTCAGAATAAAGGTATGTTTTTTGGATACAGAGGAACCTCGGTTGTCGAACGTCTCGCATATCGAAGAAATCGGTTTTCGACCAGAAAATTCAAGATGAAAATGCCTCGGTTATCGATCAAAATTTCGGTTGTCGAACAACCTAGTCAAACCGAGTTAACAAGAACGGTAATAATTTCTGAGTCGACTCCCGTGTTGTATACATTCCAGTCTTTTCCCGCGCTTTTATTTTACCGTTTATTGCTCTGTGACTTTTTTCTCCTCTACATTGATTGCTATTGGAAAAATTGTTTCGTTTTACGAACATTTCGGGCTACGAACGGCCTACAGGAACGAATTAAATTCGCGAACCGAGGCTCCAATGTAATTTACACAAGGATGTATTAATTTGATTAAAATTTGATCACGATTAGCACTTACGCAGCATGTGAACCACGCTTATTAAACAACGTTCTATGAGACCTCCTTGATTAAGTCTTACGATTTTGACGATTTTTTCCATTAATTACGACCTGCCAAATATGATTCATTCGTTCGATCCACTGCGACGGAAAGGTAAATATACATTAAATCACAGCAAATACAAAATCCGCCCTTGCAATTGGGACATAACGAACAGACAAAAAATAGAAATCGATTGCATCCTGTCACTCCAGTTGATCTAAAACTGACACATGTTAAGGAACTTAAAGCGTCTGTTACAGAGGAACCTAGATTGTCGAACGTCTCACATGTTGAACAAATTGATTTTTCGACCAGAAAATTCGAGATGAAAATGCCTCGGTTATCGAACAAAATTTCGGTTCTCGAACAACATAGTCAAACCGAGTTAAACAAGAACGGTAATAATTTCTGAGTCGACCCCCGTGTTGTATACATTTGTGTAGTATGCCGTGCTTTTTTCGTTTCCAATTTTATTGTACTGTGACTTTTTTTTTCTCTCTACATTGATTCCTACTGGAAAAATATAATTTCGGTTTCAGTTTACGAACGGCCTTCAATTACGAATTAAATTCGTGAACCGAGGTTCCACTGTATATATTTTGTAGATCTTAAAATGTATTGTTGGCAATGTTACTATAAAAATCTCTTTTTATATTTCTTTAGTGTTGCGCAGATTGTCATTATACTATAACAATATATTATTCACCATTTTATTATAAAAATAAAGTGTTGAACTTTTTGTTTGGGGGGGGTGTTCAATATTTGCCCATAGTTGAGGCCCTAACAGCTGCTAATATCCTCACTCACGATAAACCTGGGAACAACAGCAGATAAGAAGTCCTTCCACGCTCCTCAAAATCTCTAGTCTCTCAATCAGAATCCTTGCTGCTTGATGTAGTTTATCTTCAAACCCGGGACGCGGTCAAGCTAGCATTACAGGCCTTTGTAAGTGATACTAATATGTTGCCCTGAGCCAGACTATGCAATGCTATGTACATATTTAGATTGAAAAGAAAATGATATAACACCAGCCTACTGCGCGTTCCTTCTTCTCTTTTCATTCGTAACTGCGCATACGTGAAAAGATTATATTTTGGTTCAATGATTCAAACAAGCACGCATGCGCACAAAATTACATAACTGCATTTCCATTTCCATACAATAACCAAGTCTCTCATCTTCGCGCCGCTGTTTAAAAAAGGGCCTTCTCGTTTCGAAAACCTACAATCGACTACATTTTGAAGGCCTCTGATCGACGAACCGTTCTACACAAAGCCTGCAAAAGAATTTAAGCTTGGACAGGTAGATATTTTTCTGTTCAACTTTTCTGTGGAGGCATTCATTTCTATTGACATTCGTAAGGCAGAACTAAAATACACTAATGCAAATTGTTTATATATATACATAAAATTATCTGGAAAATACCTGTTTTCATACAGGCATAAAAGAATATGCAGGGCGAATAAATCTTTTTTTCGAATCATACACACACCGACTTATCTGCAAGAAATACAAGTGATGATAAGATTTAATTAGTTCCTTCGTCCATCTCGCTATGTTACTTGTTTAATAAAAGAACCGTGCCCCTAAATATATAAAAGGAATTTGACAAGGCGCAGCACCGGAGGCCCTACATAAACTTTCCAGCTTTTTTAGTTATAAAGTTCTTCCTAACAAGTGGATCCCTGAAGGTCGTTGTTAGCGGCCAGTTATAGGAAGGCAATAAGATCAACACCATTGTTTAAAAGAGTTTTATTCTCGGTACTTCCTTCTTTCTACTCTATATTTATGTTATGATCTACAAAGATTCTTAAATATTCCTCTGGGTGATACAGCAGTTTATAGGTGTTCTTCCCAAAATGTGGCTAAGTAGAACATAACAGTCAACCTCTGCGTTGATCAGGCCAAAATGGCCCAATGGGGCTTGTAAAATCCAATACAACACAAACCAAACCGGTAACGATCCACCACCACCAAACAGACCCTGAACTTTTAACTCTCATGATAGATGAGTCTTCTTTCGAGGAAGCTCCCTACATTGAAAGTCTATTGCGGCTCCTCAACCAAGAACTCAAGTGGCACGCATACAAGGTAGTAAATTGTCGCCTTTTTGTATTTTTTATGTCGCACATGCGCGTTGTTTGTTTTTAATTTTGTCCACTGCACAGTATACAGCACCATGACACAATTCACCCCGTCAGAAATTTGGAAACGACATGCTTTACTTCTCGGTATTCGCACCGGAAGCTCCAATCCGAACATTTAAGATTGTCTGGCTCTTATTCTGAGGACTACAGAGGATTCGGAAAGAGTTGCATGAGTCTAATGGTGATTTCGAAGGTACGGCAGCTCAGAAACTTCACACTGATCGTTATGATATGAAATGAACACCCGAATTTGTTGGTGGTGGCCTCAAAGTAAGCAAGCATCTGTTTCCCTCTTCTACGCTCTATAATGACTAGAGTCAGAATAGACAAAAAAATGGAGTATATCTTGGTTGTAGTATTCCAGTCCCCACCTCTCCTGTCTTGGTAGAGTTTAAAACCATTTTCGCTAAATTGTGGGTATTTAATTATCTTCCAATCTACAACCCCTTTCCCACAGACGAAACTTCGCAATTCTCTCGCTAATCTATCGCAAAGTCTATGACATGTGCTCTGACGAGCCATATTCGTTGGACCTACAAGTCCTGAACTTTGCTACTGGGAACCACCATGATATAACCACACAGGCAAAGTTTGGAGGGAATAATAGTTATTTTCTTTTGATTTCGAGACAGAAACAGTTAGGAAATAATGCTTTCAGACCAAGGACAAAAAGTCGAAGTTCTGTTACACTGTCTCACTCACCTTATATCACTTCATATCAAGTAGTATAATTGCAACCACGGCTTGTATTAAGACGTTACCTTATAGAAATACAGTAATCAACAGCTAAAGAACAGTTAAAAACTTATATAGATATTTAAACTCATTATTGACAATATAAAACGTTTTTGTCAACAATTTCGGGTCTCAGTATCTTTCTATATTTTTGAGATGAGGTATTATGTACACTATTTACATTATTCGGGCCATTGTCTTCATCTTTGTCGCCATATTTATCACAACGTTTCGGCCGTTGTACGCTCCGGCCTTCTTCAGGATTGTCGAACTGAATCCTTTATTTCGCTCACTGGGGCAGACACATGGCACAGTGGATAAAGGCGTTAGTTAGATCCAGTGACAAGACCCAAAGAGTGTGAGTTCAACACCCGGTTAAGGCAGTGGAGAACTTGGAGAAGGGAATTAACAGGAGATAAATGATAACTGACAGTCATTAAAACATGGCAAGTGGAACTAGAACAGTATACCCCAGTGAGCGAAATATAGGGTTCAATTCGACACTCCAACCACCTAAAGAAGCCTGGAGCATACAACGGCCGAAATGTTGTAATAATAAATATGGCGACAAAGATGAGGACAATAGTCCGAATAATGTAAATTTTGGGTCTGCATTGACTATTTTTACTGACTGAAGTTCAAATTTCAAGTTGACTTCGATGAAAGTACTTAGGCTTTCATCAGAACCATTTACAGCCTTATTTCAAATTATTAAATGATTGTTATTTACGGCTTCTATCAATCTTTGGCAGGTTATTTAAAGCCATATAAAATTTTATATTGTAAAACAAAAATTTTTGTGGGGAAATAATAATGATTTATTGATACGAGTCTCACTAACTGATACATAACTTGAGTGTGTAGAGAAGTAGATTCATAGCTTTTCTAATTGTATTTGCATGTTAGTGACTATAACGAACCCGATCGGAATTGGAACTCAGTTCTCCGTTTCCAATTTCGAGCCATTATTCATTAAATGACACACCCATAGAAGCTTACAACACTTGGCAATACCAAGCAGTCACCCATCTAGGCTCGACGTTGTTTACTTATTCCAAAGTGCAAACAATCTTCTTTCATTTCATCAAAAATGTTGAATCGCTGGTCGCTGAGTAAGTGTGCCGTTGAGCTGAATCGGCCGTAGTCAATCGGAACTGAACAGAAAGAATGTGAACACCGTCCATAGACTTGGACTTCTTCTTAGTCAACCTGGCAGTGTGTAGCCTCCCATTGTCTTGCTGAAATAAAACCTAACCTCGAGTGACAAAAGCAGGATATATTTTCTTTAGTTTGTCGTACACGCGATCTAGCTGCCGGCGATATAGGTTAGCGTGTGAGAGCTCGAAATGAGGAACTCCTTGGAAATTTTAACTGAACAGAGATCAAGACTTGTTGGGTTTTTTTTTCCGCATCCTAAGTGAGTCAGAACTTTCTGGCCCAGTTCATAATAAAATTAAATATTGGGTCATGATTTTTAAAAATGTAAATGTTTATTTCGAATTTTATTGTTGTGTTTTTTGCCTGCTGATGAATCGCAACATGACTAACAATTTCGTTTTATACCAATTCCTTCCCTTAATGTTGTCGGATGGATGGTTGCCATATATCAATTACGCAGGGCTAAGTATATTGCCACCATACATCTACAGATGACCGAAAGGTATAACTGCCGAAACCTTGTGAGTATGAAAACAAAAAGGAACCTGTCTATATTTCTGAGATGAGGTATTATGTACATTATTTACATTATTCGGACTATTATCCTCATATTTGTCGCCATATTTGTTACAACGTTTCGGCCGTTGTCCGATCCGGCCTTCTTCAGGTAGTTCGAATATCGAACTGAACCCTCTATTTCGCTCACTGGGTCAGACACATGGCATAGTGGTTAAAGGCATTGGTTAGATCCAGTGACAGAACCAAAAAATATTGAAAGATTACTGTTCGATTATCCTAATCGAACATTGTCCTTAAAATATTTTTTGTTTACTAATTACCCATTGTCATGATCTGAGAGAGATAGCCTGTATCTCTCCACAGGTGTGATAATGTACATATCTTCTGGTCGGCGTATGATCGCCTTATAAACCCATTCGTCGAATAGGGCATATGACACTCCGAATAATGTAAATAAAAAGGATTTACTGTATCAGAAGAATCTTTCCACAGATTGTATTGTATAGGAAGATGTTTGTATTTTGTTGATAATTCTTTCTCGGGGTGAATTACAACGACAAACTTATTGTAACTGTGATCGTTGTCATATTAGTATGGCAAATTGAGTTATTTTTATTCAGCTTTTATACGAAAACCTGGAAAATGATCCAAACATCTTAAATAAATATTACTTGCCTAATATTCCTTACAGGCTACAAGATATCTAAACGTCCCAACATCGTATTAATTTGGTATACCAATCCTTTTAACCCTTGGGAGTGTTTGTCTCAGTTGATAATAAACTATTTTTTTTTAAATCAAACATCCTATAATGGTAGAATGTGCCATTTCCAATGCAAAAAAACAAAAAAGGATTAAACATTTGAAGGGTCTCCACATTAAACGACAGCAACAACTCATCAATAAAATTTGTTTTAATCTGGGAGTGATACCTTTAAATATGTCATCTTTGTCAAGTGATGCTATATATATATATATATATATATATATATATATATTATAATAATATTTTTTGTTTAAAAATATGATTCCTTCGCTACATAAGAGTTCTCATGTTTCAAAAACGAGAGCCGAAATCATCCAAATAATTAATAAAATTAAGTTGGATTGAGGTGTTTAGTCCCGTTTCATCTTCAAGCGAAATTTTAGGAATAAGCTATCTCTCGGTTTACGTGTATTTTTACAGAATTTGTTATTGTGGGAGTGGCTAGACTATTTTCCTTCTTTAAGTGGTCAGGGAGTTAATTCTTATCAGTAGATTCATCATCCTCTGAGAGGTTTTGCTAAGGTTGGGTAGGGTATCTATTTCAAGGCTAATGTTTACGGTCATCCTTTAGTTGGTTCCCAGTGAAGGATATTTTTATGGCGCGCCTACAGTCGTTATGTGTCTGGAGAATTGTCTTTTATTATTGTCTATCTGATTATCTATTTATTTATTTGTTTATTTAAGTGGGTGTTTAATATACAGATCACTTTGCATTGAATTTCAGTTTGTTTTTTTAGTTTTTTTGACGACGACAAAAAGGTTTTTTCCTATTTAAGGGTTTGGCTGAGATTTTTAGAATTTTACTTAGCTATGTTTTTTTTTTGTTTTTTTTTTTATGCTAATTATCTAATGCGAAAGTCTGTTGATGTCGGCAAAAAACCGTTAACTCCTGCCTATGGTTGAATAATTTTTCATTATTTAGGAATTTAATGATGTGTAGTTTTTCCTGTAAGCATAAAAGGCATGGGTCATCCCAGGTTCTACAGGTTCTTGTTCTATTTACTATTTTCCATTTTACTTTTGGTGTTTTATTCGTTTCCTTTAGATGCCAGAAATATTGGGATAGAGATGTCTGATTTCTATTTTGAATATTGTTGAAAGAGCTCTTGTGTTGTCTCCATCTAATTTTAAAATTATTCTTTGTTGATCCTATGTATATCCTATCAGTGTTAGGGCTCTCAATGGATGAGATAGTGCATTGGTACACCACGGATTTTGTGAGGCATTTTTGAAACATGAGAACTCTTATGTAGCGAAGGAATCATATTTTTAAACAAAAAATATTATTATAATATAAGCTCTACTTCTGTATGGAGCACTGTCTTCTTAAAAATAAAAAGAAAATACTAAGGAACCCCGGATTATGCACCCAACGTGTTTCTTTTCTATTTTCTGCATACCTGCACAAGGATACATATATATATATATATATATATATATATATATATATATATATATATATATATATATATATATGGTGAGAATTTGTCTAATTATTGGAATGGGATGATTAGAGTTAACGGTTATATAGATTGGGGTATCTTTTTGATATGGTTTAAAAGTTTTGTGTAGAAGTTTGAAAGTTATATCTAAAAATTTTATCTATTTTAAAGTTGAAAGAAATTTCATTTCTGAATTCAAGGAATAAGAAAGCCCTGATAAATATCTTTTGTAAATTAGAAGAGAGTAAACCATTATTATTAGGGATAAAAATAAGCCCATCATCTCTATATAGACACACCTTTTTAAGGTCAATAATATTAGTAAGGACGTTTAAAATATAAATGCATACTAAGTCAACCCTTTTTCATCGGAGTCAAAGACTCCCCTAGGGAAATCGAAATTACTATTGTGACTTTAAATTCAAGTTGAGTTATTATTGGTCGGTAATGATTTTCTAGAGGCCAATATAACTTCGAATTCATCATCCGTTGTTTCTGCATAATTTTTAGCAAAATTAATATTTTTTAATAATAGATCTTTGAAGATGGAGGAGAAGAAATATATTACGTTAAATTGAATAAAATTCGTCTTATCTTTATTTTTAATATTATGGAATCATTTTGTTGTATCAGAAGAATCTTTCCACACATTGTATTGTATAGGAAGATGTTTGTATTTTGTTGATAATTCTTTTTAATATATTTTTAGAAATTAAAGCTAGTTCAGTTTTGGAAGGATTGATTAATCTTGATTGTTGATTGTTATCGAAATTACGTTGATAGTTTTCAAATAAGAAGTAAGTATTTTTTTAAGTGGATTTTCCCCATTCTATCATAGATAATGATTTTTTTCCTAAATTAGCGGTTTCATTGTTAATTGCAGAAATGGTATTAACATTATCTAGTTCATAGGTATTAGTAATTTTGTTTCATAGAAATTTGTAATATTGTATATATATATATATATATATATATATATATATATATATATGGGGGGTGCGTGTGTCAGCAGCAATCCTTCCTTTATACATGTTTCCTTGAATAATATACAATATCATGTGTAATTATTTTTATAATTTTATATTTTTTTCTTACCCAAGTACTTTCGATTTTCTCTGAAACTTTTCTCGGGGTAAATTACAACGACAAACTTATTGTTATATTTACACACGCTCTATCTCTGATATTGAGCACTTTATCCCATAAATATAGCACACCTTAAGACTATATTTATTCATATATATATATAGAGAGAGAGAGACAGAGACAGAGAGAGAGAGATGGGGGAGAGAATATTTTTCTTAATGTTTCTTCATTTTGGTAATTCTGGTGCTTTTGATTTTCGTAATATATGTTAATAGCGTTAATCCCTATTTGTCTGACTGAAAGTCACTCTCTCTCTCTCTCTCTCTATATATATATATATATATATATGTGTATATATATACACACGATATATATATATATATGTATATATAAACATATATATATATATATATATATATATATATATATATATATACAGACACACTATATATATATATATATATATATATATATATATATATATATATATATAGTCTATATGTATATATATACACACACTATATGAGTTTGTGACCCTGGGTTTCGCCCTTATATCGACGTGTTTGAACTAAAATGTGAACACCTGTATTTATGTGTCCATGCCTATAACAGTACCACCACAAACAAACACAGAAGTAGATTCCCCCTAACACCACCAAACATAGACAAACAAACATAAATAGATAAAAAAAAAATATTGTGTGAAAACTAGAGTTACAAAATCGTATCCATACAACTTATTATGTTATCTCTCTCACTGATATTGAGCTTTTTCCAATAAGTATGACGCATTTAAAATATATGAAGAAATATAGTTTTAAGGTATGCTATATTTTTTGGATATATTGCTCAATATCAGAGATAGAGCCTATGTAAATATAAAAGTGAATATCAAAGTCAACAATTAGAGGCGACACACTTCTTCATGCTAAACGCAATCAGCAGGCCACTATTTATATGTATGGGTTAGAGATGCATTGTGGGTAGTCTCTTCCAACGGTTATTTTGGCGGGAGGGGATTTATAAATTAATTTATTTATTTGCATTAATTCATTTCACTCGTTTCTTATTTATTTTTTATATATTTTTATTTATTTTTAGGGAATTTTTCGTAACGTAATAAATGTTTGAGATATGTTCTAATCGTTTATTACTAGCTTGTTTATGGTGTATACACACACACACACACACACACACACACACACATATATATATATATATATATATATATATATATATATATATATATATATATATATATATGTAATTGTTTCCTGTTTGGTACATCAAGTTTACGAGTTTGAGGCGCAGTACTATATTGGCAGCAAGGTCACATTATATTAAACCTGACATGGGTAGATCTAACCGTAAGTCCTATGCTAACAGTTTATTCTCTCTCTTTTGCCACTTTTAGTATTCTCTTTCGGTCTCTTGATTCTAAGCTAGTTTCATCTTCGAAACTTTAAATGCAAAAACGTTACCATTTATCTTCTTTATTCCTGTTCTCTTACTATTCTATTTTCTTAATTGTGCCGTCCTGGGTATGACTATAATCTACATCCGCGTCCTGGGTAAGATGATAAACTACGCTCAACAGCATGGCCTCTGATCACGAGGTTTTGAGGAGCGTGGAACCACCTCTTAATTGCTGGTGTTCCCAGGTTCACCCTGACCCGGGACGGTAGCATTTGAGGACCCCAGCTATGGACAAATAATTGACACCCAAACTGGGGTCAAATCACTATGAAAGTGTAAAAATAGGTTTTAATGTATACCAGAATTACTTTGTAAAAAACTGCCAACAATACATTTTTAGAAAAACAATATTACTAACTATATTTTATTTTGAAAGAAAATATTACCAGCAATAAAAAATCTTGTCGGCATTAAATAATCCATTGAGGTTGATATGCCGTAAAACAAACCAAACCAAGCAACCTTATATATGCTTTCTCTTCTATTTTTCTTTCACATTCAGTAACCCATTGATGTCTTAGTGGCTTTTTTGCCTTGGTTGAGGGTGAAATGTTTACAAAAAAAAAAAAAAAAAAAAAAACACCACGTATCTTAAATTCGCTCTGTATTCGTGCTTTAGCTTGATTTGTTATTTTCGCAACATCTAGCGGTTAATTTATTTACAGATCTGATTTTCCTTTCCTTTCATGGAGAAAACCCCTTAGGCAGAGTGAGAGTGAGATCGACACGCACACCCACCCAAGCTTTCAGGAGGTGTGAAAAAGAGCACGAGCAGAAAACGCTCGGTGTTTGAATAAAAAGAAGTCCATTGAAAAGTCCCAGAATAGGCTCTTTATGGACTCGTGAGATTCTGGAAGAGACTTTAATCAAATAAGACAAATGCGAGTATTTGCCTGCTTTCCGCCTCCACACTTTTCTCCTACTTCGTCTTACCATTCTTTTTACAAATGATGTTTCTGTTGGGAAACAGAGTCTTTGAGGAATTTGCTTGCTGCCTTCAACTGCTCCCGATTTGGCCGAAGATTTAATTTTTTCCCCCTTTGTTCACACTCAATGCCAAAATGATTGGGTCAAGGATAGAATTAGTTTACCCAACACACGATTTCAATTGTCATTTGCTATAACAGAATTTAGTGCGGTGTGTTTGTAAGTGAATGAAGTATAGGGTGTGACAGAAATATCTCCCACATTTTAGAGGCTGACGAAAAGACCAAGATAACTGCTATTAAAAAATAAATTTAACTGTTATATAAAAAATTACTTCTCAGTCATTTTTAGTTCATAAACCATTTTTCCTTCAAAAAATTCAAATGGACCACTCTTACTTTTAGTCTGTTTAATTTTCACAAAAAAGTACTCCATGTAAAGACAATCTATTTACACTTTAAAATTTATTTGAGTACAAATTATGAGCATAGGGTATTGTAATCAATTTTGATGATGTTATTAAGTCTTAGACCATTCAGCTAATGACTACCTTGATCTTGCTCTTTCTGACACAAAATATCATAATCAATTTTGATGATGTCATTCAGTCTTAGTCTGATAGTTTCTCTGTTGTTGAAATCTTAATTGATATCTTTTTCTACTGAAAACATCCACAACAGCCAAAATTCCAGGTTCCAGAACCCATGGGGTAGGGAAAGAAATAATGCTTGCTTCTACATGCTGTAAAATATTTGGGTGTGAGTCTCTTATCGATATCTAGGCACCTTCTTTGTCAACTCTTCTTCTCAATTTCGCATTCTCTTTCAAGTCCAGCAACATTTCAGCCAACACAACATTTTCATCTGGCGCATAATTTTCTAGGTCTGATAGATATACATGATAAAATGTAAAATGAATATAGCACTGCATAATAGCTAGGTAATTTCGAATTTTTCAAATATAATGGACATCTGTGTAATTAAATAAAATATTATATACTTTTTTTTAATTTTTCAAAGTATGAATAATTTAGATACATTTTTGTGAAATGGTTACATTTTTTATGGCTACGAATTCTCTGTGGATCACTAGAAATGATATGTGGACTACCGGTAGTCCACGAATAGAAACACTGATTTAAACAACGGTATCTAGTTTGTATTCATTTGGTTTTTAAAATGACATCCTCCAAATAGTGGTCTGTATTTGCCATACACTTTTGTAGATGATTTCTAAAGTTTTCTATCAGCCGGAAGCTCGAGGTTTTCCTGGTGGATTTTTTTTTTATGCGTTAAACATTTGGTACTGAAATTTTCGACCAACAGCAATATCCGTTTTGATACGAAACAGCATCATTTCGACGTAAAATGAAATGAGAATAAAGAGTTCTCTGTGTTTCAATTGAATATTCACCAGCCTTAAAAACAAGTTTCAACAGCAAACGGTGTGCACTGGTCCAGAAGATGATGGTAACGGATGTCATCGGAAAAGTAAATCGTAAAACCTTAGCTAGTTTGACAAAGTTTACTAGCACCATACAGGCGACAGCTTAAATTGTGGGAGTCACCTCTGCCGCAAACTATATATTCAGCAATGGACAATATTCTCACAGATAAAGACGAGACTTGAGGCAACGGATATATGAATGCACAGTTATTATAGTGAGAATACCATTGAATTAACATGTGATCAATGAGGAAGTTAAAAAATGAAAAAAAAATGACATTTATATATAAAATCGGAAAGAGGCAACTGAAATGTCTTAGATACATAACGAGTATAGACAACTGGGAAAATACAACACTCTTATTGGACATATTGAAGACAGGAGGGGTGCAAAAGAAAACAGCGTCTGAGAGGGATTGTAAAACAATAAATATTGCTAAGAGTTATGAAGGGTAGGATGTTGTGGAGGGCCATGATTTTCTTGAAGTGACTCACCACGTAAAAGAAGAAAAAAAATATACGGATTAATATGGATTGCGTCACTTTAAAAAAAAATTAATTTAATTTTTTTTAAAACTTAATGCCTCGAAGAAAAATTCTTCTGATGAAGCACGTATACTTTCTTCCAAAATATACAAATAATTGTTAAATTTATCCAGAGTTTAAGTCAATAAAAATGAAAAAAAAAAAAGATTAATTCTTCTTTATGAGCCATATCCCCTCGGTACGTAGGCGTTCATGGCTCTCCACAACTTCCAGTCCCTTGTAACTCTTAACCCTTTAAGACCTGACCACCGATTTACCGTTGGCAGAGAAAAAATGACGTAATGCCCAGCCACCGGTTAGACGGTGGGTAAACACTTGTAACTAGTTTTATATCTTCCGTGAAACATTACATACCAATTACTTGCAAATTCAGTTTGATTTATTAAACCTTTGAGCCCTAACAACGACTTTACCTGTGGTCGAGAAAAATTGCTTAATGCCCTGCCACCGGTTTAACAGTGGTAGAGGAAAATGACGTAATTTTCAATCCAGGGTTGAACGGTGGGTAAAAACTTGGAACTATTTTTATATCTACCCTGAAATAATATTAGGTTATTGCAAAAATAATGTCGTTTTTTGACGTATTTTTAACGTCAAAAAACGACATTATTTTTGCACCAACCTAATATATACCAATTATTTGCGAATTTTGACTCAAGCAGAAGGGTTAGAATTGTTCAAGAACGCAGGACTCAAAGGGTTAAAAACGTTCTCTTTCTCTTATTTCTACTGTTCCGCCGTTCATCTACTCAAGTTCACTAAGTTTGGCATGCAATATTTCCATCTGTTCTCCTTGCCTTCAATCTGTCTTGAGATTATCGTATTTTCTAAGCCCTCTTTTCTTACAGCGTACCCTAGATATTTCCACTATCTCTTCCTGATGTTAACTATAAGTTTACTTCTTTCTATTTTCTCTGAAATTTCGTAACATGTCCGGTCCATGATATCTTCACTTGTTAGATTTTGGTATGTCTGATTTGCCGTTCGCAGTCTGGGCTCATCATTTTGGATGCATCAGCATTCTATGGAAATTAGAAACGGGTCAAATACGACGAACAACAAGACATAGAAACGAAAGCCAAATTTACAGACCCCAACAAAACCCGCAGACTGTATGTTCGAGCAATACATGCAAAGACACAAGAAGACCAAACATTATATAAAAAAAAACTACCACATGATTAACTAATATTACATACTCAAAATATTGCTAGTATTAATAAAATGCTCGATGTAATACAACAGAGCTATTAAGTAGATATTGATAAATATACATAATTAACTAATTCATCGAGTCTAGAAGAATCCTCAACAGAATGCAGAAAGCACTGGACGGCGGTTTCGTCCTATTTTGGGACTCACTGGCAGTGGGTATCCACTACCGAGAATAGAACCTGGGCCGTTACGATATGACGTAATACCCAGTGGACCAACGGGTCTAGGTGACGGAGTGGTAACAAACTGGACTCGATATAGCGCCGCTCTTCACAAATTTTGTCGTTTAACTCATCGAAATTTATGGACTGTCCCTCCACGAGTCACGACTTCTATCCCCTGTCCGCTCCATCCAGAGCATTAGAAGCTGGTTCAAGCAAGGATATACAAGTGATAGACATTATTAGGGGGATTTGAATAATCATAATTAAGTCATTCATCGAATCTAGAAGAGTCTTCAACAGAATGCTGAAAGCACTGGACGGCGGTTTCGTCCTATTTTAGGACTTATCAGCAATGGACATCGACTAACGAGAATAAATATACATATTATCCCTCACTTATCTCAATATATAATTAAGCCAACATTGTGACACCCAGATATAATTTTTAATCTATACTTAGCACCTGAAGATTGCCTTATGCAGAAAACCCCGAATCGTGCTATCGGTGAGTGATAATATGTATATATATATATATATATATACACACACACACACACATATATATATATATATATATATATATATATATATATATATACACACACACATATATACACACACATACACACACACACACACATATATATATATATATATATATATATATATATATATATATATATATATCCTGAAAAGAAATATAAGATACGAATGCAGGAAAACCGTAAAGCCATAACACGTAAGAGATAGAAAACATCGGGCTTAGCAGATTATATATGGAGAGAAAAAGGATATCACCCCCCTGTCGGATGAGGTTGAAATAATAGACAGAGAAAATTAAAGGAAAATACGAAAAATTAAAGAATCAGCGCATATGCTAGACGACAAAAATCATCTAAGCCGGCCAAGCATAGACAATATAACAACCATTATTACATAGAGGTAGAGAAAAACAATAACAATTATTTGTATTATGAGTTAAGGTTAAAAAAGCTTATTGAAACTTTTGGTTTATAAGTCCAAAATATAATTTACTGAAGTCCCCAATCATTCACTGTCCATGATAAAAGCTTTGGTTGAAGTAATCCAGCGACTTGACCCAGAGAGTTGTGGCCAGAGATGACCAAAAATAACCAACTTGGTGAGTTTAATTATTAAAAAGTCTTCTTCAGCCGTCTATATTTCTGAGATAAGGTATTTTAACTATTTACACGATTTACATTGTTTAGACTGTTTTGCCCATTTTTACTGTCATATTCACGACGTTTCGGCAGTTTTCACTCCGGCCTTCATCAAAATCTCTCTCTATTTCCTAGATCAGGTATTGTAACTATTTACAATATTTACATTGTTTGAACTGTTGTCCCCAGGTTTACTGTCATATTCACAACGTTGTACGCTCCTCACGAACAAAACATGATTAAGGACTGTGTGTACACCATCTGGTGCAGCTGTGCTAAGAAATATAGGAACAAGGCCGCCTCCTTAAGAACAGGAAAAATGACGTAATTCCCAGCCACCGGCTGAACTGTGTTAAAAAAAATGACTTAATGTCCAATCATCGGTTTAACGGTGTGTAAAAACTTGTAACTATTTTTATATCTACCCTGAAATAATATATACCAATTATTTGTGAATTTCGATTTAGGAGCTCAAGCAGAAGGGTTAAAATTGTTCAAAACCTTTTTCTTTCTGTTATTTCCCCAGTTCCGCCATTCAAGTTCACTAAGTACACCGTAAAACCGTAACACGGAGCGAGATAGAAAAATGGCTGATCATATATAGTGAGAAAAGGGAGATTACCACCCTCTGTGGAATAAGGTTGAAATAACAGACAGAGAAAATCTCTGGAAAATACGAAAACTTAAAGAATCAGCGCATATGCTAAGCGACAAAAATGTCCTATGTCGAACATTCATAGACATTAATACAATATGGGAGACACTATTACAGTTTGCTAGAGAAAAAAAAAACAATAACAACAATGTGTAATATAAGTTCTGGTAAAAAAAATGATTACTGAGACATTAGGCTTATAAGTACAAAAATGCATACACTGATGACCACAAGAATAAAAGCGTTGAAGTAATCCAGTGAATGATCCAAATTGTTATGAGTTCAATAACAGGCCACAGCAGAGGTGAACAAAACTTGCAGAGATAAAGCGGAATAACTGAAACTGAGATATCCAGAAAAGGCATGGCATGTGGAACTAGAACAAACTACCCCGTTGGGCGAAATAAAGGGCTCAGTTCAAAATACCAACCTATATCACCTGAAGAAGGCTGGAGCGTACAAGGGCTGAAGCTTCGTGAATATGACATTAAAATAAGGACAATAGTCCGAATAAAGTGTAAATATCCATATATGTATATACGTAGATCGACGAAATAAATTAATGAATAATAATAATAATTATTATTATTAGTAGTAGTAGTAGTAGTATTAGTAGTAGTAGTAGTAGTAGTAGTAGTAGTAGTACCAGTTGTATGCTCATTTCATTCCAGGTCCCAATCAGAGAACTAAGGTCAGTCATTTTTTGTATTTCTTTAATGTAGAGATTCCTGAATAGGAGAAATGATTCTATCATAAACTTTTCCAGTCACTAGGAGGACTCCAACTTCAACTGGATTTATCGATGTCCTCATATCCCACATTTTTAAGATTTCCCTTTCAAGATCATTGTATTTTCATAGTTTCCTTTAATATCTTCAAAGTTACATTTCAATCTCCAGGGACTGCCATGTCAATAAGAAAGCACATTCTGTTTTTGTGCTTTTGATCATGATGTCTGGGAGATTAGCTTTGATTGTTCTGTCTGTGTTTATTTCATCCCCATAAAAATTGTTACAGGTCCTATCTCTGTAATCGGGACTGGATGATGTCCACACTAGTTTGTTGCAGTCCATCGCAAAAGTGCCATATTTTCCAGTGCAGATGTCGGCAAAAACGGTGGAGTGATGAGTATGGGGTCGAATTCCAGTCGAATCCATTACATACAATTACGTGCTAGGGAAAGGTATGAATCCAATTCTCTTCCAAGATTTGGGTAAATAGCAGGACAGACCGGGTTCTCTAGCTTTGGATGGCAACTCTTTTACCGCAGAAAGAAATGTCAAACTACCGTGGGAAAAAATCGTCAGTCATGTATCGAAAGATACATGCTCGCCTAAGCGTGTATCACACACGGCATATAACTGACTGACTACAAAAAAAGAGTTTTATGTTCAATGGTTGCGAACAAGGTACAACCTGATACAATACGATCTGTTTTTTCTGGATATTTATCACAGAATTTGCAGTTTTTTTAGTTTGTGTTCTTGTGCTGCAAGAATAATACTTTCCGGTTCAGCTTTTAATTCTGCACTACGTAACCACTGATTGGTAGGGTTTGATCTATCTGTTGTTATCCAGAACTATATTTACACTTTCCTTTTAACTTAAATACGTTTTATACTGTAAAAACACTGGTCGACCAAATATTTTGGCACAGTTCAATTTTTGTAAAAATTAGATATGGTTAGTTTGGTGGAAGTGAAAAGAATGACATATATTGATATTGCAGTAATAGCAACTTCGCGAGCTATATATATATATATATATATATATATATATATATATATATATATATATATTAGGTTGCTGCAAAAATAATGACGTAATAATGTCATTTTTTGACGTTAAATTACGTCAAAAAAACGACATTATTACGTCATTATTTTTAAACCAACCTAATATACATACATATATATATATATATATATATATATATATATATATATATATATATATATATATATATATATATATATTAGGTTGGTGCAAAAGTAATTTCGTTTTCTCACATAGTAACATATGTTAGAAAACGAAATTATTTTTGCACCAACCTAATATATAGGATGTGTATGTGTATATGAGTATGTCTCTCTCTCTCTCTCTCTCTCTATATATATATATATATATATATATATATATATATATATACGGATGATTAAATGGTTAGATTAATTTTTTGATACATAGATTTCATTTGTATATGGATATATGAATTGTATATGTATGTATATGTGTATATATATGTGTGGATGTATATATGTGTGTGTGTATGTATATAGGTATATATATATATATGTATGTGTGTGTGCGTGTGTGTATGTATATATGTGCGTACGTACATGAATTGATTTTAAAGGAAATATTGGGTCTTCTTTTGTAATATTCTATAGTTTAAATTTTGTTTTCTTCTGAAGGGAGTTTCATTTCTAAGTTGATAATTTAAATTTAAATATACCATTCGTTGACTATTAATAATAGTAATAATATTAGCTAAATTCCTTTAAAATGAAACACTTCCGAAATCACACTGATAAAATTAAATTTTAACTGTGAAATCTATATATATTTTGAAATATAGATAAAGATTGTAAAATGTATATATAGTTTATGTACGAGGATAAATGAATTTTTGTGTAAATTATCTCAAATGTTTTTTTTTTTATTTTTTATTTTTTTTTTTTACTTGTTAATGATCGTATGTATGTAGGGATTCACATGAATGCATTTGTGAGGCATATATGAATAAATGAAAATTAATATTACCCTCAAATTCTATTAAATAATGAAACCTAATCTTTAATTTAGTTTACCAATATAATAAATAAATTACATTCATAAATTAATTTTAAATATTAAAATAGATGTTATATATATATATATTTTTTTTTTTTTTTTTTTTTTTATATTGTGGAAATACAATTAGTCGGGTGAATAAACTATTAAGATTTTAAATATTTCTTTATGTCCTAGATAAATATGTTTATTACAATAATAGTTATATTTAGTCCTGAAACTATTTACTTAAAAAATTAAACATTTAAGTTAATAACAAAATTTTTTTCAGACATCGAATTTTCTATCAAACATTGTAAACTATCTTTTACATAATTTTGTTTAAACAAAATTATAACAACTCCATCTCTCTTTCCCCCTCCCCCCTATCTCTCTCTTTACCGTAAGACCCACTTGTATACATTTTCTACAATTCATTTCCGTTTTATTAACCATCTAAAGAGGTCAAGTTTTCTGTCACTCCTACTCCAATATAAAACATACTTAAGAGAGATATAAAATTAACCCCTCCCTATACTTTATATTGTCTGGTTAACTACCACTCTCAACCCCCTCTATTAAATTACAAAAAGTACACTACTCACCAATTTCTAATCCCATTTTTTTTCTCAATTCGTTGTTGGAAGATTTGGTACATTAAAGTGGTTTGTTTTTCATTACATATTAGCTCTGTCCTAACATTGAGCTCTCAGGATTTCATCCTCTTTGGATTTACCAATTCGGTTTACCAAATTCCTTACAACTCAAATATATATATATATATATATATATATATATATATATATATATATATATATATAAAAGTGAACATAGAAGTCAACACTTAGAGGCGACAGTCTGTTTCATGCTATATGCAATCGTCAGGCATGACGATTGCATATAGCATGAAACAGACTGTCGCCTCTAAGTGTTGACTTCTATGTTCCCTTTTATATTTACAGACGCTCTATATCTGATATTGAGTACTTTATTCCATAAATATAGCACACCTTAAGACTATATTCCTTTATATATATATATATATATATATATATATATATATATATATATATATATATATATATATATATATATAAACACCGTGTGTAACAGCAAAATTCTTCAAATCGCGTAACACTATAATTGAACCGTTGTAATTTAGAAAAAAAGTATCTGGAATTCTCTTAGGTTTTTATAATTCTATTGGACTCCTACTTTGAACAATAAGAATGTATTTAGCTCCAAGTTGAAAAGATGACTCCTCTTCCTGTTGTGACTTCCTGAACCTGTTTTCCTCTCTACTGTTCACTCATTTTTAAACATATTCACCGTTTTTGTGGTAGTTCTTTAATGGTCTTCGAAGATGGAACCAGAGTATGAATGTTGGTACCATACTGAAGGCCGGAATGAAAACAGACCACTTTAAGGTTCCGTGTAATAAGTTATTTCACCACAACCCCTTTAACAGGGCTCTCGGTCATCAGACTTTACTTCCAAAGGCTGAAATGAAAAATGAAAAGAAATTCACACGTTTTTGATGTACCTCATCAAGCATATGTAAAATTAACGAAGTGAGGAAGTGAGGTGGGAGAGAAGATAAGATATGAGTTGGTTAGGTGTACCATTTCAATTACTTATTTTTAACCCCACTGTGTTTCGGCTAGACGTTGCTTAAGCCTAACGTGTCTTGTCTCTAGATATAGATGGGTAAGGGGTGAAGACCGACATTAAAAGAAGAAGCTACAGCAACCCTAATAAATAACATTCCACGAGGACAGGTTTCATTCAAATTCTTAGACGCTGTTAATTCGCGTTACTTTAACGGGCATATTTGTGAGATTAAGGTTTGATGTAAATCTAAATGTCTAAACAATCAACGAAGAATTTAATTTGAAGTTCGTTGGAGTTTTGGGTATTTTCTATGAAACAGTCGATTGGAAAAACTCATAGACAGTACATTGAAAGAGTAATCCATTTTACATTTAGTAATCTTTTTTTTCTAAACTTTTGTCATATTGATTGCTAAGTTGACATCTATTCGTTTCATTTTTGTTCATTAAATAAAATCGTGGTTGTTTTTAGGTACCCAATTATCAACGGTTATTCTAATTTAAATAATTTTATCATCAATAATGGGGTAGTATATTTCAATTTGAATTAAATTACCAATTTAATCTTTACCTCCGTGCTATTCAAAACTCACTTCCAATTGGAGAATATTAGAGGAGAGATTTGGATAAAATGTCACTAGGAGAAAATTAGGTCCTTCTTTTATATATCCATACTCATATACACTTCTACACAAGTCCTAAACCACTATCTATATTCACATACCTATATCTCACTATATACTTATGAGTTCGTATACACAAATGCACACACATCCACACCAAAAACTATATGTATATTCCCATATTTACACATATACACCTGCAGAGAAACACATACCCACATATCTACATACATATCTCCACATGCACTTATATTTACATATATACATATATACACATAAAATAACCTGCTTATCCATATACATCCATGTACATACGCACATATACATTTACACACATATATGTATACACATATACACATACACACACATATCTATGCATACATACATACACACATACATGTACATACACACACATACATGCATATACATGCATAATATGCAGCATATCTACATACACATATGCGTTAATCTGCACGTACGCATATATACACACGTACATGTCTCTATCTTAATGTCCACCCATGCACCCACTTATGCCTGCATTCGAAGACTATATCAGTATTTAAATTACATTATGGATACCCAAAGCGTATAATTATCCATATCTTTGCACATATATTACCCTCTCTCTCATATCCATGGCAAAACATATAGGTACCCATCTAATTGTCCACCTCCACACTCACATAAAAAAAAACAAAAAAAAAACACCGGTATGCCTCTTTTTCCATATAAAAACATATACATGTACATATCAACAGGTGCATCAGTGTTCAAGTACATTACCATAGTTGTATACATATAGTCATGTGTTGGCGCTCATGCGTGCGTAGTAATATTTCCAAAAACAAATGGAACAAAAATCATTCAATATTGTTCTTCCTCTATAATTATTTCTCAATGTATTTGCTTAGGTTTAGGTTGTTTTTGTGCCGGCATTTAAAAACTAGTTCATTGTGTCTATTTAGTAATATGTCTGGATCTTTATGTTTGATTATGAAGATTTTCTTCTTTATGCATAAGTCGCATCTGTCTCTGAAGTTTTTTTATAGTTCTGGCTCTTGATATTATTTTCCACTTTATTTGTGGGTTTAGGCCACTCTCCAATAACTCCGAATAATGTTTTGATAGTGCCGTTTGATTCTTTTTACACTTTACATATCAACAGGTGCATCAGTGTTCAAGTACATTACCATAGTTGTATACATATAGTCATGTGTTGGCGCTCATGCGTGCGTAGTAATATTTCCAAAAACAAATGGAACAAAAATCATTCAATATTGTTCTTCCTATATAATTATTTCTCAATGTATTTGCTTAGGTTTAGATTATCATGAAGGTCTCTCAAGATTTTACTATTGTGTGAGCTTATAATTCTTTCCATATTATCCATGCAAGAATAGCTAATTTGTATATTAGCTCTGTGTATAGTCCTATAATCTACAGTCCAGACTAATAAATCCCTCCAAATCAGAGTTAGGAATAATTTCTAAAAACAACCTAAAAAGAGTAAACACATCTATATTAACAAAATACCCGTTAAACCTGTGGAAAGATTCATCGGACACGATTACCTGGTTCCAAAAAATAAAGCATAAACATAAAACTACTTTTATACCCCTCAATCTCTAAAGAATTATTAGAAAATAACTTAAGTTTTGCCAAAATCCACACTGACATAACTGACGAAGAAATAAAAATTATAATGGACTCTAGACAGTCCAAACTAAAACTTAACAACACTACTTGGATTAAAACAGACAGTGTCAACTTCGATGTCCCAATGGGATCATTTGATTCAGCTCAAATAGCTGACCTAATAGGTATATACATTTTAGATATCCTAAGTAGATTCCTTGACCCTCAAAATATAGGACTATACAGAGATGACGGGTTAGTTGCTGTACCTGATACCAATGGTCCGTTAACATCCCAACTACAAAAGAAAATAATTAGGGCCTTAAAATTTCTAGGGTTTAAAATCGAGATTTCTTCCAACTTAAAAATAGTAAACTTCCTAGACGTTACATTTAATCTGAACAATAACACTTATAAACCCTTCCAAAAGGAAAACCAATCACCCATATATATAAATATCCACTCCAATCACCCGAAATCAATAATTAAACAAATTCCAAATACAGTAAATGAAAGAATAAATAAACTCTCCTCCAGTAAAACCATTTTTAACTAGAATAAATCGGAATACAATAAAGCCCTATTAAAAAGCAACTTTAAACAGACACTAAATTACATAGATAAGTCAGTAAATAAAAAACCCACTAAACACAAAAATAGGAAAAGGAAAATTATATGGTTCAACCCACCTTTTTGTATCCTCTCCAATATTAATATAGGTAAATATTTCATAAAATTGATAGAAAAACACTTTAGCAAAAATGCATCTCTAAAAAAGATATTCAACAAGATGAATCTAAAGATTAGCTATTCTTGCATGGATAATATGGAAAGAATTATTAGCTCACACAATAGTAAAATCTTGAGAGACCTTCATAATAATCTAAGACAAAATCAGAATACAACCCGAATGGAAAAATCAACATGCAACTGCAGGACAGGATCAGAGTGCCCAGTTGAAGCAATATGCATGGCAGAGAACACAATATATGAAGCAACAATTTTCCCCAAAGAAAAGGTTGAGGAGAAAAAGATATACTGAGGAATATCGGCGGGAAATTGGAAACACCGACTATACAACCATCGGCAGTCCTTCAAAAATAAGTGTTTGTTTTTGGAAATATTACTACGCACGCATGAGCGCCAACACATGACTATATGTATACAACTATGGTAATGTACTTGAACACTGATGCACCTGTTGATATGTACATGTATATGATTTTATATGGAAAAAGAGGCATACCGGTGTTGTTTTTTTTTTATGTGAGTGTGGAGGTGTACAATTAGATGGGTACCTATATGTTTTGCCATAGATATGAAAGAGAGGGTAATATATATGTAAAGATATGGATAATTATACGCTTTGGGTATCCATAATGTAATTTAAATACTGATATAGTCTTCGAATGCAGGCATAAGTGGGTGCATGGGTGGACATTAAGATAGAGACATGTACGTGTGTATATATGCGTACGTGCAGATTAACGCATATGTGTATGTAGATATGCTGCATATTATGCATGTATATGCATGTATGTGTGTGTATGTACATGTATGTGTGTATGTATGTATGCATGGATATATGTGTGTATGTGTATATGTGTATACATATATGTGTGTAAATGTATATGTGCGTATGTACATGGATGTATATGGATAAGCAGGTGATTTTATGTGTATATATGTATATATGTAGGTATAAGTGCATGTGGAGATATGTATGTAGATATGTGGGTATGTGTTTCTCTGCAGGTGTATATGTGTAAATATGGGAATATACATATAGTTTTTGGTGTGGATGTGTGTGCAGGTGTGTATACGAACTCATAGGCATATAGTGAGATATAGGTATGTGGATATAGATAAGGGTTTAGGACATGTGTAGAAGTGTATATGAGTATAGATATATACAAGATTGTAAAAGAAGAACCTAATTTTCTCCTAGTGACATTTTATCCAAATCTCTCCTCTAATATTCTCCAATTGGAAGTGAGTTTTAAATAGCACGGAGGTAAAGATTAAATTGGTAATTTAATTCAAATTGAAATATACTACCCAATTATTGATGATAAAATTATTTAAATTGGAATAACCGTTGATAATTGGGTACCTAAAAACAATCACGAGTTTATTTAATGAACAAAAATAAAAGAAATAGATGTCAACTTAACAATCAATATGACAAAAGTTTAGGAAAAACAAGATTACTAAATGTAAAATGGATTACTCTTTCCATGTACTGTCTATGAGTTTTTCAAATCGACTGTTTCATAGAAAATACCCAAAACTCCAACGAACTTCAAATTAAATTCTTCGTAGATTGTTTAGACATTTAGATTTACATCAAACCTTAACATCCCAAATATGTCCTTTAAAGTAACGCGAATTAACAGCGTCTAAGAATTTGAATGAAACCTGTCCTCGTGGAATGTTATTTATTAGGGTTGCTGTAGCTTCTTCTTTTAATGTCGGTCTTCACCCCTTACCCATCTATATCTAGAGACAAGACGCGGTAGGTTTACGGAACGTCTAGCCGACACACAATGAGGTTAAGAATAAGGAATTGAAATGGTACACCTAACCCACTCATATCTTATCTTCTCTCCCACCTCACTTCCTCACTTCGTTAATTTTACATATGCTTGATGAGGTCCATCAAAAACGTGCGAATTTCTTTTCATTTTTCATTTCAACCTTTGGAAGTAAAGTCTGATGATCCAGAGGCCTGTTAAAGGGGTTGTGGTGAAATAACTTATTACATAGAACCTTAAAGTGGTCTGTTTTTATTCAAATATATCTGCTCTGAATTTTACATTGAGCTCTCTGGATATCATCCTCCTTGGGTCTACCCATGCGGATTACCTAATTTTGCATAAACTAAATATATATATATATATATATAATTGTGCATGTAAATAAAAAACCCACTACACCCAAAAATAGGAAAAATATATATATATATAGTATACCATTCGGGTGAATTTGTTTACAAATCCTGTGAAGGATTTTTGTCTTATACGAAACATAAGCATATAAACTGAACTGAAAGATACTCATTAGTCGAAAACGACGGTCCATCATATATATATATATATATATATATATATATATATATATATATATATATATATGAGTGGATAAAATATACCTTTTCTAATCCCGTTCGAATCTCACATTTGATCGTCGAGATCAATAATTCTTGATGTTATTGTCCTTTGGTAGGCGATCCCAGAGAGCGACGCCTCTGTAAAATGGCTGATATACATTCCGCGGATTAACCCATTTCTTTCGAACCTTGTCACTGAAACTGGCTGGACGGAACTTTTCGGGAGCCGTCGAAGGCTCTACTAGCACGAAGTCAATAGCCATCGTGACCTAAATTTTGAACGTACTGCCATTGTTATATATATATATATATATATATATATATATATATATATATATATATATATATAGATAACTAGACTCGTTTCGAAAAACCCTCGAATTTTTGATTTGCAAATAATCAAATCAATCTCGAGGGAAAAAAGGTTTTAAAAAAAGAAAGAGCTACAATCATGAACTACTGCCGAAAAACATCGCACAGATGCAGGTCTGAAGCCTAAAGAAAAAACCCCGATACAAGTAGACAACTAACTAACAAAAGAGCTCAATACACTCGTATAGCAGACCTAGATACACCTAGTGAGCGAGACAAACCAACCTAGGTTTCAACTAAACGGATCGTCAGGGAAAGTATGGCCATACTTTCCCTGACGATCCGTTTAGGTGAAACCTAGGTAGGTTTGTTTGGCTCACTAGGTGTATCTATCTATCTATCTATCTATATATATATATATATATATATATATATATATATATATATAGAGAGAGAGAGAGAGAGAGAGCGTGTGTGTGTGAGCGTGTGTGTTTATATATATATATGTATATATATACATATATATATGTATATATATATATATATCTATATGTATATATATATATATATATGTATACATATATATATATGTATATACATATATTTATATATATGTATATGTATATGCATATATATGCATATATATTTTAAATATATATATATATATATATATATATATATATATATATATAAATATATATATACAAATATATATATATATATATATATATATATATATATATATATATATATATATATCACGTCAGATTATACGCTCCCTGACCCAGAAACTTTAACTAAGGACCAGTTATGATCGGTACAGTATGAACCACAGGACGGTTCTACGGATTGAGCATGCTTATAAAATAACGTATGGTTATTCGACTTGGTAGACGGGCGTGCTCGAAGATGAGTAGTAACCGGATATTATATACATCTGCACGATTGTGAGTGTTTCTCTCTGCGTCTGTGTGTAACAGAGAGAGAGAGTGTGTGTGTGTGTGTGTGTGTGTTGCATAAAGATGTGAACACGCTTAAATATTTATGAACTGATTGACACATATTGATAGCAAGAGACGAAAATAATCATTCATTGAGAGGTAAGTGAAATTCTATGCGTAGAACTTTGCAAGAATAGCTGTGTGTAATTGTGCATCCATAAATGGGTTTCTTTGTAAATATCCCCGTCCGTGCGTGCCTTGGAATTCTTCTTACTTGTTTCTTTTGCCGCGTACGGTTCTCTGTGTCTTTGCCCATTCGCTTGGCTATTGTCATTTCTCCTTGTCTTTCATTAACGAACAAGTACCTTTACACCTTCATCTGTCGTCTGAATGATGAAGTGATGAATAATGTCCGACTCTCTTCTCAATCGACCATTAATCAAGGAAATAGACCGGCTTGTTAAGAAGGCCTGATCTACGATTCATTCTCTGATTGGACGGCATTCATTGCTATCTATTTATCAGGTTGGTGCAAAAATAATATCGTTTTTGACGTTAAAAAATACTTCAAAAAACGATATTATTTTTGCACCAACCTAATATCTATCTATCTATCGAGAGAGAGAGAGCGAGAGAGCGAGAGCGAGAGATGAACATAACGAGATAGATAGATAGATAGATAGATAGATAGATAGATAGATAGATAGATAAATGAAAAGACAGAGATAGATAGATAGATAGATAGATAGATAGATAGATAATATGAATAGACCCTGATAGATAGATAAGTATGAATACACCATGAGAGATAGATAGATAGGTATGAATAGACCATGATAAATAGATATGAATATACTATGATAGATAGATAGATAGATAGATAAATTAAAAGACAGAGATAGATAGATAGATAGATAGATAGATAGATAGATAGATATGAACAGACTAAGATAGATAGATATGAAGAGACTGACATAGATAGATAGATAGATAGATAGATAGATAGATAGATATGAACAGACTCAGATAGATAGATAGATAGATAGATAGATAGATAGATAGATAGATAGATAGATAGATATGAACAGACTCAGAAAGATAGATAGATAGATAGATAGATAGATAGATATGAACAGACTCAGATAGATAGATAGATAGATAGATAGATATGAACAGACTCAGAAAGATAGATAGATAGATAGATAGATAGATAGATAGATAGATAGATATGAACAGACTAAGATAGATAGATAGAGAGATAGATAGATAGATAGATATGAAGAGACTGACATAGATAGATAGATAGATAGATAGATAGATAGATAGATAGATAGATAGATATGAACAGACTCAGATAGATAGATAGATAGATAGATAGATAGATAGATAGATAGATAGATAGATAGATAGATAGATAGATTAGTCATGTTATTTAGGGTGTCGGAGCCATGACATTATTTCATTATTTATATATGAAGAATATTTCTATTATTTATGTCAAACGCTCTCTCTCTCTCTCTCTCTCTCTCTTTATATATATATATATATATATATATATATATATATATATATATATATATATATATATATATTGAGTTGGCCGGAAAGTTCCTGCCAACTTTTAGTCGTTCATGTTCCAATACGTTAGAAGACATCAAATATATAGACAGATATAAAATGTTTACATTTCCGATTGTGCCACACTTCAAAATATTTCTTGTGAAAGAAAGTTTAAAATTAATTAATTTGTGTCAATTTTGAATCCCTATGAAATGGAAGATTATAAGTTGCATTTTAGACACTTGATGTTATTCTTTTACCGACAAGCAAAAATGCCTATATAGTAACAAAAATCATATGTGCTGTGTACGGTAACGGAGATTTAGCTGACAGATCTTTATGAGAGTCGTTCACTAGCTTTAGATTTGGTGATTAACTAACGCTCAGGCAAACCCTACCCCAATAGAGATGACGACCAAAAGTTATTGATTGAGAATAACTAGCATTAAATAACAAGCGGGAATACTAACTTCATCAAAATACACCACCCATGAGCTCTTATGAGGTTTGGGTACGCAAATGGCTACGATGTTTAGCTGTCACGGGATCTACGTAAAAAGAATATTTTGGATCGAAATTTAATCTGTGATTCGCTAAATAAACGCAATGAAAATGCACCCATTTAAGCGAATTCTCATGGTTGATGAGAAATGGATCGTTTACAAAAATGTTCTGCGAAAAAGAGTCGGGGTTAATCGATATTAGCCAACTTTAGCCACCTCAAAAGCAGGTTTTCATCCTAAGAAAATCATACTTTGCATCCGATGAAATTTGAAAGGAACCTTGTACTATGAGCTTCTGCCAAGTAACCAATCAATCGATTCTGAAAAGTACTGCTCGCAACTGGAACAATTAAAGGCAGTAATTCAAGAAAATCGCCCAGAATTGTCAAAAAGAAAAGATGTTGCTTTCCTTCATGTTTCTTTGGCGACCCGGCAAAAATTGTTGCATCTTCGCAAGGATGTTACACCAACCTGCCATATTCAACAGACTCTCCTCCTTCTCATTTTCATATATTCAGGTCCTTGCAAAATCATCTCAATCTTGAAAATTTTAATTCTGTGGATGACATGAAAAAACAACCAAATGAGTTTTTTTACCAAGAAACTACCAAGACGGAAAAAAAATGGAGATAGATTCTGCAAAAAAAAGGTTCATATTTAGTTAAAAAAAAAAAAATGTAATGGCATGATTTTGTTTTGTCTTTTAATTTGGCACAAAAATCGCAATGGACTTTCCAGAGAACCCAATACATACATACATACATACATACATACATACATACATACATATATATATATATATATATATATATATATATATATATGCACACACACACACACACACACACACACATATATATATATATATATATATATATATATATATATATATATATATGTATGTATGTATGTATATACATACGTCTAATTTTTGGGAAATTGCTGTATCTTCCTTATTGGTATCGTGTTCTATTGTTTTTGGTGCCTTTTTCTATGTTTTGGTTGTTGTTCTTGAGTAATTTATTGTGCGTAGGAGGGCTTAGTTTGTATAAATTTCTTATTTTGTCAGCTGCGATAAATATATTTTCTAAATTGTTTATTTAAGTTATTTCTTCTTTTAGTTTTTTTTTTAATGCATCTTTTTTTTATGGAATTTTATGTTTCTAACTAGGTCAATTAAGTCTTTCTTGAAGTCGACTAATTCTTTTTGTCGCGGGATGGGGTTCATTTTTTTTTGTTTTGAAGCCGTATTTTTCCTGGAGTGTATTGTTATTGTAAAGGTCCTGGTTCAAAAAAGTGGGCTTTCCATCTAATTATTTTTATGAAACTTTCTGTTTTTTCAATTAATTTTAGCTTATATATTGAAGGGGATGGGTTGGGGAGGTTTTTTAGGGAGTAGTCGAGGCTAAATTTTTCTATGTCCATTATTATATCTGGGAAATTAGAAACAAAACGCACATCACATCAAAAATATCTAGAAAAAATAAGGAAAAGATCATCAGCCTACAACAACCAATCCAAAACTTGAAAAATTTGCTTGGAGGAAAAAATAGATATCATTACATTCTCAGATCAAAATAAATTATTAAATAAACGATCGGAGCTCATATCAAAATGCAATATTTCTACTACGTTACTTAAAAACTGAAAAAAATTAAAAAATACATAAATAAACAAAATGACAAATAAAATAAGTAAAATAAATTAAACCAAACAGATTACCATATCACACCAGTTAGAATAGACGAAATATAATAAATAAATAAATAAACAAAATAAATGATCCTAAAAAAATAAAGTAAATAATAAACAAATTAACAAACCAATATCATCAAAATATTAGTTAGACTATAAAAATCAAACCAAAAATCGCACAAAAACATAACTATAACTGTTATATAACGATAAAAAATGCTACTTTACTTAAAAATCAAAAACCAGAAAGAGTAAAAATAAAATATACAGTATAATAAATAAATAATAAAAACAAGTAAATAAATTTATTTAAATTAATCCAAATAAATAAATAAACTACCAAACCGCTCTCGATAAAATAACCGTTAGAAAAAAAGTAAATATAATAACTCCCAATAAATAAATGAAGTATTAAACAAATTGAAAACTGCTCCCGCCAAAATAATAGTTAGAATAAACTACAGCAATCAACTCCAAAATTGAATAAATAGCTTTATCTTCCCAAACACAACCAAAAGTATTAACTAAGCGATATCAATAAAACACCGATTAAAATAAAAATAAATATATATATATAAGAAATAAATTAAAAAAAAAATAAATAAAAACAAGAAGTATAAATTAACCCAAATAAATAAAAAAATAAACGACTTCCGGCAAAATAACCGCCAAAATGGACTACCCACAATGCATACATAAATAGCCGAGAAAAAACAGACACTCGTGTTCCAACGAATGCGTCTAGCATGAAACAACCTGTCGCCTCTAAGTGCTGACTTCAATGTTCATTTTTAAATATATATATATATATATATTTAATTAATTCATCGAGTCTGATAGAAACCTCAACAGGATGCAGAGAGCACTGGACGGCCGTTTCATCCTATATTTGGGACTCATCAGCAGTGCGCATCCACTACCGAGAATTGAAACCCTGACAGTTAGGTTGTCAAGCGAACATCATACCAACTGTTCCGTCTACTTATTTTTAAAAGGATCCTCTCGTAATTACGTATAATTTTCTTAGTGTCCTTATTAAAGGAAAAAAGAAAATTACCATGTTGGTGCATGTTCATTTTATTCCGACTACTTTCGACATCAGCACAATGTCGTCATCACGGTCCTGTTTTTTTCTAAGAAAAAATTGATGTGTTCATCTGAAAATTAAATTTTTTCTTGTGATGTGAAAAACGCTAATGTTATGTACGGTAAGGTTTTTAAACTTTGACATGTAGACACAATGAAAACGTCGAGGGAAGTAACTAAATTATTAAAATGTCTAAATATTTTAAAAAAATAAAAATAAATCTATTAGTTAAAACCTCGATAATTATCAACAAACTACTGTAAACTTTTTAAAACGTTCGCAGTATTGGTGATTAAGGGTTGATTTCATTTTTTTCGATAGATAACTTCAAAAATTTTTAGTGGATGATTATTATTTTCATGAAAAAATATAGATGTATATCCAACAAGAATTCTCCTAAATTGCGAATGTGGACTGACATGTTGTTGTAAAAAAGAATAAGTAGGCAAAACCTATCTAAATTATTTAATGAGCAATGTCTTATTGAAATCATGCAGCCAAAATTTACGCAATATATATATATATATATATATATATATATATATATATATATATATATATATATATGTGCGTGTGTGTGTGTGTGTGTGTGTGTGTGTGTGCATGTGCGCACACGCGTGTGTGTGTGTGTAACTTGAAACGTTATTTCCAGTGGATACCCGTATTTGAGTAGGTGCTCCGTTTATTTATTAAATAGAAGATTTATTTATTTTTACCTACCGGTTTGAATATTCGAGACATTCTCTCTGTTTACATTTCGTTAAGAAAATATGTGCATATGTGTGTGTGTGTTTGTGTTTGTGTGTGTTGGTTAGAACGTTCGCTTTCTGGCCATGACACCCGGGTTCGAATCTCACCACGGTTAATTTGTCAGGAAGGAGACTTCCTGATATCGGCTTGGAGGGAGGAAGATCGCAGCGTGTTGCACCTCTGGAAAGTGGCTGAAAACCATACAACTTGTGTTGACCCAAGCCTTGTGCGTGAAATTGGGTAGACGGAACACTTGCGGGCCGTGGATAGGTGTTCTAACACGAAGTCAAAAATCATCGTGACCGAGGGTTTGAGTGTGCTGGTGTTGTTCAGATGGTTGATCATTCTAAATAACACGTTCTCTCTCAGAAACTATAACTAATGTCTGTTCAAAATTATCGCAGTATAAACCACAGGTTGATTCTGTGGAAGTTGAACCTAACAAAAATGTGCCTGCGCAAGATTCTGCAATAGGGATTGGCTAGTCGCCACAGTAGACGGGTATCCTCGAATACGAGTGGCTAGCTATTGTTGTTGTTGTTATTATTATTATTATTATTATTATTATTATTATTATATGTATGTATGTTTGTATGCATATGTGTCTGTACATATACATTTTATATATATATATATATATATATATATATATATATATATATATATATATATATATATATATATATATATATTGAACAATTAAAAATATTAAAATAATAACATTTTCAGACACACTGGATTGTATATTAATATTCTTTCGTTTTCATTATTATTTCATTTAGATTCCTCGACTTGTTTCGGCCAACATGGCCATCATCAGGAGAAAAAAAAATTCTCCTTGCTGGTAGCAGTGAACTACAGAACTACTTGATGGAGAAAATAAACTTTTGTCCGTAGTTTTTATTTGTTGTTTTATTTTTTTAACATGAATTTTGGTCAGGCCTTGTGTTGGTCAAACATCTCTTTTAAGTTGTTATTTAAGATGGATTCATGCTGCTCTGAATTCCCCTGGTCAATTTGACAGTTTTATTGGTTCCTGGAAAGGAGATGTGTCTGTTTAGTGTGCGTGTTTTTTGGGTCTTAGGGAGTGAGTTAGCAAAATTTCTGTAAACGTGTATATTACTATGGGTGTGTGTTATCATTTGACTCATTAGGGAGTGAGTGTGCATGATGCGTGTAAGTGTGTATATTCGTGTGGTTGTATGTATAAGTTTGAGGCCTCAACAACTCCGTAAGCATGTCTGTCTTGTTTGGGTGAGAAACGTCGGTAGGTCCCGATTTGTGGAGTTATATATTAATACTATCTGTATTGTTTCATTTGTGATTAAGTCCGTCTGGATAGTGCGTTTTTCAACGTTGTATCCACTTATTTTCATGGAACCTATATATATATATCTACCCAGGTTTCACCTAAGCGTGACGTCAGGGGTGACAGAATAATGCTGCTGCTGCTGTTGTCACACTTGTCTGTAATCACCAAGCATTGTTGTTAATCATGAACTTTTTCTTTCTACATTTTTGTTTCCTTTTATACTTGTTCAAATCGTTTTCTTTCAGCATGGAAAAAAATTAAGTGAGTCAGTCGATGTCGGATGACCGTTAGTCGGATATTAAAGTATGAGCCACCCCAACTAGATTACTGCGTCATTACCTATTATATCAAGTTCCTAACGTTTTGTACGTTGGTCCTATTTTAGAACCGACTTTGTACAAATATTAGGTTGGTGCAAAAATAATGTCGTTTTCTCACATATTTTACTATGTGAGAAAACGACATTATTTTTGCACCACCCTAATACACGTCTTCACTGTGAAACCACTACATAACAACTATGAAACTAATATTACGTAAAGCATAAAAATTTAGTATACAAATATTTCTTAACAACGGCTCCTACTTATCTCATGTCTTTATTGACGTTATCGATGTCAATGATAAGTTGATGATAGCTAGTTTGGATGAGTAGAATTGACATAAATTTACAAAATCTAAGTGAACGCATATTTTTTTTTATTTTTATCTACCTAGTAATTTTTAAAAATTAACATAATATCTTCAGGAATTATCTAATATTTTATTGACTTTTATCTACGATTATTGTGTTTGGGGATCTTTTTTCATCA